>JAUNZM010001074.1:0-510492 GCA_033459285.1 Clamator glandarius
GTTTCTTATGTTTTCATTATATTTATTGCTGTCATAGTGATCATTTTGTGTGTCTGTTTCCACCACACATTAAAAATTATTTTTGTTATATCAGTCTTATCCTCATGCAAGTAATGCCTACATGCTGTATTTTTTTCACCCATGAATAATGGCTATCCAAGAAATAACTTCAAGAGGAAATAATTTTAATATTTTTTATTGTGTTGTGGGTCTTTCTGCAAGATTAATTTCCTATTAGATTCTGTGCTGTCTCTGTGTTATTGAGATTCTTAGGCCTATCAGTAAATTTACACTCCATGGTGATTTTATACCTCATTTTGCCTTGGCTGAGTTGTTAACCTACAGTCCTGTCACATACATTGGGCAGCTTCACCGGCTTAATTAAAGGAAGCTTGACTACTTAGGAGGAACTGCTGTAAATGTATCTCATCTGGAACTCAGTTCCTCTGACAACAGAAAATATCTGAGCTGTGATGTCAAGATCTAGTAAAAATGAATAATTTAATTTGCATCTGGTATGATTGCAAAAGCTGTCCTCACTTTTCAGAAGTCGTCTTTGAAGGAGCATGCTCTTTTTTAAAATTGTAACCTTAATAATGCTCTCTGAAAGTGATATATGTATGTGAAACAGACGTGTTCATGTTTTTTGGTACACTCTAGCATTTCTGCAGCTGTTTGGTATTAAAAAATGACCTTATGTAAAAGAAGTGAATGCAATTAGCAATTTAAATCCCCTGTGTACTATCCAGAGTTTTTACGTTTCAAACTCAACATATTTTGTGAAGACTGAAGCAGTTTTTCTTTACTCTTTTAACTTTCACATAAGGTGTTATTCCAGCAATTAATGCTATTTGTAGGAATTATTATTCTGAATGAAAGCAGTTTATTTGTTTATAAATGTGGTCCCTTATGGGGCTATGACTACATAGTTGAGGCTGTAAGGTGCAGAATCTTAGAATCATAGAATGGCTTGGGTTGGAAGGGACCGTAAAGATCACTCAGTTCCACCCACCCTGCCATGGGCAGGGACACCTCCCTTGGGTGACACCTCCCTTGGGTGACACCTCCCTTGGGGACACCTCCCTTGGATCAGGCTGCCCAAGGCCCCATCCAACCTCTCCTTGAACATCCTCAAGGATAAGGCAGCCACTGTTTCCCTGGGCAACCTGTGCCAGTGCCTCACCACTCTCATTGTGAAGAATTTCTTCCTAATATCTAATCTAAATCTTCCCTCTTCAAATTTAAAGCCATTCCTCCTCATCCTATCACTACATGCCCTTGAAAAAAGCCCCTCCCAAGCTTTCTTGTACATGCCCATCAGGTACTGGAAGGTCTTCACAAGGTTTCCCTGGAGCCTTCTCTTTTCCAGGCTGAACAACCCCAACTCTCTCAACCTGTCCTCATATGGGAAGTGCTCCAGCCCTCTGATGACCTTCATGGCCCTCCTCTGTGCCTGTTCCAACAATTCCATGTCCTTCTAAAGTTACAGATTCCAGAACTAGACACAGTACTCCAGGTAGGGTCTCATGAGAATGAAGTAGAGGGAGAAAATCACCTCCCTAAACCTGCTGGCCGCGCTTCTTCTGGTGCAGCCCAGGATACAGTTGACCTTCTGGGCTGCAAGTGCACCTGGTTTATTATTTTGTTTACATTTTGATCCATCACATTCCCAAGACACATGGAGAACTGAACACATAGTGAGTCCTCAGTAGAGCTGAAAACTCTAACAACTAGAATGTCTTCTATTTCAAAACAGAACAATAATAAAATTTTCAAAACTTATGATCAGAATTCTGATAAACTTACAAAATCTCAATTTCACAGCTGAAAAACTGTTGCAACTTTTAAATTATTAACTAATGTGAAATATGTTCTTTTCTATTTCAATTTCTTCAGTAAAACCAACCTTCTTCCTGACTCACATTCATAAAAGCTTATCCTTCTCCTGTGTGAATACAATGTTTAAATAATATTCACATGGAGTAGTAGTCAAGTTCTTCCGAAAAAAAAGAACAAGACTGAAAACTGAAATGAGTTAATGTAGAAATAAAACATTTGCAGGGAAGTTGAAATAACTCTCATGCACAACATGTGATTGTTATTTCTGTTTTTTTTTTTTTTTTAATTTCATTCTTCCTAGAGATCTACCACATAAAATGAAAATTAACTAAGTGCTTGTTTTTTGATAAAAGAAAATGACTTCTCACTAGGAAGACTGGGATGAACGTAAACTCCCAACTTCAGAAGAAGATCATCCCATTATATCCCTGGAAGTGCTTATAAAATACATATACAAAACCATGAAATAAAACATTTTAGACTGATAGAGACTGGAGACACAGCCACCTGCCTTAGATCATGGCCTCTTTGTCTTCCCTTTCTCCCCCTCATTAGGCAGTCTTCTTAAGCTAATGTTTGACTAAATATTTCCAGCAGCATTTCTATGGTTTCATTTGTTATTTTCAGATTTTCTCATTGTGCAAAGGTTTAACCAAGGAAAATGGGAAGTCATGTGGAAAAAAATTATATGAATATAGCAATTGTTTCTTTACAATATATTCTATTTATATAAACAGAGGTTATAGAAAATTACATTGCCTTCCATAATAGAAACTTCTAACAAAACCTGAAGGTATTCTCATTTTGCATTCTGTCATTTTGAAAGCTGTATCCTGCATCAAGTGATTTCCTCACATCTGTGTTGAGTACTAAAATACCCAGGATCTGAAGTACTCTTTGTATAGTACTAGTAGGATCCTTAGATATAATGTGTCCTTTATGTACCTCTGGACATTAAATGCATTCCTGCAGACCAAGATTTCATATCTACCTAGCGGACACTCAAAAACGTGAGTTCAGGTGGACTCCTTTTTATTGTCTGACAAATGTAACCCAAAGAGGAAAAACTGCTTTAAGATGTGTCTCAATACACACATATTTACACAGTTTCATCAATTAATTAATGCAAAACACTGCTCAGCCTTAAGCAAAGTCAAAATGTGAAGCACTTAGTAATGTAAAGGCTGTGTCTATATGAACAAGCTGCACAACTTTGGAGGAGCAGAGGTGCCAGGAAAAACAGCTGCAGCTGTACCTTTGGGGAACACCTTGTAGGATCATGAGGATTCTCCTTCTGGCTGCTCCCCTCTGGTCCTGTGAACTGGCCTTCCACCAGCAGCCGAAGCACAAGGGATGGTAACTCCCAATGCATTTCCCCTTCATTTTGTCCAGGAGGAGACCCACTCCTGCACTCTCAGAGCACCCTGAGCTGTGAATCCAGGCACAGCAAGTGGGCACAAACGGAGCCCCCCCTGAAAAGCAGCATCTAACGCTACTGTAGGCACTTCCAAGGTCTGAAACAGTCATAGATGGGGCTTGCTTTGCTAACAGGCATAAACATAACAATAAACACAATATTTCATTTCAAAAGAGATCTGCATTTTTACTCTGGCTATAGCACAGCTTAAACAGCTTTAACTTGAGTTGACAAACTTGCTTTAAGCTGCTGTATATGCTTGTACCAACTTCTTGAATACATTACATGAATTTCCCGACAATTTGGCATTGGGGAGGAGCCTTCTAGTGATTCAAACTGCTTAACAGCAAGCAGAACAAATATTTCCTCTTGCAGAGCTTAACAGAAAAATAAATTAGAGTTTCATGAAATTGCAAAAGTCAAATTACTTAATTACTTTCAAATTTCAGACCCTCTCAAGAGCACTTTTCATGTCCTCTGTCTCCTTTTTTTAAAATGAAAAATATCATCATCTGGCCAGCACTGTCTCTGCTAGGGATGGATAAACATGAAGGACAATTAGTTTCTTTGTAAAATGCAGAATCTTAAAAATATGCTTTATCATGTCTTTGGTGCATTAAAATATTTTCTGGTGCATGTCAACATGAGTCTAATCGGATTACCAAAGAAGTCAATTCCTGTTAATTTAAGTGGGAAAAGATTCAGTTGCTTTGAGCAATTAGGAAAAAAAATAACATTTTCTGTCTTTATGTAAAGCCATAGGAATTCCTTTCCTCCTCCCCACACTCACACCCTTTCTGCCTTTCCCTTTGAGCTAAGCAGCTTTCCTGTAGTCCATATCTTTTCTTCACAAATGCAGTGCCTCCTGTCTTATGAGAGGAGGATCTTTTTATAGAATTCAATATTTGTAGGGTTCTAGTTATAAATTCTCTGGATATCCTACATTAAAGAGCTCCATCCTTTTTCTTATTCACTTTACTTACATCCTGACTTTTAAGTACAGTATACACTAACCACAAGATGCCTTAAAAAAAGGTAGTAAAATCTAAGAAACGTTTGATGATAGAGAATATTGCAATACATAGTTACGGAAGGAATTTCTGAAAAATATCTTTTTCTTTTTTACAGTAGATATTAGTTTCTCAGCAAAACTGCTCTTTCAGTCAGTCCTTTATACACCAATGCTTTTATCAGAACCTGAAAGAAAAAATAATTTCTATTAAAATTTCAATTATGTGATATTTTAAGATTTCCCTTATTACAAAAAATATTTTCTGCAGGTTCTAATAATCTGCTTAGTGCAGACAATCTAAAACTTCACTTGTATTGATAACTTTTGTTTGAAATAGTCATAGTCTTTTCTAATTTATTTCCTGAACAGCCATAACTCCTTTTTCTGTAATCTCTTATTATCTTAATTTAGGAGGATTTTCCTTGAGTCTATGATCATTCTGCATCTTTATTTCTAATAATAGCTTATTTCTTATTTTAAATCTTCTTTCCTCCTTTAAGAAGCTTGACACTTTTAAGACTTTGTATTGTCCCTTAGCCTTAAATGCTTTTATTTTTTTCCACTCTACTCATGTACTCATGTTTCCTGTTTTAGAATCTCTCTTTCAGTCCAAGGCACAGCTGGATGAGTTCACCCCTCGGTCAGTCTCTGTATACAGGTTAAAATGACAGAAGACAAACTTTAACCAGCAAGGAATGATACGTGCTTCTTGCTTTAGGCAAGAGAATATTCTTGTGTGTCTTCAGTGATGTTCCATTAATTCTGTGTTCAGTGAGCACATCCAAACTAGATGTAAATGATATAATTTGAGCATGAATAACAGAACATCAGTGGTTCTCAATGCTTTCTGATTTTTAGAATCTTTTCAGTTCTTGGTCAGAGGCATTGGGCACTTTGCAGTGCATTTAACCTACTGAAAACAGGTTTTCTTTTCTAGATGCCTTTTAATGAAAATTCACAGATTATCCATTGCTCATGGGTTACAGTTTCACATCACTTGTTATGGTAGCACTGATTTTCACTGCTTTAAATGGGGAGCTCTGGGCTACATATACACACAATTTTATTCTTTATCTACAAATGCAACAATGTCAATTTAAAACCAGGTTTTGAGTAACTGTAGTTGGTGACAGATCTGTTAAAGAATTCAATATTCCAAAACCACTCTAAAGGGTGAAATCTCCTTATCTTCTCCAATGTCATTAAACTGAGAGGTAATGGACTTTAATAAGAAACTTTTGGTTAGATACTAGGAAAACTGTTTTAACAGGGGAGTTTGAGAAGCTCTGGCACTAGGTGGATTACAAAACCAACAGAACACCATCACAGGAGACTGGAAGAACAATTCAGGCAGATGTTTGTTAGAAATAGTAAGGGTACTGTTCATCCTCTCTTGCAATGAGAGTGTAGACTTGATGATCTTGACTTTTCTTTAGTGATTTCAGTTGTTGCGACTTTCTTTCTAGGTGGGAGACATAGATATGAAAAGCTTTACAAGAACAATGGTTCATTTCACAAGCAGAAGAGTGTCCTCACTAAGAAGCTAGGGAGGTAGAGCTCTGTTTTTTCTCCCTGAGTGATATTTATCTCTCTACACCTGAGAGAGCTTGCTGGCACTGGTGTGTCCTAGTAGAGATACAGTTTATAGAATCACAGAATGACTCAAATGTTGGTTGCAAAAGTACCGCTGGATGTCTGTATAGTACTTCTCTATGGATTAGAGCGATTCTAGTGAAATTAAATAGTATATTGGAGTAATTGTGTATGGTGAAGTAATGTTTTGCCAGTAATCTTTGCTTACAAGATTTTTTTTTGCTTCTATATGTCTATCTGGGGATTGAATTGTGTGTTATAGGCATGCCATGCATAGGCCCTTTGAGGTTGCTGTTGCAACTAAAAAGACAGTCCAGACAGCATTTCTGAACCTATCTGAAAAGTCAGATTCCTCAAAGAAGTGCTCTTGTGGCACTTGGACAAGGTAGGAATCCCTAGTCTTACCTGTAGAAAAGCATCACTGCACCCTTCCTCATCAGTCCTCTTGAGTCCTTGCAGGCAGAAGCTAGTAATTTTGATGTAGTGACACCTGCAGAGTTCAGCTTCTCCCTGAACCATCTCCATGGGGTTCTGCTTTGAAGCTGACTTGACTATAACCTGTTGTGTACCCCATGGACGTGCCCTTGGATAATTCACCATCCTTCTCAAGAGTTTCCAATGCATGAACCATGGGAGAAGTAAGTGCAATCACAAATTTTTATAGATTAAACTTTGCAAAGTGTCACACACAGCAGATAGTTGTAATTTTTCTGTCACATTTGTTAAGTGAGAGCAGTAAACCTAGCAAAAGCATGTCAAATTGATAAGTATAAGGAATTTTTGGTACATTATTTAGTGCTAAAACCAAATAAACTGAAGAATTATTTACAAATTAAGTCTTCAGAACTTTACAGCTCAATGTTTTATTTTCTGCTGGCCTGGAAAATAAAGTGAATGGAACTACTTATAGTACAAACATATGTGTGCAAATACATTTAATGTATATGCATGTATATCCTTATGTGCACATATGTGTTCATGGGGAATTTTCAGTATGTAAATTGGTTCAGTTAGGGAAGTGTCAGTGCCCAAAAGACATGCTGATAACATTTGCAAAGATAAGAAATTGCCTGGAAGCAAATGAAAGGGAGCAGGCAAATAAAACAAGTAATAAAGGTTGGAAGAACATCCATAAGCAACTGTTTCTGTTTGATCCTTTGCTAAACATAACCAATCAGGTAAAAATCTTTGAAATGATTCTGAAAATATCTGCTTTACTGACAAAAGCAAAACCTTTTAATTTTCTTCGGTTTTTCCTGCGCAGCAGATACAGGTGACCTTTTTTTTTATTCTTCTTCCTGAGAAGCTCTAACATCTCCACTGTTTGCAGCAAAGCTTTGAAATTTTGCAGGAAAGATAAAAAAGAACAGTCTCTTCTTTGTCCCAGAAAATTCTGTTTCAATTTAGAGGAGCTGTCACCTGTTAAATCAAACCACTGGCCCCTGTAGAACAGACTGTACTAAGAACCTCTTGGAAGTGTGAGATCAGCCGTAGCCCAGGAAAAGAGTCAGCCTTGTTATTGAGTGCATATCCTTGGCCCATGCAATGAGCCACAGCTTCCTTTCTTATTCCTGCCCCTGTGGCACCTACATATTATGGTATGGACATCAGCTACAGGATTACCTGGGGCTGTTTTCCAGGTGAACCCATTCACAAAGCAAGCTGTGTGCAAGTTGGAGTCAAATTAATGTTGCTCTTCTGTTATATATAACTTTGGCTTGTTGTATAAATATAGTTATATATAATTTTATATATACAGAACTTCAGCTTGTTATGTTAGATATAACTTCTGAATGCCTGGCTTTGCAATATACATAACTTTTAATTCTGTTTGCTTGTGGATCTGTGTAAATAAGAGGATGCAACAAAAAAAATCTTCTGGTATCTTTATAGACTGAAGTGACTGAAAGTATCAAAGATGTTCAGTTCTCATTATTTTGTTTCATAAACAACAAAAAAAACTGCAGGAGCATGAGTTCTGAAAGGCAGTTTATTAAAGTCTGATACTTCCCTTCTACTCTCAGGTCTCTGAACTAGCAGCACTTTATTTTATATTTGTATGCTCTGGAAATTCTTTTGACTCTCTCCAAATTGTGAGTAGTTGGCAAGGCTGGTCTCAGAACTGGAGGGAGCATTGCACTTGCTAGGTTTCTTTTATCCCTGTTAAAAAAAGTCATTTACTGTTTAGTGGATTTAACAAAACACATCTTTAGTTATAAATATACAGCTCAATGTGATAATTTGCAATAATAAAACTAAAACCTGTATCACAGTTAATCACATAAATCTGCTCTAAAAGTTTAATCAGTTTAGCCTTCCTGCTATAAGCTGATTCAGAGGTTCCTGGTCATCTTCACAGTTTAATGTAATTCAGTAGGTTAGAAATCTGAACTCAAAAAGAGATCCGTAACAGCAACAGGATGATGAGGGACACCCTGTACTCATCATTAGAAAAAGCTAGTGACCCCTGTCTGTTGACTGGATATAGACATAAATAGATAAATACATTCTGGACTTAAGTACAAAATCAACTACTTCAGGAAAAGCAGAGTTAGCACAGAAAGACTAAAGTGCCTGTCCTTGGCTTTCATACATGAACAAAGAGCCATGCTAGTGAAGCATTTAAATTCTTTTTTCTTTGTCAAATTTAAATTGAGGAGATACAGATACGATAGGTTATTTACAATGCATCTTTAAGAACAGATCAGGAATACAGTCTGCATTTGGCAGTACTCAGCTTGAGGTACTGATGCCTAAACATCTCTGTGGGGCTTGTGTCTGCCTCATCCATAGTTCTCAGTGGTTTTATACCATCATAAGTAGAATTAAAAACTAAGAATTGAGGGGTAAGGATTTTCAATCTGGCCTTGAAATTCCTGGCTTCTTTTCATAAGAGCTTTTGGCATGTGTGTACGTTTTGGCATATGCTTGAACTCATTGGCTTTATTAGGATTAACTGCTGAAACATTTAATTTATCACCTTGTGAACTTTGGGTTGCAGTCAGGAGCATTTATATTGATTTCCTCTGGCTTCTTTCTATCCAGTGTTGCAATGGTATGTGGGTTTTATTGAAAGTCTTGCCTTCCCTTGACTACCTACCACTGAAGAAAATTACCTTGATCTGTATAAAGACTGGCACATTTTTGTACTAAGCCTAATGGGAGAGAAGGCAGAAATGCTCATTTCAAGAGAGCTGGGGTCAGTTGGTTTGCCAGTCTTCAGATCTCTGGGAAACAGATTGTTACTGCCGATTGCTTGCAAAAGGATTATTCCTTAGAAACATTTCTCATCCAGCTGAAAGAATTTACTTTTGGTTTCTTTAGATAAGAAAGTGGCTATCTGAGGTTAACAAGTAACAGTGTAATGAAACAAACCATACAGGGTACATAAAATCTTCCCTTCCTGGGGAAAGGAGATAACAGAATGTGTGCACTCAGGTCTGAGCACCTACAAACCATCTAGACACATCTGGCTTTTCCCATTGGGTTTGCAGTAGGTTTGCAAAAATTGATACAACAAAAATTTAGGATGATTTTTCTGAAATGAAAATTTGGAAGACCAAGTTATGTCAGGGGAAAATGATATGTTCTCAACAGAATGAAAAACAGTCCTATTTTGCTTACTGCTAATTTTTCCTATTATCAATAAGATTATGATGTTTTGTGAATATGAATGGATTTCTGGGTCTACTTGCTCATTTACATCATTCTTGTACTAGTGCAAATCTGTTGGCTTCCACTGTATTACACTTGACTCAGATCAGTTTAATGGAAGAATAAAATTCAAAATACACCTGTTACCTGCATAAGGCCTTCAAAAGTGATTCTCCTGCTATCTTACTTGATATTCAGGGGGCAAATAAAATAAAAAAAAACCAAACCCACTATTTTTATTGTAATCAGTTATTCCATGGTATTTGTTCTTCTGTCAATTTATGGCTAACATTATGGAGTTCTCTCTCTTCCACCAGAACATTTCTTAGAGGCAAAAATGACTTGAACAGGGTTAGGGACACGGTCACTCCCTCACAGTAATTTCTTCTATCTCTGCAGTCTTAGATACTCACATTTGATTCTCAAGGAGAAGTCATGCATGTATTTTATGTCAGACCTGTCAGAACATTACAAGAAAATAAACATATTTCGTTGCAGCATTGACACTGGCAATTCTTAAAGATACATGATTTTAAAGCAGTGGAATGAGAAGTTATTTTTAGTTGAGATGTTGAAGCAGGCAGAAAATATTGGGGTTTGTTTTATGCAAGGAAGAATATCGCCATGATTTCTGGACGTCATCTGTTCTTGAATAAGCTGCAGCTTCCGATAGAGGAAAGTTCTGTATTTCTTCTCTTATTTGCTCTGTCTTTTTTCTTTTCATTGTCAAGCATTAATAGTCTGTTTGTTTTTGCAGTATTAAATTAGTGTAAGTAATCTTGAAATTGTATTTAACTGCATTTTCCATTTTAAGTCTGAAATAAATATTTTTAAATATTGAGTCTTGATCAGAATTATGTTCGTATGGTAAGGGGAAAATCTAATTTTAATGAGATCCAGCAAAATCACATACTGGTGTTAAATTGACAAAGAGTGAAGTCCATGACTGTCATAAATGAATATAGGTCTGATTCTTTACATGTCTTCTGCAATGTTATAAATTAAGTACAGAATATATGGAGGCAGTTCCCCAATAGGCAACAAGCACGCACAGTCTTTCTACCTACCTACATTCAACAGGAAAACAATATAGAGTTTTACACTATTTATCTTCTTTCACCTATTAATCAAAGTACATCTATACCCTGGAATGTTAATTGATGATAAAAGTTAACATTGATATTGGAATTCGAGTACTCCTAGCGGAGAGTCACAAGCATAATGAACTTACCACACTGCAATCAATTGGAGAAAAAGTAACATATCCCAAAAGCTCTCAAACACTGAACTATTTGCAACTTAGATTCTTCTGGCCGGAAAGAATGAAAGAGAGAAAATATGTGGAAGTCAAAAGATCAGTCAGTTTTCCGGGAATCTGAATAGATGGATTAAAATAGGCTTACTAGCAGTGAGCGCTGAGCCAGCATGAACTTGCTCATAGTGCCCTCACACATCAATGGAACGATACTTCCCCCAGTTGACCTTAAAAGGTTTACTGGGACATAAAGCATTTCATTATCTTTAAGCTCTCATTCCTTGCAATGAAACTCAGGGGAGCATGATGTCACAATCATCTGTCACAAAGATTTAAATTCTAAATTAGAGTTAACTACAATATATGTATGATTTAACAGATTGTCTTTAGTATATTATATTGTCAATGTTGGACATTCCATGCTTCATTTACCTCTAGCTAGAAGATTTAAGGGGTAATAATCAGTGGCTGGAGAGGACTATAAATCATCCACTTTTTTAATCAGCGTTTTTTCAAACCAGAGGTAAAATGGAGCTTGAAAACGTACTGTCCCTGACTTGGCCCAACTGGTCCCTGAGGAAAGACAGGCTCCTTCAGAAAATGCTTTAGACAACTGTAGGGTTCTGTGGTAAATTTCTTATAACACCTAAGAAATATCTTTTATTTCCTTCCACTGATTGTTCAGAGGCTTCTGTTGCTTAACATCAGTTAGGGACCTGTTGGTCTGAACTGGTTCTAGATATTTTGCACGTGCATTAAGATTAGAATGAGATTCAACACGATTTCTATGAAAGGAATTGGAAAACAGCTTTGAATATCATGATCTCAACATGATTTTAGCCACGCTGGGATTATTGCTTGAGATCAAAGGTTTGGCATTTTTGCTATTTGGCCAATAAACTGTTTGTATCTATTCATATTGTCTACTTACAGTTTCGAACCAGGAATTTTCCATAGGAGTTTAAAGAAATGCATTCCCATGTTAAAGGGCAAATACTTTTCTCTCCTTCTTTATGGTCTAATGTAACTGAAAAATGTAGTTGTGCATTATGAATCGAATATATTCTGGTTGTGGGATCAAAAACTTTCATGGGAGATTTTAACTTGTTTCATAGTGTTGTTTATAAAGAGAAAGTATCAATAAATGTTATTGGTGGTTATTGAGTAAATGCATCAATAACCTAAGTAATCATTAGATTCTGGCAAATATAATTTGTTTTGGAGACACTCAGAAACTGAATAAAGTCTAGCAGAAAACAAGTTCTTTTACTGAGGAACTTTAATTATTTCCCACGACTAGGCGACACACAGCTCACATGAGTCTTGCTCTTTGCTTGGCTGGTTTCATTGCTTCCATCTGAGCCAGTACTTGAAAAACAAACATCCTAAGTCAGCAATTATCTGTCTAAAAAACAGGCTAACTCTAGAGAGGTTGAGAGAGAGAGAGAGGTACTGACAGTGTTTTCTGTTGTGAAGCAGTATACAGTGCCTACAAAGAATGTAGAATCTGCAGTGTCTCTGTACATTAGAAAAATCTTCACAGAAAAATTAATTTGAACTTATTTTGACAGAAACATTGACACACAGGCAGACAAGCTTCTTTTAGAATACAAATGGCAGGTAAATATTGGCACTTTGAGGTATGGAGGGACATGTGTAAGAGATTGGGTTATGCCTGGGTTAATGTAAACTTTTTTGTAAGTAATCTGTCACAGTCAATTACTCCATAAGTTATCATCAGCTTTACAGGGCCTGTCATGTCCATAAAAATGTCTAGTGGTAAGTACACAAGCCACTGCTATAAGACATTGCTAAGTTTCCAGGATTTCGGGAAGTGTAAAGCCAGGAAGGTATCCAAAAGTTTTAGGACACTGATCAGTTGTTTTAGAATGAATTTTCCGTCAAGGGAAGTTTTCTCCACCATTGTTCACACTGCAGTTTTTCATACTGAATCTGGAGCTCTGTACAAAAATATCCAGGACAAACCACCAGTCTTCTCATATTCACAGACTAATTTGGACTATGAGTATGGAATAAAAAAAAAAAAATCTATTTAGCTTGGGGGAAAGTTTTCACAAAGTAGTTATTCTACAGTAGAAAATAATTCGGAAAAGCACTAGGGCATGGATATTGTAAACATTCAGAAATCTGTTTTCTACAAGAAGGTCATGTCATCCAGAATAGACACATTACATTGCAGTGCCCTTCAGATATTCAAATGCTCAATTATCCACATGTTTTCAAGGTCCCTTGTGATATTTAGAAAGGCAGGTTATGCAGTAACTGCGTAACTTGAACACTTAGTGTGAAAAAAGTGTATTCGGTACTTACAGAGGAATAATATCACATATAACATAGTGAATGAAGTGAAAACATTGGGGTTTGTCTGGCCACAAAGTGCTTTGTTGAATTCAGTTACCCAGTGGAAATAAACAGCCTTCCTTAAAATTAAAAGTTCTCCTTTCTACAATGGAAAAATATGGCTCATTGGGTACTTCCTAAGCTTTGACAGTCAAGACCATCCCAATAAATTCAACTAAATTATCATAAGGCTATAGCTTTTCTGAAGTGCTATTTCACTCTTAAAATAACTAAAGTTAAAGTCTCTAACCTGTGGCCCATAGATAAGGCGCAGTGCAGATTAATAAAAGCTCTCTTAAGGCTGTAATGGATGACAGCTATCTAGGTGCTCATAAATGAGAATTCACTCCCAATAAACTTCCATACTTGTGACTAGGATAGGATAATGACATGTCATATTGGCTCATCTGGTCATTTGCCAGCACTTGGCACTGATAACAGATCTCTATTAATTTCTGTAGGGGAAAGTTTCTGGTTATAACCTGAAATTATAAGAAAATTGTCATTGACTGTTTCCAGAGAAGGGCTTTTATTTTTCTGTTCATGAAGGTGTAATGCTAGTCTACATTGTTAAATAAATAAGATATACAGAAGTCTAAGAAAATATGCTGCTTTCTGCAGTTCTACCTGTATTGCTCCAGCAAAAAACAACTGTAACATTCAAATGGCAAATAATTCATCTTTTGGTCTACTGGATGTGTGATAAATAGTTTCAACTTCGTAACTTAATTAATAGCTAGGAAGCAGAAAAAATGTAATTGTTTCGCTAAGTTGTCTAGAATGAAGGATTCCTAATTATTTTTTATTTAGTCCAAGTATTGAGCTATGCTGTTTCCAATATTCACTGACATACTCGTTTGATTTGTATAGATGAAGTCTAAACAGTAACAGTAACTCTATTATCATCAAACCCCACAATGGAGGGGTTTACTCAGATGAAACAAAATTCCGCTGGTTTTGATATGAATGAGGTAATTACTCTAGAGAGATAACCTAAAATATACCCAGTTTCTTTGTCTGCATAAATCGTTATTTTTCTCTCAAGATCCTGCTTTTCAGTTAAAAAATACCTTTGAAATGGAGATTACACTGGAATGAGCCCACAGCTGCTCCCACAAAACTGCAGCTGAGGCCTGGCAGCAGGCAAAGCTCATTTGATGGTGAGGAGCAGGCACCTGCCTACCTTGAGATCTGCTACAAGCAACCCCATGAAATCTACTATGGTTAATTTAAAAAGAACACATAAGCCCCTCCCAACCTGATGTTTTGCTCTGCTCACGGAGGACTGTGCCTGTTCTGTGCTGTAGCAGGCTCTGTCCCTGCATTCAGGATGTGCTGGAATGAATATGCTTCTCTCAAAGAGCCTGAGAGACCTTTGGCCAACAAAGGCTGGGTGGCAGCTGGAGAGCGATGTCACAGCTTGGGTTTAGTTCTTTAAAATAAGACTAGGTACAAATGAGCATGTGTGGCAAATGGAGCTGGGAAATAAATGTGATGCTGTAAAAGAGATTCAGCCTGAATCTTATCAATGAGGTGGTGGTACCTTAATTCTCTGACTGCCACCTCAGGGGTCTTTTTTTCTACCAGTTCTATCAGCTCTCTCTGCCAGATACTATTTCTCATTCCACTCAGTTCCTGCACAGGAAACTAATGCAGTGCCCACAATACACAACCACAGAAGGCAATTGCACTATAATATAATGTGATCTTGAAACCAAGTCCGCCTGGGTGTTTGTAACAGTGTGAGAAATTAACAGAGTAATTTTACTTACTTCTCCAGAATTGCCATTAAGCACACTTCTGAGAGCAGAGATCATTAGTTTTAATAGAAAATCAGACAAGTGAACAGTGCAAGCCTTGATTATTATTGTTGTAGAACTCCTTGCAGCACCTAACATCCTTTTTTCCCCCCCAATGAACAGCATAATATTTTATTTCTAGAGTATGCAACACTGACTTTAGCTCTTCATTATTTTACCATGTATATCTTTTTTAATGCGAACACAAGACACTTAGGAAGGCCAGTAGAAACACAATGATTACAATTTTAGTGTACAGTGAAGTTACTCAACTTTCTTTGAAATTGGTTTGTGTAATGGAGCAAAGTTTTATCACATAAGTCAGAATTCAAGTCTGGATAACTGACTGTTGCTGTTTAGCCAAGAATGAATGGAAACTATTTATTGGTTACTTCCATAGTGTCTGCTCTGCTGTGGAGAATGTTTTGGGTCTTTGGCCACACTGGACTGCTTAGATGCTAAGTATGGCCACAAATTCATCTTTCAATCCGCACTTAAATCTGTACCATGTAACCATAGTGCAAACTTTATTTTTTCCGAAGTAATCTTTTCTGTCTCTGGAAAATAAATATATCTACTGCGCATGAAGCTATAACTTAAAAATATTTGGAATGCTAAGCAAGTGCATAATAAAATGGCTTGTTCAGTCCATTTCCAGAAACAATTCAAGATTTAGGGTTTCAACCTATAAATTTTTATGGCTAACTTCTAGCTTTTGGGATCTTACTGTGTTTACTTTTGTGTAATACCAAATAAATGCTCAGCAGTGAGAACCTGAATTAACAGTCACCCTCTTTAAAATAGGAAATACTTGTTCTAAGTGTTTCTCCCAGTGTTTTCTTCCAGACCTTACTCTCACTTTGGCTACACACACATGTTCATTGATGCGAAGTAAAACCACAAGGTTTTTTTTCAAGAGGAATTTTTTTCAAAAGAGCATCAATATCCTTAAGTGCACCATCAGAGATTTACGAATTAACCACTCATTGCCTTTAAATACACTTTTGAAAATAAATTACATTTCTAGGTAATTTTAGTGATGTGAGAAATCTTACCTTAATTCTGTGTTTATACATACCATTTCTCAACTTTGAAAGACCTCAACAGACTGTTTAGTGCACTAGCACTTGCTTAAACTTAGGTGAGGTGGTTTTCTGATCCTCCTGTCCCCTGTGAGTAAAGAAAAATACCCACAGAGAGTGATTCAGAGCAGCAGGCTAACTGTAAGAGTTATGATTCATCTGCTGGAGGAGTGCATCTCTCTCTGGTGATGCCAGAATTTAAAGACCTGCCTCCCCAGTCTAAAATTAGCCTGCATGGAGCTTACCTGCTTATTTTTATGGGGAATTTGGTTCTCCTGGCTTCATGAAATATTGAATACTGATGAGATATTTTCATCACTGGCCCCCATTACCAGGTTTTTGCTAATCAAACTGAATTTTGCACTTGAAATTTGTTGACGGCAGTTTTAAGAAATAGGGTTTGTCATCACTTCAGGTTGGAGGTTCTCTGGGGAGGCAAATAATTAATGCTATCTTTTTGTTAGAGCTCTAGCACACTGTAGTCATCACTGTGGTGCATTTAATTTGCTTGTTGTCAGTTTATAAGTGACGTTGTGATGTGGCTTGCTGGGATGATGGGCATCTCTTGGACAGGAGAGGTATATTCCTGCCCTTGGGATCTTCTCACCAGCTGAGGAGGGAGAAAGTTCCGCTCTCAAAGACTGCAGGGAAAGGATGGGAGAGAAGAGTCATGGGGATGAGCATGAAGGTTGCACAGGGTTCCTGAGATGTGTAGGGAAGAGTGAGCTAGGATTAAAGGGAGAAGAAAAGAAGCATATCCTTAGTATAATGCAAAATCTTAGGCAGATCTTGCTCAAAACTTTTCCTGCTTTTAGGATCTAGCACATATGTACATGCAGATCTCATTGGATTATTCAGCAGTTAACCTGAACATGTTGGGATATTATAGTTAAAATCCCCGCAAAATAAAACTAGAGAAAAGACATGTGAGAAAAAAAAGTCATGCATTTCTGATATATTCAGTTACGTGGTGCTCTCTTACTATTGCAGAAAACTCAGAAGTCACCTCTCAGACTTGGGGATGCAAAGAAAAACATGAAAATCACTGTGTGGAGGCAATGAAACTTTCATATCCATCTCTACGAGAAACTGAAATATTACCTAAACCTGACAAGAAAAAAAAATACTTATTTTTTCCAATGTTATAATTTTGAATGAAGATGATAACATAGCGTTACAGAAAGAAGGTAAAAACAACCCTACAGATTACCAAACTAGGATTTAGCTCTTCAGATTCCTTAATTAGCATCCCCTGCCTATTTTGTTTTCAGTTCTCTTGTTTCTTGTTCCATGACATATTATCACTGCTGGTAGAAAGGAAATTAATTGCTCCTGAAGCTTTTACAACAGAAGGTAGGGACAATGTATTAAAATTTAATGAAGTCGTCACTCAGGGGCTTCTTCTTCTTTCACCTAGAGATATAAGTGAATATTTGCTCTTGCCACGGTTATATCTGTGCTTTTTTCCATGCAGTTTTCCTTGACAAACTGAACTGTTCAAAACCAAAATTTTAGTCTAAAATTCTTGGCTTACTAATTGCTGTCTTTTAATGTGTTTTGTCTAAGGTCCTTATTGTTCTCAGTGAACCACTCTGAACTGTTCTGAAGTGTGCACTAAGAAGAACAATCTTCATTTAGAAAAAAAGTAGTGTTAAAGTTATGTGAGAAATGATTTTGTCTCATCTAAAAGGATCTCTCTAATTGCATGTTCTCCAGATAAATGGAAGTTCTATGAAATTATGGTACAAAGAATAATAAAGGTCAGAGCAACAAGTGAAACTGTCACATTCCATTGCCTACAGTACTAAAATATTAACTGTGCCTGCCAGGGGTACTTCTTGTGTGTTAATAAATCATTATGTTTGACTCTAGTGAAGTATAGCTGTAGAACAAAGCAGACCATATCCTCAGGAAATGACATCATTCTCTTTCAGGTCAGTGTATTACTACCTTCCTTGTTTTGTCTTAAACATATTTTACACAGTACACTTTGCTGTTATCAGGTATTGGATGAAAGTTAATTATTCTGATAGTTCAGTGACAGAAGCTGCTTGTCTGTGGCCTTACTGAATTGAACTGGCTTTCCACAACTTAAGTTCTGTTTTGTGCATTGTTCCTTAAACACCACATGTCCCAAAGATCAAATTGTCATCTAAAATTCCCAGTTTACTAATTTGATTTTTTTAATTTTGCTGCTAAGATAATTGATCTCTTCTTTGTTAGATCATTTCCTTCCTGAGCCGAAATTAATCATAATTAGATGCAGAAACTATGGAGAAAAGATCAGCTTTAGAGGAAAGTCAATTGCAATTGTATGGGTGGATGATATATTTAGTTACAATATCTCTGTAATATGAACCCATTCAAAAGCTTTCTCTACATGCAGAAATAGTCTGAGAAAGGGACATTCTTGAGAAAATCAAGGTACTGTTTTTTTGTTGGGGACCAGATAGGAAAGAGCAAACTGAATAGAGAACAATTTTATTCAGAAACCTTCCTTCATTTCAAAAGTAAGTAGAAATATTTTTGCTTGGCATCTGTATAACCATTAGAATTTTTACAACTGCCCCTGGCTCCATGCAGCTGTTGGAGTTATAACCCATCGGTGTGCTTACAGAGAACTTGTGCAGGCAGATTCCCAGAGCTGTCAAGTCTTGCATGCTGACTGTGAGACTCAATACAAACTATCCCCTTTCATGCTCCCCTTAGCAGTGCACAGATCAAGTGTGCTTGTCATGCAGGTCCCCAGTCTCTGTCCCTTCTCAGGAACATTCAGACCAGACATGTATTCACCATATCACTGTCCTTATTCATCTGAGAAGTCTGAATTCACAGTGTTTATCCTCTTGAAATGTCATTTACTTGTACTAGATGGCTAGAAGGAGCCAGGGCTAAAGCAAAATTCAGAAGAAAATCAACATTACTTCATATTTCATTTTGTGGAGCTACAGAAAGAACTCCTGTAGATAATTATTGTGATATTGTAAGGAGCTAGAAATAGTTTTACTCATATTTCTAAAGGATAGACCATTTTGCAAGATTCAAAAATAGCCCAAATTAGTTTCAGATTAAGGACCTTGTTTCTAAGAACAGCAAGAGAGGGTTGTGGAAAGACCCTCTTTTCTTAGTGCGTTTTCCTAAGTATCTGTGCCTATGTGATGTCAGGAAGAGGATATGGAACAATTTTATTCCTTTATCTGTCACTTTATTGCAGTTCTTGTGCACCTAGTTGGCTGGTTGAAAGGGATTTGACGTACTTAGTGAAAATACTTTCCTCCCCACATTCCCTGGCAGAATTTGTCGAAATGATGTTGCGCCCTATAACCTTTAAAAAAACCCCACTAGCCCTAAAGAAAGTGCAACAGAGAGCCAGCTATGTTCATATACCAAATCATACACATGACAAAACATTTCCTTTCTTGTTGGAATGGGAAGGACCCAAAGAATTCTCACATTTAACCTTTCTGCAGGTATGTCATGGTTTAGCCCTGACCCGGCTAATTTCAGCAACTAAAACCAAGCAATTGGCTCCCAAATCCTACTACCACCACCAGCAGCGAAATGGGGAAAGAAAATGAGTGGATAAAAAAGACTTGCAGTTTGGAAACTAAAACTACAGCTTTAATGAAAGAATGATGATGATGAAAATAATTAGGAAGTAACAAAAATATACAAATATATGAGATCACATCCCTGCCCTACCCCTTGATGACTGTATGTCCCCACAAATACTGAGCAGACATAAGGGAATAGACCTGTGGCTAGGAGGGAGCAGGACTCATGAAATATATTCAGGAATACTTGCATCTGGGATCAGACAAGGTCTTCATAGGACATCACCCATGGCAGAAGAGAGCAAGATTCCCATGATCTCTCAGTTTTACATTGGGTATGACATATATAGGATGGAATACTCTGTTGGTCAGTTTAGGGTCACCTGTCCTGTCGGCCCCTTCTTGCAGATGTGGCCCTTTTTTATCAGCTCTAGATTGGCCATGGTTACTATAGGAATAAGTGTAAGCACTGGTCTTTCTGCATACCAATACCCCATATTATCACTTCTAGAGAGAAACTGTCCAAAAAACATGTAGTTAGCTTTCAGAAAGTGAAGTTACTTAAATTAGACTGAGTTAGAGTCACAAAACTGACTCTAATTTAACTCAAACCACAACAAGGTAACATTCACTTCAGCCAATGGCCTTATATTTCACAGTTCTTTCCCATTAAATTTAATGATAAAGCCTCAGAAGAAGAACAGATGTTTGTCTCCAGAGTTACACCAATTGCAATGAAAATGTGTTTCAAACTAGCAATACAGTGTATCTGAGAAAAGGAATCCAAAATGCTGTATTTTAGTACCTTCCATTTTCGCTGATGACCAATTCAAAAGCCAGAGTAAAATTTACCTCCTTGTTGCATTAATCCTTTCTATTCACCTCTGATGAATGAAAGGGTTTCTTCTCTTAATGCGAAGAAAGTGTAATATGGATCTAATTTGAAGGCATCTTCTTTGCCTCCCTTTAATACCAGTGCCCTCAGCATTGCCACCACAATACTGGATATTAGGGCTAATAAACTGCATTCTCTCCTCTGTCTGACATACTATGTCCTCAAAATGGAACTAAATATGTCATAAATAAATAATTACTATCTTTTTTACACTGAACTTTTTATTATAATGCATATATATACAGCTAAGGATGCGTGATTTAGGCTAGCTCTGAGTATTTTTGCTGTACTTTCTGTCTATGAAAGATATCTGAATATAATACTTTGTCATGAAGTATTGCCTCCTCACAGGCAGAAAATATGGTATTAAATTGCTGGTAGGTCCTTTCCACAGTATCACTATTATGATGCCCTTTAATTTCAACTTATATTTTTTTTTTGGTTTTGCATTAACAAACCACCTTTGTTTTGAAGAAGATCCAGAAGCATTCTAAAAATTGTAACAGATTAAAATACAAGCTAGGCATACAGAAATAGAAATTACTTGTTTGGTTTTAAAATAAGAATGCAAAAAGAAAGAATATGGTGAACTCTTAGAGCTTTCAGTAGCAATTTGGAATCTCTCATAATTGTGTCTGGCACATTACCAATGAGGACTGTTTTTTTCCACGTTTTTGGAAGAACTAGAATGAGAAGATGTCAGCAGGCTCTTACCTGAAAAGATAAGCCAAAGCTGAGAATCTTCTAGGTAGTTTTCAAGCCCTACCATGAAATTACTGTGTCACCATAGTAACCTCCTAATTGTTAAATGTGGAGAGTAAGTGTCCCACATTATCAGAGATTCATCTTAAGCCAAAAACTTAGACTTTGTCTGAGTTATGGAGCTTCCTGACTGAGAGGGAATTTGATTGCTCTCTGGAATGAATATATATAGCTAAACACTAGAAAAGGGAAAGAAATAATTAAGCTAAAGTACAAGGTTTTACATAATAAATTGGAAAAGGTACTGAGATGAGGCCTATAGCATCCAGACAGTTTTTTTTTTCATAACATTTCTAGTAAATATTGTGGAGCCAAAAGATTTTCTTCTAAAGTATAAGATGTGGTTATTTGCCAAAACTGTAACTGCCCTCCTCCTTGTCCAAGGTCACCAAGTACATTCTACACACTGCACACTGGAGACTGAGAGCAGGAAAAATATAATTAAATTCATTCTGTGCTTTATTTCTTAGTGATCTCTTGGGGATAGACAGACAAGAAGCCTTACAAGCCTGGCAGACTAATTTCTGGTGCCAGATTTTTCCCAAGCATCTCAAAATCACTTCCACCTTACTGGACATGACTCAACTGAGTATAGTCTCAAAATTGCTACCTCTAGTCCTTGTGGGAGACTTCAATTTCCCAGATATAGGCTGGGAGTATAATACAGCAGAAAGGAAGCAGTCCCGGAGGTTCCTGGAGTGTCTGGAAGACAACTTCCTCACACAGCTGGTGAGCGAACCGACAAGGGACAGTGCCCTCCTGGACCTGCTGCTTGTGAACAGAGAAGGACTGGTGGGGGATGTGAAGGTTGGAGGACGCTTGGGGCAAAGCAATCATGAGATGATAGAGTCCTCAGTGCAGGGTGAGATGAAGAAGGCGGAGGTTAACAGAACAGTCGCGCTCAACTTTCAGAGAGCAGACTTTGGACTGTTCAGAAGGCTGGTCGGAAAAGTCCCGTGGGAGGCGCTCCTTGAGGACAAAGCTGTCCATGAGGGCTGGGTGCTCTTCAAGAAGGAACTCCTAGCAGCTCAGGAGAAAGCCGTCCCCAAGTTCCGGAAAAGTAGCCGGTGGGGTAAGAAACCAGCATGGTTGAGTAGGGAGGTCCTAACAGACATCAATAGGAAGAGGAGGGTCTACGACCTCTGGAGGAAGGGGCAGGCATCCTGGGTGGACTATAGGGAGGAAGTGAGAATGTGCAGGGAAAAAGTCAGGAGGGCTAAGGCCCAACTAGAAATGCGATTGGCCAAGACTGTGAAAGACAACAAAAAGTATTTCTACAAATACATCAACAGCAAAAGGAGGGCTAGGGAGAATCTCCAGTCCCTAGTAGATGCAGAGGGAACAAGAGTAAAAGTGGACGAAGACAAGGCTGAAGTGCTCAATGCCTACTTTGCTTCAGTCTTTAACAGTAAGGAAAATTGTTCCCTCTGTGCACAACCCCAGGGGTTGGAAGAGAAGTATGAGATTCCCAAGGTCCAAGAGGAGGTGGTTAGAGACTTGCTTGCCCAGCTAGATGCCCACAAGTCTATGGGGCCGGATGGAATCCACCCAAGAGTTTTGAGGGAACTGGCGGATGTGCTGGCCAAACCCCTTTCCATCATCTTCCAGCAGTCCTGGATGACTGGGGAGGTTCCGCTGGACTGGAGGCTGGCTGATGTCGTGCCCATCTATAAGAAGGGGCGCAGGGAGGATCCGGGGAACTACAGGCCTGTCAGTCTGACCTCGGTACCGGGGAAAGTCATGGAGCGGGTGATCTTGAGTGCTATCAAGAAGCACTTGCAAGAGAACCGGGTGATCAGGCCCAGTCAACACGGGCTCATGAAAGGCAGATCTTGCCAGAGTAACCTGATCACCTTCTATGACAAAGTGACTAAACTCTTGGATGAGGGAAAGGCTGTGGATGTGGTTTTCCTGGACTTTAGTAAAGCCTTTGATACAGTTTCTCACAGCATTCTGCTTCGGAAACTGTCGGCCTCTGGCCTGGACGGGTGCAGACTCTCCTGGGTGAAAAACTGGTTGAATGACTGAGCCCAGAAGGTGGTGGTAAATGGAGTTAAATCCAGCTGGAGGCCAGTGACAAGTGGGGTTCCCCAGGGCTCAGTGCTGGGTCCAGTCCTGTTTAATGTCTTTATCAATTACCTGGATGAAGGAATTGAGTGCACCCTTAGCAAGTTTGCAGATGACACCAAGCTGGGTGGAAGTGTGGATCTGCTGGAGGGTCGGGAGGCTCTGCAAAGGGATCTGAACAGGCTGGACTGCTGGGCTGAGACCAACGGCATGAGGTTTAACAAAGCCAGATGCTGGGTCCTGCACTTGGTGCACAACAACCCTAAGCAGAGGTACAGACTAGGAGAAGCCTGGCTGGAAAGCTGCCAGGAGGAGAAAGACCTGGGGGTGTTGGTTGACAGCAACTGACCATGAGCCAGCAGTGTGCCCAGGTGGCCAAGAAGGCCAATGGCATCTTGGCCTGTATCAGGAATGGCGTGACCAGCAGATCCAAGGAGGTTATTCTCCCTCTGTACTCGGCACTGGTGAGACCGCACCTCGAGTACTGTGTTCAGTTCTGGGCCCCTCACCACAAGAAGGATGTTGAGGCTCTGGAGCGAGTCCAGAGAAGAGCAACAAAGCTGGTGAAGGAGCTGGAGAACAAATCTTATGAGGAGTGACTGAGAGAGCTGGGGGTGTTTAGCCTGGAGAAGAGGAGGCTGAGAGGAGACTTTATTACTCTCTACAACTACCTGAAGGGAGGTTGTGGAGAGGAGGGAGCTGGCCTCTTCTCCCAAGTGACAGAGGACAGGAGGAGAGGGAATGGCCTCAAGCTCTGCCAGGGGAGATTTAGGCTTGAGATAAGGAAAAAATTCTTCATGGAGACGGTGGTTAGGCATTGACTGCCCAGGGAGGTGGTTGAGTCACCGTCCCTGGAGGTGTTTAAGGTGAGGGTGGATGAGGTACTTAGAGGCATGATTTAGGGATTTGTGGGAATGGTTGGACTCGACGATCCGGTGGGACTCTTCCAACCTGATTATTCTGTGATTCTGTGATTCTGTGATTCTGTGATTCAACAACACACCAGCAAAATGCAATTTTTTTCAATGTGGATGCATGACTTTGGCCCTGCACACATACACACATGCATGGACATATACAAACAACAGGTTGTCAAAGAAGATATCACAACCAAAGCTTCAGTATGTGCACATGGATACAGGTTTAGGAAGAAGTCACATAGCCATCAGGTGACGTACCCTGACACACACACGAACTTCACAGGGAGTGCATGCATTTCACATCACATGGAGGTGCTCATTTCATAATATTCATGTTGTTAGTTCACATTCAATGAAGACAGGGGAAAAGGAAGCAGATAACACACTTTGAGAGTTTCTCTCATATGCCATGTAGTTTTGCTGCCATATATCTTCTGTCTTACTGAACTCCAGCAGGCAAACACTCCAAAAAGGAAACTTCTAAAGATTTAGCATCTTTTTTCATTCCCTTTCAATCAATGTAAGGAAACATTTCAACTACTTTTTTGAGTGTCTCATCAAGACTTTAAATGAAACCAAGCCCAGACTTGATGGCACTTCCAGATTTAAAATGCAGAAAGAATGTTCTTTAAAATTTTGCCAATCAGAAAAGCATAAAAAGAGCACAAAAAACTCTTACAAAATTATTTATAGTTCACATTTAATTCAGATTATTAGGCAAAATTATGGATTAGTATACCCTGCTGTTATTGTATGCATATTTATGAAGTTTGGATTCACAGAACTAATGTACTACTTTGCTTCTGAAAGGATATTTGCAAGCAGATGTGTTTTTTTTTACTTCTTTGTTGTTTGACATTACTTAATCAATGCATTTGTGATTAGATTTTTTAATCAATGCCTTGCCTGTGACTGGTACTCAGAATATTTGATATTCTAGTTGCCTGGTAGAGACAGGACAGAAAAATCACGTGATGCTATTTCCTTACTCTGATTTGATTGACAAATGGACCTTTCTAAAAAAAAGTGTCATGTGGGAAGATAAAAAAAATTCAGTTTCTGTGAATGTTTGTGTGCTCACTTTGAAATTTGTTTTCCAGAAACACTTGTGCCAGTGTGATTTGGTCGCACAAATACTTGAACAAAATAAATACAAGCTGATAGGAGCTACGCCAAAGTAAAATGTGAGCAAGTATTTTAAGATATTTTTTCTTCCTGTATTTTTTCAGCTTGAAACAAATAGAGAAAAACTACAGAAATTTTTGAAGCTTTATCTATGTAATGACTAAAAGCCAGTTTCTATTCTGCTGTGCCAGAACTACCTATTTAGCGTTTTCCAAAGAATTAAAATTCATGTATCTGTATGTGACTCACTTTTCTTTATTATGCTTAGCATGGGTCCAAGAACATGATTTATCACATGCATTCATAAGGAGGAAAAGGGCCATTAATAGCATCCCTTCCAAATGAATAATTAAGCCAGGACTGCAAACGATACTTTCCCTTATTGCTGAAATGGAGTGCACCAGCCCTTATTGGTGATAATTGGCAAGCTTAACAACATTATTTTAATTTTGTTGCCCAAATGTATAACATAGGACAGCGAATTAAAGAACTGTTTGGAGGGTTTGAGTAGTGGTGTTGTGCAGGTGCTGCTTTGTGTTTTTTGTTTCTGGATTTTTTCTTTCCCTTGGCTGTGAGTTTCAGCGGCTGATTACAGACCCTTGGAAACTAGGTTGTTCAGCTGAAGAGTGGGACATCACTCTAAGATGGAGAATGAGTGGCTAGCAGATGGGACACTGAATGAGGGTTCAACTCCTCTGGTTTCTGTGTATAGTCCTGCCTGGATTTTCTATGCCAACTTGGGAATCTCACTTAAAATCCTCCTTACTTCTGTTTCCTGTCTGTAAAGCTGTGGTTGTAATTCTTCCCTGTTTTTTGTAAGAACAACGTAATGTTAACGAGATGATTAGCTAAGTGATATAGAATGGACTGAAGATTGAATCCAGATGATAAATTCAAATCAAACTTTCTGCAGAGATGTCATTGCCTGGTTCAGAGGCTGCTGAATGTTACATTACCTGAGTGCTGAACCATCAGTCTCTGCATGTCAGACTATCAATATTGCACAAAATCAGAATCTCGTAGAGTGTTTTATAACACAATGCTTTTTCCTAGTACCTTAGGAATTTTATTATGAGATCTTCCTTTTTATTAGCTGAAATTCTGATAAAAGCCACTTAAACATTAAAGCTTGTGCTCTATTGTAACAAAGACAGGTGGTACAAAGAGCTATTTCTCTCCTTTGTACCTCTTTGTTACAATTTTTTCTTCTGTCTTTGAGTGACAAACATCCATTTAGAGCTTTCAGGAGGAAGAGTGGCCTCCCTCAGGTGACTCAGGATTGGAGCACTGCAGAGAACTCTCTCTACTAGTGAGCAAACACACTGTAAGCCCTTGCAAAGGGCAGCAAAGTGGTTGTTCTCCCCAAGGCTCTGCAAATTGCTGTGGCAAAGATGATAAAGAGGATCCTTTGAATACATCTTGGAGAAAATGTCCTTCTCTGCTGTGGTCACCTAGCTAAGAAAGAGAAATGGAATATGATGAGCTGAGGCTATCATGTGAAATATTGTAAAGCAGCAGGCTGTTCTCCTAAAAACTAGCTTCAGCTGTATATGTGAAAGAAATGCATTTGACAGAATGAGAGCATTTAAAATGTTTTTAAAGAACTCTAATGAAAGTAAGAGCTTCTTATTTTCTATTAGACTACCAGGGTGGCAATATTATTAGCTGATAGCAGGTTACATTTTTCATTACAGAATCACGAGATAGTTTGCTACTGGAAAGTGATACTATGTTCAGAATCAAGTACATACATGATTTCCTCCTTGTAACTTTGATCACTTTACATAAATACATATGCATGTGTATATACATGTGCAATGTGCATATGCCTATGTATATGAAGCTAACATGCATATTTGGTGATTAAAATAGAAATGTTGAAACCCTGATGTGGGCTGGCTTTCATTCATTTGTTATTTGCAAATGAGCTAGAGTATATCTTGGATGTCAGTACCATATATTGGTCTATTACAGCATGTGTGTGTGCATGTGTATGTAGAATATATAAAAATAATCATCCTCAGATTCATAACAATAATCATCGTCAGATTCATTCATACATGTGTATGTCAACTCACCCCAGATGTTCACCTCATAAGCCCTTAGCCTGACTGTACTCACACACGCCTGTAGGTGAAAGGATGATGGAATGTGTATGAGCTTCTTCCTTGATTATGTTTGTCACAATGTCAAAGTATCGGCAGCTGTTCTAGTCGAGATGTGAGGAATTCTGGCAGACCATAGTAAAAAATTAGTTTTCTCTTTATGTAACTGTCCTACTTCTGTTTGCAGCTTTCCCAGTCATATAGAAGTTGTACACATATCATTCAAGAGCCACAGTTTTTCAGGCTGTTGAATATATTTTCTATAGTGGGGTGGATAATTATGAGTCCACTGTTTATTCACTTTCATAGACATTACTAGGCAAATGCTTCTATTTTTTAATAAATTTAAGGATGCTTACTATACTAGCACAAAAATTGTGTTGCCCTCAATGCACTCTGAAATCTTTCTTCTGTATTAGTAACTTACATAAAACAGATTGAACGCTGTGAGGGAGGATGGCTGTCAGTCCACCAGGGGTACAACAGAATTATTCGTCAGACCCTTGGAGGGAATTACATCATTCTTGGACAACAGTATTCCCAAGTTTATATTTGTCATTCTTCTACTTGAAAAAGATACCTTCAAACTGAAATTATTGTTTCTTCCAGTATTTGTAGACCTTGCTGTTTTCAGAATGTTTGGAATGTTAAAAATGTCTGTTTTGTGATCTGCATATTCTCTACTAATCTGGAGAGACTATCCCTGCTCAAAAATTATGGATCAAACTTAGAAATAATTATATTTAAGATGGGAGGAAGGGGAAGATCACATCATTTTTCGGTTGACTTGACTTCATTTTATGTCTAAGGGAAAACTTCCTATTTGTAAGAACTGCAAGCCTATCATTAAATGCATGTGCATACACCCACACCTACAGATGTATGCTAGCCTACCTCTTTCCTAGTTGGTGGAAATTCCAGCTAGACAACAGTAAGGCTGCCTACTGTCTTACACAACTGAGACCTACATCTACATAATTAAATTTGGTCTTGTAAGGGAATATTATACAAAACTAGGGAAAAAAGTAAGTAGCATTTCTAGTACCTGGATGACAAGAAGGTAGCATCCTCTCTCTAGTAGTTATACTTGTAGTCTCAATGCCCTCCAAAACAACTCTTGAGACTCTACAGTTCTACAGAATGCTGCTTGCCAGATATATGACCATGACTCTTTGGCTTCTGTTTCCAATATCTAGATATCCTCAAAACAGTCCACACATCTAGTGTGTTGCAGACTATTGCCCTTTGAAAACTGCTTGGTTTATCTTGTCTCGTGATACAGCAAAAAGTTAGTATAGAACTACTATTAGTACTTTTCGCTTTTTTTTTTCAGAGTCAATGAAGTATACTGAAGTCCTGTAAAGCTGATGGAAAAATCTAGGGCAACAAAAGGCTTATAATTCTCCGCCCCAGGCATATTTGCAGTGAAAAACATTACAATCTAATGAATAACATTTACATACCATTACATTAATGAAAGAATAATAGAGAGAAGCAAAGCGCTTTCATTAATGATAAATTTTAGAGTCAATTGAAAAGGCAGATCATCTGTATTTTATGGTCAGCTTTTTTTTTTTAACAAATAACATGAAAACAAATTAATAAGGAAATTTATAAATAAGAAAACTGGTGGGTCATATTTGCATATTCAATATTTCCATGTGTTGTTCAACTGAAATATTTTTGCAGAGCACTTATGAGTTTGCTGTTTAGTGATTTATTCCTTTGTTCAGTGTAATCTCGACTATCATAAGAGCAACATCAATACATCCTTTTTCTCCAAACAATTTAAGTGTGTGCCAGTTTTAGTGAGATTCAGAATGTACTTAATTACTTTGGTATATGGCAAGGGTTGTACCTTGTGGAAATATTTAAGACGATGGAAATTTTTCATTTCATTTAGGAACTAGGCACCAAAAGGTCATCTGTGTTTATGGTATTTCCTTTGCTTAATACTGGATTTCTATTGTTACTGATTTGTTTGTTATGAATATAAATCATTGCTGTGAGAAGGCAAACAGCCTTATTTCTCTGCAATTAGAAAAGAGCAACTGCGTAGGCTGCCTTAATCTGTGGGCATGTGAATAAATACTAGGATGATACTCAGATATTTTTTATGCTTTCCACATTCAGAAACTGAGGGATCTCTTACGGTGTCTGTAGTCAGTTTCTATCTCTGAGAAACTTTCATTCTAGTATTTAATACAGGCTCTTTCCACATTTTAAAACCACATTTTGTGTTTTGTGAAGACTGCAGAATGCCTGCAAGTAAGAATATTTCTATGTGTCTGTTTGACATAAATGCAACAAATTCCAAAAGAAGAATTTGCCACTGTCTAGCCAGGCAAATGTTTTGACCTTTGTTTCATTTTAACTGGGCACTAATTGGAAAGTTACACCATACATGATTGATTTAAAAGATCAGTTTTTCACAATTCAGATTTTTTAGTTGTGTGAGAATCATAGAATCATTTAGGTTAGAAAAGACCCTTAATATCATTGAATCCAACCTAACACTGCTAGTCCACTACTAAACCATGTCCCTAAGTGCCACATCTACACATCTTTTAAATCATCTCCTGTTGTTTAAAAGAATTATAACAATACAGGCAGATTTTTTCTCACATGTTCACAGAGACACCTTAAAATTCTTCCTGCCTTAGACCTAGTGGTACTAAAAGATTACAAAATACTTTAACTTTCAAGCATTTATAGGTAGTCTGACTCATGAACATATATGCAGAGTGACACTTCTGTATATTTAAATGAATTTCTACCTTTGCAGAGGCATGATACTGCTGAACTGGGCATAATTTTTCTCTGTGTGAGGCCTCTGTCCAAGCTATTTTTAAATTCAGAGGCACAGAACTGCTGTGTACATATTTTCCTACTGTTTTTTTGACTCCCAGTGGGTGGTAGTACAGTTGCTTTGGACTCTAATTTATAGTATTTCCTCTGTGGCCTATTAAGTATATAACATTGTGCATGACCTGCTTAGCTCAACAGCCAGTCTGGTGGCTGATGGATACTTGGGTTATGTGGATGAAGCAAAAACATCAACGAGAACTGGTTACAAGCTGAGCAAAACTAACCCAACTGCCTCAAACTGAGCAGTTCATTCCAGATGCTTGACCTCCAGTGTAATTTGCTTAGCTCTAACGAGCAGCGTGTGATGTGGCAGGCTGATCTGGGGGGCTTCTGGAGCTCGTGGTCTACCAGCAGCTCAGGGAGAGTGCTTCAACACAACAGACCCCATCCTATGCCACGGCCTTCCCCCATTGGCCAGCTATGACAGGTGGGATCTTATCCTGTATTTAATTTCCTCTGATGCCAACTGTGATCACCACTGTTGGCTCCAATTCATGGTTTCAACCAGTAAAACACAAATAGAGGACTAAGGAGAAGCTCAAATCTCAGACTCTGATCAATTTTTCATGATTATTTTCAAAATTAGAAGGTTGGAAATTTGAGGTTGAAAGACATTTGACCTGTGTGCACAAAGCTTGCACAAAGGATCTATTTCTCATGTAAACATCAGGCTTTCACAAGTTTGATGGTGCTGAGAGCGAGGAGTGTTCCTTCTGTTGACAGTAGAGTTATGCCCAGCCATAGCAATAGGTTGTACACTGGCATCTCAAAATAACAGCAAGCACATGAAGAGATTTGGCCTTCCAGTGTTTCTCCTGAGATATTGTCTGTAAACTATCCCAGAGAGGAGTCCATGACTCAAAGTAATTAGCCTGTGGTCTCATACATTTTGAAAATGAGATTTGAGCATATCTTATGTAGATTGCATAGCTTCAGGCTATACAGGTTATCTAGTCTTTTATTATTATCTTTAATCCTCCTATCCCATTAATCTTACCCAGATGTGTACCAAATTGTATGGAATACTGTTTGAAGAGGATAAACGTATTTCTTATGCAATGGTGTCTCTTCCTTGGTAGCTCTAGTATCCAGTTTTGCTTTTGCATTCTCTGCTTCCACCCCTGCAGACTTTGATGCTGCCAATAATAGACTGTTCATGGCCACTTCTAAGAACAGAGAAGGAGGACGACTACTTCCATTACACTTTTTCCTTTTATGGCAGCTTCTCATTGATTTAGCTGTTAAATAATTCAAAGACAACAACCATCTGTTTAAGTCAATGTCCTGCTCCATGTCTCCCCAGGGAAAAGATAGCAGTCCAGAAGGAAGCTTCAAGTGGAATTTGCTGACTTCCTTGCATAAATACTACCTAAAACCTAAGATAATTTTCTTCTACATTTTCTTGAGCTGGAACAAGCTTAAGTGAACCAGAGATTGATTTTAAATGGGAGACAATGGCCTTCCCTTGAACTAACTTCAAGGAAAGATAAGAAATGTAAAGAAAACAAACCCAAAAGAAGAGAGATATTCAGTTTTAGGGACTTTCATGTACCCACTATGTCTGTGCACACTGGATGCAATAATTTTTCCATGTGCCAACTGGTTTATTTCTAAAACTGAGTCAGATTTAGATCACTTTGACATCTGATTCACTCTGTGTCAATCAGAAAGCAGTTTTTAAAAGCTAACATGCAATTAATGAAGCAAAGTTTTACAGACTAATAACAATCGGAGTCCACACTGTAGAAAATTCATTAATTCTGCATTTTTTAAAACTGATAATTGTGTGAAAGAATGATTCAGTTTGTCCATTAAGGTTGACAATACAGACATCTGTGAAATGCGATAAGTAAGCAGGTAAAAAATGTCCATGTTTCTGATATTCAGATTATTTTCTACTTGGTTTTGGCAGGAACATTGCTTAATTATGTGATGGACCCATGCCAAGACTCTCCTTTCTTTCTGCCACTCCAAATCTGAATAGATACTTCAGGTAATTTTGCCCATTATTTTGCACAAGGTTCCTCTATATGAAATAAATTTTGAAAGACTGGAAGAAGATATAATCTGCCTATGTTGAAATACATTTTTCAGTAGTGGGAAGAGACAGAAAGGACAACCATGTGTGAGAAATGTGATCAGAACACAAGTAAGAAAACATTACTACAATTTTGATAACATTTTATAGTTTAGGTAATACTGGAAAACTCCATGGGTTTGTCAGTAGATTGTTGGTAACAGGGTGCTTTGAGTAATACATGGGGAACCACTGCTCTTTCAAATTTTCCAAGTCTCAGCAATTCCAAATACTGTCTTTCAGACTGGGATTCACTTCTCTTAAATTAACTTATTTAACAGATAGATACCTAACCTTATCTTGTTGCTTGATATCTGTAATTAATGGGGAGGGACAGATACTTCCAGAAGGCAACTCATCACATCCTGACCCAGAGGATCGATGTAGAGGGGCTGAGTTTCATTAAAGAGATGCCTGTCTCTCTATATTAGTGACTGTCCGGAACTCATAGAACTGTCTTAGCCTAGAATAATTAAGTTGAAAGGGATAGGTTTATGCAGGATAATTCTACTTGTTTCTAGATTTGCATGAGAGATAACAAACTGAAAAGGAGGTCACCAGAACTGTGAAGGCACTGGTTACTTCAGTCTTCCTAGTAGCTTAAATCCAGATTTTCTCAGAGCTTCAGTGCTATGATATATACACAGTTAAATAGATACAAGCCAATTCACATCATCACCCACTGCTTTTTTTACTGTTGTGGACCGCTCCTCATAGGAGGAGCTAGTGTTCATTTAGGTTTCTAAACCATTTCTTTTGGATCTCTTCCCTCATGACAACTCCTCTGAAGGTTGAGGTGTTACCACCTTATCTTTCATCCAGCTTTCTTTGATCTTTGTCCCATAATCCAACAGTTTGCATACTTGTTTCCCATTTGTTTCCCAAGTTCCCTTTTTTTATTGTCGTCTTGACACAGACTTTTCCATTTTGTATATTTCTTAGTTTATATTGACTAGTCTTTTTAGATTAAATTTGTGAAATTATCTTCTTTTATTTTTTTAATTAAATCATGGAATCACAGAATTGTAGGGTTGGGAAGTACCTCTGGAGATCATCTAGCCCCCTAATAAAGTTGGTTCACCTGGAGCACGTTGCAGAGAAACATGTTCAGGCAGGTTCTGAAATTCCACAGCCTCCGTGAACACTCTGTTCTGTCAGCCCTAATGTGAAGAAGATTTTCCTCGTGTTCAGGTGGAACTTTCTGTGTTCCAGTTTGTGCACATTGACCTTTCTCTCTTCACAGGGCACCACTGAAAAGAGTTTGTCCCCATCTTTTGACACCTGCTCTTTAGATATTTATAAGCATTGATAAGATACCCTCTTAGTCCTCTTTTCTCCAGGTCAAACAGTCTATCGGCCTTTCCTCATAAGAGAAATGCTCCAGTTCCTCACTGTCTTTGTGGCCTTCCACTGGACTCTCTCCAATAGTTCCTTGTCCTTCTTGAATTGGGGAGCCCAAAATGGGACACAATAGTCCAGATGTGGCCTCACTAGTGCAAAGTAGAGCAGAAAGATAAGCTCCCTCACCCCCCTTGCTACAGTCTTCTTGATGCACTCCAGGATACCATTGGCCTTCTTGGCCACAAGGGCACATTGCTGGATCATAGTTAACTTCTTGCCTACCAGGACTCCTAGATCCTTTTCCACAGAGCTGCTTTCTGGCAAGTCACCCCCTAGCCTATCCTAGTACAGGGGGTTATTCCTTCCAAGGTGCAGGACTCTTCCCTTGCCGTTGCTGAACTTGATTAGATTCCTCTCTGTCCAACTCTCTAGCCTTTCTAGGTCTCACTGAATGGCAGCACAGCCATTATTCTCTGTTCTCTATCACCTGCAAAACTGCTGAGGGTACACTCTGTTCCCTCATCCATGTCATTGATGAATACATTGAACAAGACTGGGCCCAGTACTGACCCCTGGGTGAAACTGTTGACCTCAGTCCTCCAACTAGACCCTGTACTTTTGATCACAGTCCTCTGAGCTCTGCCATCCAGACAGTTCTCAATTCATCTCACTTGTCCACCTTTTAATCCACACTTCCTTATCAGGCATTCCCTTTCAATGTTCCAAAAGGCCAGGCACAGTTCCGCTGTCAATGATAATGATTTCTTTTTGGTTTTCCTCAGATATTTTTTAGCCTGGGGCTGACTCACTGCACACTGAGTCCACCAAGGACATTGAAAATTCATAACATAAACATTCATGCATTATAGATAACTAGTTTCCACAAATCAGCCCATTGTATCGGAATGAATAATTTGTCTGAAAGAACAATTACAGGCATCAAAAAAAATGTTGGAAAGTATTGACTTAGTTACTCGGTGAGTGTGAGATATTTTTAAATGAGAAAAAATGTCTCAAAATACTGCAAATTTCATACAATTTTTGGTTCGACCCTGGGCGATTTTCAGAATAATAATGGTGTTTGTCTTACCACTTGAAAAATACCAGGTTTTTTCATCACAAGATTTAAATACTCATTTGGCCTGATAGAGAAGACATTTATTTACCTGAAATTCGAAAGTATCTAAGTAATCATTCTCATTGTTTAACTCATCGCTAACTAGTTACCCAACCATATATGAATGTGTTTACCAATACCTAAGACTCCAGAAGGAGATGTATCAGAAATAACTAGTTTTTTGGTGAATAGTTTAGGAAATAAATACTTAAAACGAGGATTGATCATCACAGTGTTTCTTATCTATCTACTCTTGTCAAGGCAATGAGGCTAATATGGAGTCTTACAAAAACTGTGGTTTATTTTTCATGTGATTTTTCAGTCTAATATTATGTTATTTGAACCTATAAGGAGATAAATGAGGCTTCATATATAAAAGAAGTATCTGCTTAGAGATGGAGCCAAACAGCTCCAGCTGTTTTGAATTGCCAGTCCCCAAAGAACAACTTACTGACTTACCTCTATTTTCTATTTCAAGTATACATTTTAGAATGGTGTAGTTCCCATGGTGAGCGGTCCTCTGCATCAGGTTGCTCAGCAAAAATACCTGGACCAGGGGTATCTGCTTAATCTTTTGATTTCTGAACTTTATTTAAATGTTCCTATCACTTTCGATGGATTTTTGAACACGTTTAGAAGATCAGAAGACCTAATTGTACTTTGTTATCACGTTAGTGACTTAGAATAATAGAATCATAGAAAAATAGACTTATTTGGGCTGGAAGGGATCTTAAAGATCATCTAGTTCCAACACCTTTGCCATAGGTAGGAATACCTTCCACTAGATCACGTTGCTCAAAGGCTCATACAACCTGGCCTTGAGCACCTCCAGGAATGGGACATTAACAACTTCTCTGGGAAACCTGTTCCAATGCCTCACCACTCTAAACAGGAAGAATTTCTTCCTCGTATTTCATCACAATCTACCCTCTTTCAGCTTAAAACCATTTCCCCTCATCCTATCACTATAGTCCTTAATAAAGGGTCCTTCCCTGTTTTTTCCTGCAGGCATCCTGCAAGTATTTGAAGGCAGCTGTAAGGTACATCCCAGAGCCTTCTCTTCTCCAGACTGAACAACCCCAGATCTCTCAGCCTGTCCTCATACAGGAGGTGCTCCGGCCCCCTGATCATCTTCATATCTCTCCTCTGGACCCCTTCAAAAGGTGACCGCTCCGTGAGTATTTCAGTTATATTAATTCAGTGATTAAAGAAAGTCTGATTTTTTATTTGACAATCCTTAGGAAAAGTAGATGCATTTTTTTATCTTTTGGAAACTGTGTACTCCAGGAAACATTCCCCTAAACTTGGTAACTAAGTTAAATTACAGAGACATCTCAGATGAAGAATCTTTTTCATTTTTCTTTTTTTTTTTTTTTTTTTTTGCCTAAAGCCCTTCATTAAAAGCCTCTGTTTATTTTTCAGAAAGATGAAAGAGGTGTTCAATAGTGAAATACATTTTGGACTACTGAAACCCTCTAATCAACTGCTTATAATAATATCATTAGCTTTCCTTTCTAGGAAAAGCCAGCATAAACATTTTGAAAAGTAGGGCTCCTGTATATACAGAATGTAATAAATCTGTATCAAAAGACTACTGGGCACCAGAGTTGCTTGGAAACGAATGGGCATGCTTCACTGCAATTTATCAACTTCCAAGACAGAGTTCTCCAAAAGAAGTTTAGTCAAGTTGGAGAAAAAAAAATGCATTTGAACCTATTTCTGTTCAGGCAGTGGAAATACATTAAATCTGTCCTTTAGAATCTACTTATCTTTAATATATGCTTGCTCCCATTGTTTCCTTGTGAGAACTGCAGACATCTCAAATTATATTTTTGGCTGAGTTTTTTCAAAAGAAGGCTATTTTTCTCCTCTGCCTACAAGACTTTTCTTGCTTTCTGTTTTCTTCTGCAGTCAGAGGTATGTGTAGGAAATAGAAGTGATTTAGCAATTTCAAGTTTCAAAAACCATTAAAAAACCCTTATATTTTTGAGTTTTATTTTGCTGCTTTCTGGCCAGTTTTAGCAAAGCATCGGTTATCTTGCTTTGTACTCAAAGGGCTAAGCTAAACCAGAGCACATTAGTATGTGGTGGTAATTTGAAGGCAGAAAAAAATCTTACATTTCATTTATATTGCTTTTAGCTCTAGGATATGAGCAGCTTCAAGATTTAGAACTAAGCTGAGTCTTCATCACATCTATCCTCACTCATCTTGAAGTTTGGTGTCTGTCTTACACTTGTCTATAGTCATAACGGTCAAGGTCTTCCTTATAATGTTTAATAACATTTGGGATGGTAGAATGAGTAAGTCCCTAGATGTACATAGGAAGGGATTTGAACTTATTTTGCTGAAGCCAAACAGGTTGGTTACACTCTTTGTTTCTTTTGATATGCTTGTTTAATTCCCATTAATATCAGCAAGAACACAATATATTGTTCACTTGATTTATACAACTGTTTTTAATACTGCCTGCCAAAATCATTAAGATTGTACATAATAGGTATGAAATATGGAGACTCCAGAAAAGCTCAGTCTTATAACAAGGATAAGTGAGAATTCAGAGAACTTTTAATTTCAATAGTTTCTCAAAAGAAAGAGTTGAGTCACCAAATTTTTTCTTAGCAGGACATGGTCAGTGTCACTGTTTAATCTTTTCTTAACATTTAGAGTGTGTCCAGATAAACAAAATCTATGGCAGCTGTTCAAAACTGGGTGAAAAGTTAAGTTAATTCAAAGTTAAGTCAATAAAAAACTTATAAAAGTGGTTCAGATATAAGTGTATATTTCAGTGGACTTAATTTGGAAAATAAGTTTTGCTCTGAAAAACTTTTAGATTTTTGATGCTGTGGTTTGATGATGTGCCTTTTTTTAGATCTCAAACTTTACTTTTAGAAATCTCTTTAATTTATATATTTATTCTCTATAATTTTTGCCAGTAATTTAAATTGCCTTCAATTGTGGGTTAAGCTTGCCTGGCTGCCAGAGCCCCACCAAGCTGCTCTCTCACTCTCCCTCCTTAGTAGGACAGAGACAGACAATAAGATGAAAAAGATCCTGGGTCATGATAAGGACAGGGAGATTTCTCATCACTTATTTTCACAGGCAAAACAGATTCGACATGAAGAAGCTTAGTTAAATTAATTGCCAACTAATGACAGTGTAGGATAGTGAGAAACAACAAAGAAAAGAATTAAAACCACCTTCCCCCCATCTCCCCTTGTTCCCACACTCAACTTCACTCAACCACTACTGACTCGTCTACCTTGTCCTCCTGAGAGTTTAAGGAGGATGGGGAATGGTGGTAGAGGTCAGTTCATAACACTTTGTCTCCACCCCTCCTTCTTCCTCATGTTCTTCCCCTGCTCCAGCAGGGGATTCCTTCCATGGGAACTAGTCCTTCATGAACTGTTTCAACATGCATCTTTCCTATGGGCTGATGTTCTGCAAGACTGGCTCCAGCACGGGTCCTTCTGTCGGGAGCCTGCTTCTGCATGGGCTCCTCTCCGTGGGCTTCATATTCCTTCAGAGTATACCCACCTGCTGTAGTGTGGGGTCCTGCATGGGCAGCAATCTGGATGTCTGCTTCACTGTTGTCTTTCATAGGCTACAGGGAGACAACCTGCATCACCATAGTCTTCTCCATGCACTGCAGAGGAGTCTCTGCTCTGGCACTTGGAGCACATCCTTCCCTCCTTGTTCTATGACCTTCATATCTGCTGGGTTGGTTTTTCACATTTTTTCACTTCTCTCTCTCACAGCTGCTGTATATCATTTAACCATTTCTTAAGTATGTTATCAAAGACATACCAGTAGAACTGTTGATCAGATCAGCTTTGGCCAGCAGCAGGTCCACCTTGGAGAGGCCTAGAATTGGTTCTGTTGGACACAGGGCATGTGTTTTCTTCTCATAGAAGCCACTCCCACAGCCTCCCTGCCTTCTGCCCCTGCCAACGCCCGAAAACATAAACCAAATACACAATCTAGTATTATAAAGCTTCTGTGCGGGTTTGCCTGGAAGATAATAACATCATCTGAATATCTCTAAGCTGCTAGATGGAAGTATTTTTCTGCATTAGAAAGACAGAAGGATTGATAATGCCAGTTCTCCCATTATATGCTGAAGCACTTAGGAGAGAATTTGGCATCTTCTTAGAGAAACTTAAAGGTTAACACTGCATACTAGTTATTCTGAGCATATGAAATCACTTTAAACATCTCTGAATGAGTATTGTAAAATGATTTATTGCCTTCCATTTGCACTGTTTCTCTTCTCTGGAGATCATCACATTCTTTTTGGATGTCAAAAAGTTTCACAAATGAACTGTGAGATGGAGATAAGTGTTATTCCTCAGCAGGTACTGGTCTGGACTGCCACAATATAGTACTGGTAGACATGAGCTGATGTCCATGTGTAGCCATATCTTTACCTTCCCCTAGTGATGAGAACTTGCAGTTTAATGTAACAGTTTTACAGAGTTCAGAGTAGGTGTCATCAGCTTATTTCTATAGTATATCTAAGTGTTTAAACAAAAATTGTTCAGGTCAAACTGATCCTAAGGTCTTTTACAAGATAAAACAGTGTCTTTTACATGTTGTGATTGGATCTTCTAAAAGAACACACATTTTGAATGCATACTGGGTTAAAACATAGTCAACTAATGAATGTCAGTGCTGGAGCTGATCTCACTTAGCATCACTTATCTTCCTCATAATTCTGGTATTCCTTGTTGGTCTGCAAAGATACCAATTACTTTCTAGCTGTAGTGTCTGTTGTTGTGGCAATCATATGAACGTTGCAGATTAGTGTTTGAATATAATTAAAAGCTAAGCGTGTTTGTTTTCTATGAGAATATTTTCAGTCAAACTTATCATCTGGCAGCTAAAAGAACATCTTATTCTCATCTTTTATAGTAAATAAATGCTGTCTTCCTGGATTGACGCTGTAACATTTGGCAACCAAAAATCACTAAAGAAAAGTTAATAAATACAAAAAACAAAGGGCAATTAATTTTGATTTGATTTCCCCCTCCAGCCCTCCACTAGATACAGCTACCTACATTGTTATCATCCCAAAAATGTCCATCTGCTAGATTTTCTCTTCCAAAATATAAAATAAATCATAGAATCATAGAATCATAGAACAACCAGGTTGGAAGAGACCCACTGGATCATTGAGTCCAACTATTCCTATCAAACACTAAACCATGCCCCTCAGCACCTCATCCACCCGTGCCTTAAACACCTCCAGGGAAGGTGAATCAACCACTTCCCTGGACAGCCTGTTCCAGTGCCCAATGACCCTTTCTGTGAAAAAATTTTCCTAATGTCCAGCCTAAATCTCCCCGAGATCCACCCTCACCTTAAACACCTCCAGGGATGGTGACTCAACCACCTCCCTGGGCAGTCAATGCCTAACCACCGTCTCCATGAAGAATTTTTTCCTTATCTCAAGCCTAAATCTCCCCTAGCAGAGCTTGAGGCCATTCCCTCTCCTCCTGTCCTCTGTCACTTGGGAGAAGAGGCCAGCTCCCTCCTCTCCACAACCTCCCTTCAGGTAGTTGTAGAGTATAATAACGTCTCCCCTCAGCCTCCTCTTCTCCAGGCTGAACACCCCCAGCTCTCTCAGTCGCTCCTCATAAGATTTGTTCTCCAGCTCCTTCACCAGCTTTGTTGCTCTTCTCTGGACTCGCTCCAGAGCCACAACATCCTTCTTGTGGTGAGGGGCCCAGAACTGAACACAGTACTCGAGGTGCGGTCTCACCAGTGCCGAGTACAGAGGGAGAATAACCTCCCTGGACCTGCTGGTCACGCCATTCCTGATACAGGCCAAGATGCCATTGGCCTTCTTGGCCACCTGGGCACACTGCTGGCTCATGGTCAGTTGCTGTCAACCAACACCCCCAGGTCTTTCTCCTCCTGGCAGCTTTCCAGCCAGGCTTCTCCTAGTCTGTAGCTCTGCTTAGGGTTGTTGTGCACCAAGTGCAGGACCCAGCATTTGGCCTTGTTAAACCTCATGCCATTGGACTCTGCCCAGCAGTCCAGCCTGTTCAGGTCCCTTTGCAGAGCCTCCCGACCCTCCAGAAGATTCACACTTCCACTTAGCTTATTGTCTTCTGCAAACTTGCTAAGGGAGCACTCGATGCCTTCATCCAGGTCATTGATAAAGACATTGAACAGGACTGGACCCAGCACTGAGCCCTGGGGAACCCCACTTGTCACTGGCCTCCAGCTGGAGTTAACTCCATTTCCCACCACCCTCTGGGCCCGGCCATCCAACCAGTTTTCCACCCAGGAGAGTGTGCGCCTGTCCAGGCCAGGGGCTGACAGTTTCTGAAGCAGAATGCTGTGAGAAACTGTGTCAAAGGCTTTACTGAAGTCCAGGAAGATACATCCACAGCCTTTCCTTTGTTCAGCAGCCAAGTCACTTTGTCATAGAAGGCGATCAGGTTCATTTGGCAAGACCTGCCTTTTGTAAACCCGTGTTGACTGGGCCTGATCACCAGGTTCTCTTGCATGTGCTTCATGATAGCACTCAAGATCACCTGTTCCATGACTTTCCCTGGCACTGAGGTCAGACTGACAGGCCTGCAGTTCCCTGGATCCTCTCTGCGACCCTTCTTGTAGATGGGCACGACATCAGCCAGCCTCCAATCCAGTGGAACTTCCCCAGTCTTCCAGGACTGTTGGAAGATGATGGAAAGGGGTTTGGCCAGCACATCCGCCAGCTCCTTCAATACTCTTGGGTGAATCCCATCTGGCCACATAGACTTGTGGGTGTCTAGTCAGGCTAGCAAGACTCTGACCACCTTCTCTTGGATCATGGGAGCCTCATTTCGCTCCTCTAGCTCCGGGGTTTGTACAGAGAGGGAACAACTTTCTTTACAATTAAAGACTGAGGCAAAGAAGGCATTAAGTACCTCTGCCTTTTCCTCATCTCCTGTCACTGTTGTTCCTTCTGCGTCCAATAGGGACTGTATGGTCTCCCTAGTTCTCCTTTTACTATTTATATATTTATAGACATATTTTTTGTTATCTTTCACTGACTTTGCCAATCTGATTTCTAGTTGAGCCTTTGCCCTTCTCATTTTTTCTCTACACAATCTCACTTCCCTCCTGTAGTCCACCCAAGAGGCCTGTCCCCTCTTCCAGAGCCCATAAACATTCCTCTTCTTGATATCACTCAAGATCTCGCTGTTCAACCAAGCTGTTTTTTTCCCCTGCCGGCTTTTTTTCAGGAACATGGGGATGGCTTTCTGCTGAGCTGCTAGGATCTCCTTTTTGAAGAGCTCCCAGTCCTCATGGCCTCCCTTGCCCTTATGCTCTGTCTCCCATGAGACTTTGCCAACCAGCCTTCTGAAGAGTTCAAAGTCTGCCCTCTGGAAATTTAATGCTACTGTCCTGCTAACCACCCTCTTCACTTCTCCTAGAGCAGAAAACCCTGTCATCTCATGATCGCTTAGTCCTAGGCGTCCTCCTACTGCCACATCCCCCACAAGGCCTTCTCTGTTCACAAACAGCAGGTCCAGGAGGGCACCTTCCCTTGTTGGTTCATTCACCAGCTGTGCAAGGAAGTGTCTTCCACGCACTCCAGGAGCCTCCTAGACTGCTTCCTTTCTGCTCTATTGTACTTCCAGCAGATATCAGGAAGATTGAAGTCTCCCACAAGAACGAGAGGCATCAATCTAGAGATTAACCCCAGCTGTTTATAGAAGAGCTCATCAGCTGCTTCTCCTTGGCTGGGTGGCCTGTAACAGACTCCCATCACAAAATCTACCTTCTTATGGGCTCCTCTGATTTTAACCCACAGGCACTCAATCTCCTCATTGTCACAATCCATTTCAATAGTGTCCAAGTCCTCCCTTACAAAGAGGGCTACCCCACCTCCTCTCCTTCCCTTCCTATCCCTCCTGAAGAGTTTGTACCCCACCATATCTGCACTCCAGTTATATGAGTCATCCCACCACATTTCCGTGACGGCAATGACATCATAGGCTCCTTGCCCTACGACGGCTTCCAGCTCTTCCTTCTTATTACTCATGCTGCATACATTGGTGTAAATGCACTTCAGCTGAGCTGCCGAGCCTTCAGCCCTCTTAGAGGGAACAGAGTTCATTCCCAATTGCCTGGTAACCAGAGTAGCTAGCACCAGAGCACCCGTATCTCCCTTACCACACCCAGGTGTGTTCACCCCCACTTTCTGTGTGGTGATGTACTGGTGGTCCCCTCCCTCAGATCCTCTCCGAATCACTAGTGCCCCACGTCCAGGCTTGTTCCTGTCTAGCCTGGTCTCAACCCCCTCCCACTTCACATCTAGTTTAAAGCTCATAAATCGAGCTTTAAACTAGATGTGACGGGGGAGGGGATTGAGAGCCCTTGCTAAAAACCTACTACATCCTCAAATTTGCAATCTAGCAGTGATTTGTTGTAAGAAGAAATGACACATTTTTAAGTGTGATGTTCTGTAAACTCATTGAAGGGAGTGCACTTGGGGTTATCACAGAGTTTTGATTATCTTCTTTCTGCAGTGTGCTGTGTGATTCCCATGTTTGCAAACATTTTCCTTAGTAATAAAATTATCAGAGCTTCTTTTACACAACTCATTCCTTTTGATCCAAAATCTTTTGTTACATCTTAAACTCTCATTACAATTTACAACTAAATCTAACTATATATCTTTACTCCCACTATTTCTTGCTGTGCTCGTTTTGACGTGTTATATAGTCTAATCTCCTTCTGTGAGGCTTTTTCTAACTGTAGGAATCTCAGAGACAGAAAGATCCTTGAGTAGGTGCAAGACATCTATATACAGCGAATGCAGGTTCTGTATGAGGAAGGATGTCAGAATTTGATTTTGTGGCCCAAAACTGAACACAATATTCAAGGTGTGGCCTCACGACTGCCAAGTACAGGGGCAGAATCACTTCCTTGCTCCTGCTGGCCATGTTATTTCTGATACAAGCCAAGGTGCCATTGGCCTTCTCTGCAACCTGGGCACACTGCTGGATCATGTTCAGTCGGCTGTCAACCAGCACCCCTAGGTCCTTCTCTGCCAAGCAGCTTTCCACCCACTCTTCCCCTAGTCTGTAGCACTGCATGTTGTTTTGGTCCAAGAGCACTTGCCCTTGCTAAACCTCATCCCACTGGTCTCAGCCATCGATCTAGCTTGTTCAGATCCCTTTGTGGATCCTACCTACCCTCCAGCAGATTGACACTTCCTCCCAGCTTAGTGTCATCCTCAAACCTACCAGGGGTACATAATCGAAGAACCCAAAGTTTTGCTCCTCACACTAGGTTCAGAGCCAGGCATTTATTTCTTGTCCCTTCCTATTCCTTTCTTTGTCATTCCTTGTAGCTGGAATGACACAGGACAACACTACCAGTACCCCTGGTCCCTTCACTCTACATCCCAAGGCCCTGAAGTCCCTTTCAATTACCCTCAGATTTCTTGTTTGGATTTCATTACTACCTACTTGGAAAATCAATAGAGGATAATAATCTATGGGCCTGACCAGAGTTAAAGTTTTCTTTCTGCATGTCTAACCAAGGTCCCAGGTAAGCAGCAGACTTCCTTACCTAATGGGTCCTGTCTGTAGACTAGGCCTTCTGTTTCCTCCAGAAGAGAGTCCCCTGTGACAACAACTCATCTTTTCTTCTCAGCAGAGGCTGTTTTGGTGGATGGCTTTGGGTGTTTTAACCTAGGGAACATTTCTAGGAAGAGACACCCATCATCTTCATTGAGGTTTGGTTCCACTTGCAGAGCTTTTCCTGAGATTGTGCCTGTAATGCACATGTGTTGCTGTCAATATTCAAAGCAATTCTGCAGATTAATTTCCGAAAGGCTGTTGAGAATCTCCATCATTTTCACTTTTACATATTCTAGAGAAAAATGAATTTCTTTGAATCTGGTAAATAGAGTGGGTGCTTAATCACAGTGATATTGTTATTAGCAAAAAAGTGCTTCACAAAGTGTTGTGGGCTGGCACATTGTCTTGATGTTAACTCATTGCTGACTGTTGTACACCAACATTTTCCAACTGAGTGTAAAAAAAAGTCTATATTTGAACACTGGTCCACTCTGAGTGAAGCAATCATGTTGAGTCTGTCTCCCTGTGACATGTTAGAACATTTTCTATAACCATCTCTTTGTCTCTCCCCTCTTGCTATTGTTTCCCTAAGTAGCCTAAATCTTGGGGGTTTTGTGTCAGACCAGTCAGCAGGTCAGGACAGCAGGAGACACGGCCAGAGAAAGCACTGACAGAAAACTGTGAGAGTACTTCTCTTACACTAGTCATTATCTACACTGTGTGACCTATGAGAAGAACAGGCTCAGGCTGTGCCTAGCTTCAGTAGGTATGTCCCGGTAAAATTTGGACACAAAGGACAGGAATAGATATGACCTGCTTCCTTAAGCTCTAATTAATTGTCAATTGTCAGTTATTTTCTGACAAGCATGAATTTAGAGTAATTTGATCCTCAGCTTGACATGTACATATTTCTCATGACTAGAAGCATAGCTGTTATCTGGCAAAGTATAATTTAAACCAACTATGATTTCAAGACAAAAAGAGTTTAGGTTACATGCATTATAATCTCGATTTCAGTGGAAGATGTTTTGTGATATTATTTTGCTTCATTTCAATAAAAAGCCTTGCAATGTATACTGTACATAATCAGGCAACTTCATATGAATGGAAGATTTAAAAAATTACCAGTGAGGATGATTCCAATCTGCCTCGAATAATTTACCTATCACTGGAATAAAGAAACAAAAGAAAATTAACATTTTATGCCTGTCCCTTTGTCTCAACTGCTTCAGTCTTCTCACCCCACTTTGCAACAAACAGATGGAATGGGATCATTGTTTGTGCAGTTATATCATAGAATAAGGCAGGACAGATTTGTGACTGAGCGGACGGAGCTATGACCTTGATAGTATTTTGCTCATGAATGGATGACAGTGGTAAAGAATAGGAAAATATTTGCATTCCTATACTTTGTCTTCTACTGACAGAGTGACCATTCAAGCTCTCAAAATTGTTCAGAATGCGTTGAGGCTTGCAACTCCAGATTGAAAACATTAGGGGTTTTTCCCCATTTAGATAATTCCCTAAATCCTGATGGGTTTTCACTTGCATAAAAATTCTGAAGAACAATATCAATAATTTGTTTTCAAGTATATTCAGCTGCACTCAGTCAACTTGAATTTTGTTCTTCCACTCCAAGGGGAAATCACCAGCTCTGGCCCCTCTGCAGTCATCCATGCAAGGATTACAAACTACAACTTTACACTAGCAGTCCAAGCAGACCTGAGCACAGCACTCCATTGAGGCATTATCTCAGTCAATAACTCAGTCAGTAAGTGTTGCTTAGTTGGATAAAGTAGTTGTACCAGAAGACAATAGCAGTCCACGTCTCATAATTTAGAGGATCAACATGTGGCTGGATGAGGTTTCTGTACTGAATATTGAAATACTGATGCTGTAAGTAAGCATTTCAGTGTTTATGTTTTGTTCCCACTTGGTGCATACTTCTGATCATTAAAAATACTATAAATAAGTGATATGTCTTTAAATAGAAATGAAAGATGGAGTTAAGATGTGACATTTAGGAGCTCTGGGAAATACTGCTAGAAGTGTAGCTGGGTTGGAAATACTTTTCTATACACTATATTTTTCATAATTTATATTTAATTTATACTTATACTCCATAAATATGTAAATTAATTTTTATAACTTAAAATCCTGGGGAAATATTGTTTAAGATAACTTAAAAATTTTGTTTCAAACACTTTGAGAATCAATATTTTTTCTATATTTTAAAAAAATATAATTAACTTACAGTTATGCTCCTACAGTCTTACATCTTTAAATTCTAAACACAAAGTTCTTGATGAAAATTTTGATTTGCAAGATTGTCAATTTATATTTCACCATTTCCACATCTTTGTTAAAAACAAACCAAAAAAACCCCTTTCTCGTGCAAAAATCATTTATTTCTGTAGATGGAAAAATTTTGACTGAAATAAATCCCAAACTGCTTATAACAGAAATTCTTTGCTTTGTACTCCTTAAGAACAGCAGTATTTTGTGGAACATTAAAAAGTTCATGTTTCAAACGGCACAAAATGTTCTTTTTTATCCATTTCTTCTTCAGCCATGGTGAAGATAAACAGTGTTTGCAATATCTTCTTAATGGGTGTTTTCATATCCCAGTGGATTCAACCCTTCATCAAGTTGATTCCCTTCTGTAGAAAATTCTGCTTATTTGTAGCATTACAATAGCCAGGAAATTAATGGATTCAAATCTCCTATATTCATCTTCTAAGCCTACAATACTAATTTTATCATGCTCAATAAAATGAGAAGACAGCCTATTTATCATCTCCCAAGATCTCTTTCTGGCAACCAAATTCTTATATTAATAAATACTGCAAAATGCATTTGTTTCATGTAAATGCTTTCATAATACAATTGTTTTGCTGAGCACGATGTGTGGCTTACTTACCAGAGCTTTGGTTCCTATCTCATTCCTTGTCTCTCTATTGTTATCTAGTGCTGAACTCCATAGACAAGTATGACCCTTCCTCCAAAGAAAAAGAAGTCTAGGGACTCGAATAGCAGGCCCAAGACTGCTGTCAAAATATTTTTTCCATCCTTATTATAGATATACAAGGTGAAAATTCAGTCTTGGTTCTGAATTGTCCTTGTAGTGTCACTGTAGGTCCAAGTGCCTGTTCCTGGAGAAGGTCATTCTGATCAGGTCACATATAAATGAGGTAAAACATGTATAGATATGTCTTGGAGAATCTATTCTGTCCTGAGGTTTTCAAAAGCCCAGTACACATCTTTTGAGCTGAAAATCAATTCAAGCAAACAGTTAAGAATTATACAGATGGAAAATGACTGGCAGGTAGTGATCCACTGTCATACTTGCTTTTAATTTTTACCGACAAGGCCAAGTTGTGAGTGCAGTCAGTGCTTCCACGTTCAAAATTGCTCCATCTATTCTGATGGCATCAAAGACAGGAATTTTGCTCTTCAGTCCTTAGTTTCAGGGAGTGATTGTCACTCTTCATAAAGTTTTCCAGATTTGATTCAGCAGCCTGGAAAACTCTCACAAGCTCTCATCAAAATTTCAGTGTGCCCACTGAAGGCAAATAGTCCATAAGGACTGTTTAATCGATCTTCCCTTTTAAGAACACTTATGCCATGCAGTCCACACTGACTGCTGAGTAGTGTCATGCTGAGGTTGCGTTTGAGAAGGTGATTACATTTTGGACTGGATGAAGTTTTTGAGAGGTTAGAACACCTAATCTCAAATGCAATGAAACTTCAACAGTCCAGTTGTCTATCACAGCATGCCAATTTGGAGAACATTATACCTGGCCAATTATGAAAATAAAAATAATTTTTTTGAGAAGTGAAAAGACATTCATGATTATTACCACACAAAATGAACTGTTGAGAAGCTATTATGACAAAAAGTAGGCTACCCTTTTTTACCAGCTACTTTAGCAAGGGATAAAGACTTAATGATATGGAAAGCACTTCTTGGTATCTCAGCATCACTGCCTTGGCTGTCAAAATACTCATTTCTGTGGCTTGAAATGGACTCTCCACAGGTGTTTTATGAAAGTGTTTTAAAAGCCAAGCATTGTTACTATTACGGAACTCACGTGGTAGCTTCAAAGAAGAGTTATATGAATTTGAACTACATGAAACTCTAACCAGAATGAACATGATGATTTAGAAAATTCCTGATGGTCTCCTATAGAAAATCACACTTTGCCTACATTATTGTACAATAAAATCACCCAGTTTGTTCTGTTCTTTAAGCATTTGCCTGCAACAGAGCTTTTTTCCCTTTAAGCACTGCTATATGCTAAGGCTAATGACAATTTGGATGTGATTGCAATGATGTACTGATCTCTGATGTTACAATTGTCATACACTACTTTGTGCTCCTCTAATAGCTATGCATGATATTGGAAGTGAATAGTGACAATGGATATCCCATGGAAAATCAATAATCCATCTGTGCTATGCTGGATCCTGCTCCTATCAAAATCAATGACAGTTTTTCCAATTATATCAATGTGAGTAGTATTCTGTGTGTCTGCGTGGAAATAAAAATCAGAGGCAAAGAAGAAAGGATCTGCATGAATCACGCATGAATTAGCTTCTTGGTGCTTGATTTTAATACACGGTTGTTAGAGAAAGGGAAGAAACGTAAGATTAGGAATGTAATTTAACCTTGGTTAAACTGTTCTTGTCAATGCAATTTCACCAGATGTATTTCCTTTCTTAATAAAATGATAGAAACATTAACAATTGTCCTGCCTGAGGTCCGCCTTCCCCTCTCTCCGGAGTGCCTGGCTCACCAGCTTAGGGGTCATTAGTTTTAGTCTCTGACTGTGAAAAAGTACCCGGTGTGTCTATGTTCATTGCTGCTGCTATATGAGCTGGATTCATGATTGGCTTCCACCCCATCCTGACAAACACCACCATCTGCCTGCAGTGGCTCTGCCTGCTCTTCTCACTACCAGAGATCTGCCAGGTCTACCTTGTGGATGCCCTTTCCTCATTAAGGTACTTCCCCTTTCTCCTCTGATCTCTCCAAACTCTCCTCTTCTCAGACTCTCAGTCCCAGGGACTCTCTCGCATAGTCAGTTATTTCTTCAATGTTCTCTTACTGCTGTAACCTGCTCTCTGCTCTTGGCATCCACCTTCCATCTGGATGGACGCTGATTTTTAACAGAGTGCCTTTTAGGAATAAACAAGAACATGTGAGACAAGAACCTATAGGTTTACAAACCTATGCTGGTCTCTATAATCTCTGTCAAATTCTCACCTTGTTCTTAATTCATGCAAAATGAAATTAAAAAGTCAAAATTTTGCCAATGTTAGGATTCAAGTTGTACTTACATTTTTGCAACTTTAAAAACCACCTTCAAACCAAAGATTTATGTCAATTTTTTATAGCTCCAATTTGTGCATGATGGAAAGTTAAATAAAAAAGATGGCACATGTGCATGAATGTGGGAACTCAGATTTTCACAAAGAACAAGACACAATTCAAAAGTAATTCTAGTGCATCAAAATGAAAATTGTAACACAAAGTGAATGTGCCAAATGATCAGAAATTCTTGGGGTTTACTTTCTTTCATTTCTAGCTGTTTAATGTCGTACTTTAGAAAGTTCTAGTGCTATCAGACATGAAGTATTATTAAAGCACAGACCAACATCTTGTGAGGTACTATAGACTTAAGTACATACTAGATCTGAAATATCAGATAACAATGGGTGTAATTCTTTTACATTATTTCATAATAGGTTCCTATACGATATTATAAATTTTATGTATCCTGCCTTGTGAGTAATTCAAATATTTGACTACCAAACTGAAAAAATAGAACGAGAAAGAAAATGAGACCTAGGGATTATAAATTTTTATATGGACCATGCGGTTCCTTTTTTTAAATAGTAATGTGACTTTCTTTATTGAGAAACTACAGATTAAAATAACCTCAGTAAATCACTATGTTTAACATCATTTATGCAAGATTGTGTTGCATTCAAATCAATTGTGTTTCTTTCTGAAATGAAACGAAATGAAATGAAATTGAATGAAACGAAATGAAATTGAATGAAATAAAATGAAATGAAAAGAAATGTTCATCCAAAACACTGAGTTTTATGTTGTTATTGTTCAAATCAAAGTCATGGACAGACAAAGGCCTTTCCTGAATAATTGTGGAGTTCTGCCTTTTTGGGGGGAGAAAGTGTCTAATATTGCAGCAACAGGATTTTGCCAGGGGATGAAAATATTTCTCATATTTTTCCTGAATGCACCATCATTGTTTTTCTGTTGAAGACAAGCAGGAATATCAACAAAGGGATATTTGTAGTTGTACAGAAAGTTCAGAAGCCTTTGGAGCATGGTGGACACCAATGGACAAAGAGCTGTGTCAGTGATATCGGTGCTGACACGTCATGTACATGGGAGGGAGAGAACAGCGAAAAATGAAAAGCAAGGAGGACAGATAGCTGATGATAGGGGACAATGAATGAAAAAAAGGTGGAGGAGCGTGAGAGTCAGGGATTCAGACATGAGTAGCACAGGACGTGCCAAGTGACACTCAGCAGAACACTTCTCAGAGCACCCACTTGTCCTAGGAATCATCCATGGAGATGGGGACACACAATACTGCTTGAAGGCATGACTGATGAGGGAGCAGATGTCATTAAGAGCTCCCCTTCCCCACTGAGGTTTTTTTCCAGATGGTGGATTAGACATCATAGAGAGGGCCAGGAGGAGAAAGTCTGGGCCTCAGAGGAAGAGATGAGAAGGTATGTTCAGCCAAAGACCCTGCAAGAGGATCTGAAGGAGCAGATGCAGCAATGACCTGAAACATTTGAGCTACATGTGTAACTGGGTCTACCTTCTGCCGCAGAAATGTCATGAGCCAGGGTATGTATGACTAGGGCAATGTGCCCATGCCCACCAACCTATGAAAAAAATTCCTACAAGTGCCATCCATGGCTTGAGATGCAAGTGGAGGCTGGCTCTGAGGGGTTATTCACATGCATCACCACTCCCCCCTCCTCCCCAGATGACAAGATGTCCCATTTCTTGGTGTGTCTGGTGGGATTTAAGGGTAAGAAAATAGAGCAACCGAAGCACAGACCAAAGGTGATTCTGGAGTGCAGTTTTGGGGTAGGTGGACTTTGGGGGGTGTGTAGGAGCACGTGGGGAGCACGCAGGGGTAATGGGCTGAGGGAAAGGTCTGGACAACTGGAGTGGGAGGCCAAGGACTGCTCTCCAGCTGGGCATTCAGGACAGGGGCTTACACAGGAGGACCCTACAGTGGTGCATGAGACGCGTGGGCTACCCCTTGCATTAGTAGGAGGGAGGTGAAGTGAGCATTTTTGACCAAGGTGAAAGAAGAGATTGGAACATTAAGAAGACCAGGTATCAAAATACCTAGGACAGAAAGAAACTGAAATTTAAGACAGGTCTAGTGAGGGTCTGTCAAGGCCCGTAACTATCATCCTAAGCAAAGGCTGCAACTGAATGGCACTTGGCTAGTTTTCATTGTGAGGAAAAAACAATTGAGCCCAATGGCATAATCTGAGATCAAAACCCGCAGATGAGCCTTCAGCTCTTTCAGATGACTCGCATTTGTTCCAATGTTCCATATAAACATGAAACACAAACAAAATTCAAAATAAACAGAGTCCCACAAGCCTGCAAGGCTAATCCCATGCTTTGACAAGGCTCAGAGCAAATCCACTTCAGACAGTTCATGTGTGATACCTCGCTGACTTAATGACATGATGTGTTCAGAGGGATTATCTCTGCTCCAAAATTAAACCCAAACAATGTAAAGATCATTCCTTCATACCGTTCAACAATCAGAGGAAGTGGCTGATGGATAAATCCTTTTGAAGCAGGAGTTGGATGCAACTGCACTGTAGACAGGAGGGGAAATCGCAGTGATACAGCAGTTGTATTAGCTTGTGAAACAAAATGTAGGCTGTGTTTTGAAACACTGTGGTAAAGTTCAAGCATTCTCCACTATAAGAGTTTCAAATTTTTATACTTCCTCATACTTCACTGACAGGTAGATGACCTCTAGAAAGAGACTATCTCTACATCTTTCTTTTTTCTCTCCCATGAATGCATCTAGCCACCAGTACACAATTCCAGTGTTAACTTTATATTTCTACTTTCTGATTATACTGAGATAATAAAATAATACTGGGCAAATTCTGTCACTGACAAATACTTTTCTATGTTTAATTGGCAAAGGCAAACCTGACATTTAGTTCCCATAAAAAATGCTTTCACGCAGCTGTAAGAGGGCTGGAAAACCATGACACAGTTTCCTTGGTTAGCTATTTTTCTTTCAAAATGCCTTAATTTTTGTTGTGATTATTGCTGGAACTGGAGTATCTCTGAGAAAGAGACCCTATAGCATGTGGTACAGTGCCTAGTACCTACTCTTGTACACTGTCCTGGGCCTTTCATGGAGATCAGTTTCAGTTAACGTGTAAGGCTGGACTGCAACTGGGTGCCTCATTCGCTTGTTGGGAGCAGTCATACCCTTAAGATGTTGTGGGAACTTCTGGGTACAAGGGGAAGTGCTCAGTGCCTTTAAGTACATGCTGACACTGAGGACTGTGATTTTGGATATAGCATCTAAGTCAGGACTGTGATTTTGGAGTTGATATCCAAGCTAGGATGAATTCTACCTATATTTTAGCCATCTACACATTAGCTGTCCAGTCCAATACTTCTTAAGACTCACTTTACTAGTCATAGTTCTTCAACTGCAGAAGCATGACAAGCACTATGTAAGGAAGTTTAACTGCTCAGCTACAGCACTCTACCATTCCAGCTCTGCTACTTCTATATCTAAATTCCTTTGCCTTTGTTGGCTGTTATTTCGCTGTGTCTAGGTCCTGTAAAGTAACAGTCTAGCAAAAGATAGAGACAACTCTATTCCTGAAAGATCTGCAATAAAAATGCTCTGCAGCTGCAATAAAAATGCTCTGCAGAGAAGGACCAGGATAACAAAAAATGTCCTGAAAAGCCTCACATACAAACTAGACAGGGCTCTTCCAATGCTTTGTAAAGAATATGTTGATGTCTACACTCATAGGCCCCTGATTTTCTCCATGTGACAGCACAGGGAGCTGAGGAACCTCACTTTGGGTTCCGCGTGTGTCTGGGATTACCTAGAAGACAGGTTATGAACAACCAGCAGTTGTAACCAAAGTTTCTCTGGAATTTAATATTCTTTGATTTGGACATACAGTTAAAGAAAATTAGTAATAACATGATGAGTAATATAGTGATGTTGTTATATCCTGGTTCATGTGGACTTGTTTACTTAATTTACATCTTTATCTTTTTATCTCTAAGTTAGAGTTAAGGTAATTTCTCCTGCCCCCTTAATAACTGGAGTGTTCATTCTCTGTAAGACTTTGTTGAGTGAAAAATATTCCATCTTTTCCTATGAGAAGAACAATAAAGTAAGAGTTTGATAGGGTCTTAATGACCTAAATTGACCAAAGCTGCTTCTTGATGAGACAGCTCTGCAACCCATTTTATCTTCAGTTTTCAGGAGCTAATTGAACTAATTTGAAGTCAGCTCCAAAATCCAAAGACAGACATGATTGCTCCCAGAGGAGAAGAGATAATATTCACAGTGTCTTCAGACAAACTTTGATAATAATCGGAGTTAGGCTTTAATTCAGACACCCCTAGAAATAACTAATTATTTCCAGGAAGTCTCTGCTTGAATACTGATGAAGGCATCACTTTGTAAAAGGCATAATGTTTTCCATTTAATCTCTCAGCAATTGATTAGCAGTGTAGAAACTGTGTGCATAATAACAATTGACTCACAAAAGGGTAATTTTTTTTATTGTGCATTACTTCCTCAAATCAAATGTTCCAGTTGTGTGTGCCACATCAGGCTAAGAATGCCTCTGTTTTCTGAATTCAGTATTCTTATTTACCATAATTGATACACAAGTAATTGACTTCTGCCAAGAAATCTGCCATCAATGTCAGAAATCCTCCAGTTGTCATTAGTAGTCATTGCCTCAAAGTAGTCAGTAGCTTGTTAGTATTGATGTTTAGCACTTGAAGACAACAGGAATCTCTCTACTGATGTCAATAAACTTTTCATCAGACCCCTTTGTGAGTGATGAATAGCATGGAATCTGAAATCAACATTTCTGTGTAATGCTTCAGCTTATGTTTTCACTAAACGATAAAAAAATTCTCCTGAAAAAATACTTCTGAGGAAATTATGCCAGCACACTCAGTCACACAGAAAAGAATGAATGATTTTTCTGACCATCATCACACACCCTCCAGAATGTTTCCTTTCAATGTATATATGACACCCCATGCAAAGACAATGAGGGATTCCTTTGTTCTCTGTACCTGTTAGTGTCATTAAAATGTTAATTTTAATACTTATTTATTTTATACTCTTATGCACAGCACACAGTAAACTTACCTGCTGAGTAGTTGGGCAGGTAGAATTTTGAAACCAAGCCAAGCAGTTTTCCATGACTGACCAAAACTGTCATGAGTGGACTCTGAATGAGACAATGTGTATGTCACCTCAAGAACCTGTATGATTATAAAAGGAGTAGCCATTATTTCTCCAGAGTCATTCTTTTCCCTGTGAAGTTCCCATGACACATTTTAATGTATTTGGGGGGCATCCTCTGTAAAAGCTGTCACATGAGAACATCATGGTGTCAGTTCGGAACAAAAAGATTGGGGTATTGTCTTGGAATGTATCAGGAACTGGAAAATGGAGAACCAGACAAGTACATAGCTTGACTGCGAGATGGTTCTCCAAATTCTAGGATCAGAGTGATAGCAGAAACACATCTGTCTAGATGTCTGCTGTATAGACACAGCCAAATGGCACCATGGATTTTATAGACAAATACTTGTTCTCAGTTACGCTCAGTTACACTCAGAAATAAAAGCAGAGCAGAATACAATCATCCTGCAAGACACTGCCGATAAAGCAAGATAACTTGCTCAGCAGAGGAATAGCTTCTGAATCCTCTACGAGCTCGGTGCACTGAAAAAGTAACATAACTCCCTTACTCTGTGACTGCCTCCACCAGGTTCAGTTGTCTGTCTTCTTATGGCTCAGTCCCATTTCTGGCACATCCCTACTGTGTAAACTTGTCCCAGACTTCTGAGCAAGCTACTAAGTTCTGAAAAAGTCCATAGGAAAGCCTTTAGAGAGAACCATGCAAAATAAGAAGGGTAAAATTTAGGATAGAGATAGGGACCATGGTGTTTGTTGGTAGCTGACAGAATCAATAGGAAAAACATCAACACAGAAAGGAATAAAACCCTAAAGGGAGAAAGATGGTCTCAGCAGATGACAACTCACCAGCATAGAGGATCCAATACAGGTGCAGAGGTCAGCTTTTTCCTTCTTGACTGACACCTTCTGACCAGCAAAGCCTCTTCAGGTGTCTCTTCAGGGCAGTGAGCACACTGAATCTTAGACTTGTAATATTTGGTTATGATGCCCAGCAATTGCTTTACACTATAAATTTGTGCATATCTTGCATGTAGAGTCTCTTTTCATGCAGCTAAACGAGCTAGAGGAGATTCATCAGAGAGGGAGGTGCAGAGGTGCAAAAGGAAACCTTGGGATGAATCCATAAAACCTAGCTTACTGCTAAAAGGGTGTATGGGAAGAAGAGATTTTTGGAAGAAGAGGTTACTGCCATTAATCCCTGACTCTTTTTTACTGTGACTCACCCCTTTTCACTGACTGTCCCTCACAAATGTTTAGGTCAAATCTTTTTCCTGCCTCAGAGGTCCATAAGGAGTAAAGCTATGACAGCCTCTAAGAGCAGGTAATTTAGTGTGGAGAACTGGAACCTCTTGTGATTGTGGTTCAGGTGTAAAATTACCCCAAGTCAAAGAGTCACGTGGTAGTCTGCAACTGCTTTGACTGGTCTGTAGAGAGTTTAGTCTCCTGCTGATCATGTGGCTAATCGTTACCCAGGAGACACATGGCTATATGAGTTTAATGCAGAAAAAAAAAGCACATATAAGCTAAGATGCGACAAAATGTATATCAGAAGAACAGAGACACTAAAAAAACAATTTTCCCTTCCCCTTCTCTTCAGAAATACTCCTAGGTATTTTTTGCACAGTGCCAACAGCCAGAAAGCCAAAATCTGCAAATAAAATCATGCTGTTTTCTAAATATTGAAAATATTAATGGCTTTTAATTTAATATTTCTTTATACCATGAAGAAAACAACTGTCACATCCAGTAAGTCTCCTGATAGTCATTTATTTTTCCTTATCTGTTCCAGAAATGGATGACGTGCCAAAGATATCTGTTTGGAAGGTCTTTTGAACAGGATATTTTTAGCAATGGAAGGAGATCTCACACTTCCTGGTGATTATAAACGCACAGCTCCGCTAGGTCTTATTAGAGGTGGGGTTGTTTTGTTAGAAGTATTTAGTCATATGCTAATGTATGAATTTTTGCTATGTCTTGTAACATTTCATGACTTCCACTAGCTGAAAACCTTCTCATTTTTCATACTTATTATTTATAAAGCCCTGTGAGGTTGAAAACTACATTCAGTGGCAATTAAAAGAAAGTTCATGAATCAAAAAGTATGATTAATAGAGATAAATTAGACATTGTGTAGAGCTTTAAAATTAAAAACCACCAATATTAATCTAATCAATATTGTTTATAGAAAAATTACTTACATAATATGAAACCCCCAGCTTACAACAGAAGACATTTTCCTAAGCCAAATGAGCTGCATATAAATAGACAAAATAATTGCGTATAAAATATACTACTGAAAGAGTACTTAAACCATGGAAGAATAATTCAAGAAAACACAATTTTCACAAAACTGTGATTAAGAGCAGTGGTTCATTATAATCAGTAAGTAATACTTTTATTTAGCATCATCAAGGCTGACGATTAGTCTTTTATCTTTTTTTTTTGCATCTGGTGCTTTTAGCATGATTCATTGAATCAAGAACTTTATCAGGATAGTAATTTATTTCCTGTTACCCTATTGGTTTGTCTTGAAGCTTCCATTCATGATAAGAACAATTTAATTCTTTCCTTTCTAAGAGACTCCAATAATGAATGTATGATTTAAATAAGTACCTGTATATTCTAAATACACATATAAATAGAAATAAAAGATTTGTTTACACTCACTTCAAAATAAATGATAGCAGGAATATATCCCAGGATATATTTATATCAGATCAGAGCAAAACTCAATACAAATTTGCAGGAATGAAACAAGGTATGTCTTGTTTAAGGACCAGATATTGCTCTCCTTCATTAATCTAGATAATAACACGACTATGGGTGACAGACTTAGGCTCATTATCAGTGCTGGTATTGTGAGAATATTTTTTTAATCAGTGGCAAAGCAGAAGAAAGAATAATGCTTAAATGTAAAGAGATTTTCTTTTTTTTCTTATAAAACATTTTAACTCTGCTCCTTCACCCTCTGGAAAATAATGATGAGATTGAAAACAAATTGAAAACAAATTTTTTGTGGTGGAATAATTGAAATATCTTTTGGCTTTTTCATCATTGTATTTAATTATCTTCAACTAAAAGTGTTTTTTAAATGCAGTGTGAAAAATATTGAATAAAAAGTTTTGACTTTAAAAAATCTACCCATTAAAACAACTCAATCCTATGAAATATTGATATCGACTGTATTATACCAAGTGAGCTGTTTGTCCAGTACATATTGGTAGTTCATAATCTGCAGCACATTTCAGAACAGTTGATTCTCACATCTGTCTTTTCCTATCAGCGTCCCTTCAGAACAGCACACGGCATCACTTCTGCAGTAAGCTGCACAATTTCTGCATTTGTCGGAATTGCTTATAACAGACTCCCAACAATGGTCATAACTTGGACATCTCAAAAATTTACCTTTGAGATTTTATAGATCTTCACACAAATAACCACCTTTCATGATCAATAGTGCTGTAGTATCTTTTATAAGAAATCAGTTTATGTGATTCAGGAAAATCAAGTTGAAACAAGCTTCGTTTAAAAGAAACACATTATTTGCAAGCCACAAAAGACATAGAAATTGAAAATCCATCTTTGTTTTTTGATGTAATCTTTGATGCATCTTTTACTAGTAACTGGAATTATGGATGGAGATAGGAAATCAAAAAAGGACAAACCTAAGCTTCTGAATAAGCTGGCCCTATCCAAATCCAAATGGTTCAGAAGAATAACTAATTTTTCCAGAAACACCACATCCTTCTTTTGCTATGTGATTCTTACATGTACAAGGCAGGATAGGTGATTTTTTTTTTTTTGTCAAGCAATAAGAACTTTCATTTTAAAAGAAATCAAAGGAAAAAAAAAATGAAAAGGTCTGACAGCCATGCGGGTTACTTGAAGCTTACCCATCGTGTCACCTAGTGAAGTTCCCAGTTAAGATGTTATGTCCATTTATAGCATTGAGATTTACATTTTGCCATGAGAAGAGCTTAAGGCCTGTCCTTGTAGCTTGAGTCTGTAGGACTACATCTATAAATATGCTGCAGAAAAAAGCAGCCAGGAATAGGTGCTGCTAGACAGCAAGCATTGCTCCTGTTACGGTTTTTGGTGCAGGCATGGTAGCTTACGATGTCCCAAGGCAACACAAATAGAGCTGGCAATGGAAGTCTGCATTTAGCCAGGCTGTTGGGGAGAGGAAGGGAATTCATCTGCCAAGTTCCAGTATCATCTGGCTATATTGCAGAAAACAATCTCCAGCCTATATTATTTCGTAATATAGCTGTAACTTTCACCTCTGATGCGTCTGGAGTTTTAAACTGGAAGACTCTGCTCAGTTCCCATTCGGGCTTCTGAATTCTGTTCAATATAAACAAACTTTTCCTATATTTTACTACCCCTAAGGCACAGCAAAGTGAAATTTGGTTTATTTTCACTTGAAGAGGTACCCATTTCTCAGAGGACAAAACCTACAACTTTAGAAACAGTACTTCATTACCCCCCTCAAACATGCAGGAAGGTGGATGCAAGGAAGGTTGCTTTCTCTTAAAGTACTGCAAGTCCCTAACGGAAGCTCTAAGAACAGAGGTATTATTGTATAGCCAGCTCATACAGTAGCTGACATTCCTAAGGGACCAGAGAGTAAAAATGAGATTTTAACCATATCTCTTTTCTTAAACCAAACCAAACCAAAAAATGTGAAACTAATATTTTTGTGCAGACTTGCAGCTGTCAGCACAAGGGTAAATTTTCATTGCTGGCTAACATCTTACTCTTTCAAAACAGTAATGTAGACATCTAATTTCTGAGTTTGTGAGTTTGTATTCAATATTTCACAGCATTCTTTTCTCACTTATATTTCTTGTGTCAAAGAGGAAATGCCTTATATATCTTGTGGCTATGTAAGTGTCTGCCAGTTCTGGGTCATGTTTAGACTAGACACATATTCATACTTCAAAAATTTAATTCCCCAAACATTGACATAAACTAATGTAGAAAATGTATTCTAAGTGTTATAATGACACATTCTTATCAGGGTGATTCTCTTCAGAAGCTAACAGATGTTACATGATATAGGAGAGGGTGTACAAAATGACTCATTTTCAGAATCTGAAGGTTTAAAAAAAAAATTACCTGGGTATCCACAGGCTTTATGAATAAAAATAAACAACTTGCAAATTAGCAATGTTTCAGAAAGGTGACTATATTAATTTAGACATTTCAGTGAAGTGTAATGAATTGGGTTTTTTCACTGTAAATAGAATTTGTAAATTGTAACCTGACAGATGCCCTTATAAAAGCTAGAGGAAGATTTAAAGATCCCACAGCAAAATCATGTCTATATTGCAGTATTTTAAATTATATGAAAGCAATAGCACAATATTTATAGTTGTTTAGGTAATGACAACTTGTTAGGGAAAAACTGCCATTCTCTTTATCACATCTTCACTTGCTGCAGAAGTGTTACAGATCTTGCTTAAATATTGACACAAAGCAGTAAAAATTAATCACAGCAGAGGAGTTGAGCATATCCCTGGCTGGACAAGGCTAGGATTTTGAGTGAAGACACATCTTGCAGAGCTGATACACATGGTGGGAGTACAAGAATGAATAATGACAATTTTAGGAAAACAAGTCTTCCCTTAGACTAATCCCTCTATTAAATAATGGCTCTTGGTGGCTGATTTAACTCACTGTAAGAGTAATCAGCAATTTATACAGGGGTGGTGGAGACCTTCCTCCTTCTCAGTTGCCATCAGGTCTTTCATGGTGCTAGGCACCAGGTGGAAAATAACTGCAAGGATCTCAGTCTAAAAGTACTATTCTTAATCTTCTTTTTCCCTTCACTGTGTGACTAAGGGTGGTGATTTGCAAACACACAAAAAGATTAAAATGTTATGGCTGCTTACTGTGCCTATTTACCCACCACCCCATCTCATGGACATTCCTTCCCTTCTCTGGCAACAAATAAATCATGTGCGTAAGTCCTGACTGTCAGGCCACATAACTAAATCAAAGCTTCGTCTGGGCTATATAAACTTGCCACACTGTAGGCTAAACTGGTTCAGGAGCTGCTTTGTGTATGATGACATGCTTCCATTGCAAGACAACATAGCCTAATAGCTTCTGGATAGATTCATCATTATGTGGAGGCCTTAAGTTCTCCATTCTATCATGATTGATAGTCACCAAGTTATCACAAATGTTGTCTGCCTTCCTTTGAACCAAGAGTAGTTTAACATGATCTGACTGGAAGGTGTTTGGTATTACATATGAAGTTTTCTGTTCTCTTTTCTCACACTTAGGACACACAGGAGTGGTATCACACACACAGGAGTGGTATCCAAATATATTTTGTGTTGGTACAGTCATACATTACTTGAGACCAAACCCCTGGGACCGTTAAAAATTCTGAGGTGTGGTGAATAACTCAGGAGTGACATTTACACCTTCAATTTAAAGTAATTGCAGTAAAAGGAATGAAAATAACTTTCACAAAGTCTAAGAACAAGCTATAGCATTCCTGAGGTGTTTTTGACCATGTTGTAGATTAAGGGTTGTCAAGAATTGGAACAAGCTAGCCAGGAAAATGGTTGAGTCATCATCCCTGGAGGTATTTAAAAGATGTTTAGACATGGTTATTATGGACATAGTTTAGTGATGAACTTGACAGTGTAAAGTTTGTTGTTGAACTTGATCATCTTAAAGATCATTTCCTACCTAAATAATTCTGTGATTCTCCAGCTAGAAATTATAAACATTTTTTTAAAACCTTGGACATAGTTCAAGGAATTATGCAACAAAGTTTCAGTTTTCACAGCACACTATTTCAGAATAATTTGTATAAGGTTCCCTTCACAATTTACTTTTAATATTGCCATGAAAATATACAGAAGAGATGTTTCTCTTATATGTTTCAGGAGCTCTTTATTCCACACTGTAATGTGAAAATTACTCATGAAGTGATCGAGATACCATCATCTATACCAACAATGAAAAAACACTTAAAATGGGTAAACTACATGTCACCAGTGAAGGGAAATATGTAAGAATCAGAGTTGGTGACAAATACAAATCTGTTGCCTTGTTATGCGATCTGGTTTATTTTTATACCATTTATTGCTTGATCTGTGTTTGCTGTTCCAAATTATCTTATTTTAATTAAGCAGAGCTGTTCTGCCTGAAAGCAGAGGGTCTTCAGACTTTCTCACAAACATGAGACCTAAACCAGTTCAAAGATAGGATTTGCACTAATCATGATGCTTTTAACACTGAGTGCAATCAAAGATGCTTTAGACTTCACACCTTACTTTAGTTCTCTTTTTATATTCTCATCTATTGTTTATGAATGGACTCGATGCTCTTAAAGGGCTTTTCCAACCTAAATGCTTATCTGATTCTATGTTTCTCTTCCTTGATAAGGTTAAATGTCAAAATGTTGCGGTGGAAAAAATGTACTGGGAGACACTATAGAAATCTGTCAGGCACATAAAATTTGCTAAGACAATTTAAACATTACAGTTTTGGGGAGAAGAAAATCAGAGGTACTGAAGAGCTTGTTAACCTACCAGAATTAAAACTAATTGTTGGAAATTAAGCTTACATTCTGCTAGAACTTAGCCACTGTTTCTGACAGTGATGAACAGGAATTTAGAAATCATGATCGAAGACCAGGCAGTTCTCCAGATAACATCTAGATGCCTTTCTGCTCTGTCTGAATACAATTACTATTCTCAATACAGGGACAGGAAAAAGAAATCTAGTTTGTTGTATAAGGGATATCTCATGGAGCGATGGAAATAAACAGTGGTCCTGAGCCGCAAAGCTGCAGCCTTTGTGGCTTCAGGTCTCTGAATCATAGAATCGTACAATCATAGGATCACCAGGTTGGAAAAGACCCACTGGATCATCGAGTCCAACCATTCCTATCAAATACTAAACCATGCCCCTCAGCACCTTGTCCACCCATCCCTTAAACACCTCCAGGGAAGGTGATTCAAGCACCTCCCCAGGCAGCCTGTTCCAGTGCCCAATGACTCTTTCTGTGAAAAAATTTTTCCTAATGTCCAGCCTGAACGTCCCCTGGCAGAGCTTAAGGCCATTCCCTCTCGTCCTGTCCCCTGTCACTTGGGAGAAGAGGCCAGCATCCTCCTCTCTACAACCTCCTTTCAGGTAGTTGTAGAGAGCAATGAGGTCTCCTCTCAGCCTCCTCTTCTCCAGGCTAAACAGCCCCAGCTCCCTCAGCCGCTCCTCAAAAGGCCTGTTCTCCAGCCCCTTCACCAGCTTTGTTGCTGAAGTGAGGTGTAGCCTTGAGTGGAAACCGTGTCAACACAGCTTCAAGATGATGGGCACTGCCATGTAACAGAGATCTTGTACTTGACCCAACACTCAGCCTTAATGAGAGAAAGCTGGCGGCTACTCTTGGCTGCCTGGGCCACAGTACCATACTTACATTGGTTCACACATCAAGGTAGTACTTTTGTACTCCTGTACCTACTGACTGTCTTCTTTAGAAGGGTGTTCAAATTCCTCCTATACTTTAAAAAGTATTGGGTAAAATTAAGCTTGGATTTATGTTGTTTCTGACTTGCAAGTAGAGACTAGAAAACCTATTCATGCAGCAATGAATGAAAGATGTCTGATCATTTTTCATACTCAGTTCACAGACTGAATTTCACCCACACCTGTATATTCATTTTTAGAGGTGAGTCAGGTAATAATGGGCAAGGGGAGAAAGAAACTGAAGGATTTAGCTACCAGTGCAGCTCAAAACAGTACTCTTCACAGTTTGATGCAGGCAAAGGATGCACATAAAGTATGTGTTGTAATAAGGAGACGGCTGTATTCTTGGCTCAGTAAATTCACATCTAATTTTCTTTTTAATGCAAACTGCACTGTATGCCTAAAAGATTAATCAAAAAGATGAAGTAGTTTTAGTCTCCATTCAGGAAATGCTACATTAATAATTGATTTTCATTTACATTACAAAAAGAAATTATCTGAGAGGTCTGACTTCAGGCACTCAGTTAGAATTTCTTCTATTTGTTGCTAAATCTAATAAAAAGGTAAAGATAAAAGATAAAGATTGCTTCTTTTGTTTCGCTGCTGTCCCAGAACCACCTCTTTCTTCAAGGCAGTACCTGTCTGATATACTTAACACTCTAAGTCAATATTTTTAGTTCTACTTAGCTTTTGAGATCAAATATTCAGAGACTTTACTTGTTCTTTCAGACAAGATAACTGCTTCAGGTGCCTCTATTAAAATAATGCAAATTTAATAATTTTTTATAAATTACTTCTTTCTGTACTTTTGATTATAATTAAAAACAGTAAATCTGTCAGAAAAATCTAATTCTATACCTTCAGAATCATCGTAAAAATGGAACATTTCATATCCCAGTTTTGTTTTCCAGTAACTCATCTTTAAAATAGGAAGGAGAGTTGTTTTTAATGACAACATCCCAATAAGGAGTTTATGCTAGTGTCCTGTTCTTAAGAGCTCATTAATCATATCTTCTCATATTAAATCACCAATGGGTTTTATTTGAAATCAAGTTTTCCATTAAAGTTGTCCATCTTGTGCTCCACTGAATTGAAGCAAAGTGAAAAATAAACCCAGTGGGTCCACAGTAGCCATAATCAGTGAGGTTTTATATAATATGTTCCAAGTGACCTTGATGCCAACGACTGGTTTTAAACAGCTTCTCCTACAATGTCTATTAGAAGAAGAGTGCTAGGTGGGATTAAACACAATAGTTACTTCTCCTGCTGCTTTGTTTTGTGTTCATAGTAATTGTTATTGCCATGTATTTGTTAAATCTTTTACCTACCAATTTTCTGTGACACTCTCTGGGGAGCTCTTTCAAACCCAGAGGAATAGGTGTGGAGCAATATCCTCCAGAAACTTGACATGATATTTGTAGTTTATAGCTTAAAGAAACAAATATAGTGAAACAGGCTGTGAAAATCCATCCAGTAAAAAGGAGCAAACATTTTGACATATCCTTATCTATCTGGTAAAGTGGGGATAATACTCATTCATACATAAAGCTTTTTCTAACAGCTTTTTGCAGAAGCAACATCCATCATTGTAAGACATTTAAGGGCTAAAGACTATCACTCAGCAATGAATATATAGGACTGGTATTAAACTTGTGAGGTTCAGGTATAAAACCATTCTGCCCTCAGGTGTGGAAACAGATACCAGAGCACTCCACCTCCCAGAAATTGCCTCTCTCTGGGAAAGTTTTGAGCATTACATCCAGAATTTGGGTTTTCTGTTGCCTGCTTTCCCTCTTGAGGTCTATGAATCCTAAAATCCTGAACAAAAAAAAAAAAAATATCAAGTTGTAAGGGAGCTCTGAAGGTCTCAACACCAGGCCAGCTTCGAAGTTAGGTCAGGTTGCTTAAGGGTATATCTGGTCAGCTTTGGAGCAGCTCTTAGGCTGGAGCTTTCACAACCTCTCTGAGCTTTAGTGTTTAACCCCCTTCACCGTGAACATGTTTTTCAAAACATGCAGTTATTTCTCTTGTTACAACTGTGTCCATTGCTTCTTACTCTATTATGGAAGAGACTTCTTCTGTGCAGCTATGAGACGAATATGGCTCTACTTTGCCTACAACTACCTTTTAGGAAGCTAAAGGCCATAATTAAGTGCCCTGAAGCCAATTCCCCTCCAGGCTGAACCAGCCCAGGTCCTTCAGACTCTCTTCCCAGGTCAAGTGCTCCAGCCTCAACAAGCCTGGTGGCCTTCTGTTAAACTTGGTCCAGTTCATTGATGGTTCATGTGCATACAGCCCACAAATGAAACCAGTAGGACACGTGCAACCCCGTAACAGTTAAACAGAGACAAAGAGTCATTCCCTCGACCTGCTGGCGGCGTTCTGGCTAATATCTTGTGAGGCTGGTCTTCTTTACCACAAGGGAACATTGCTGACTCAAGTTTCAACATTTGTCCATCAGGAAAACAACTCACAGATCCTTTTCCTCAAAGTGCTTTCTAGCCAGCCAATGAGGACACTGTGCTGTTGCATTGGTTTCTTCTATGTCAAGGGCTTTATATTTGTGATTGCTGAACTACATAATATTCCTGCCAACCCATTCTTTCAGTTTATTGAAGTCTCTTCAAACAGCAGCTTTACCCTTCAGTGTGTCAATTGCTAACCCCATTTCTTGCCATCCAGTATCCTGTTGATTGTGCATTCTGTTTCTTTGTCCAGGTGAAGACACTGAATAGTACTGGCCACAGCATCAGCCACTGAGGAACACCAGACCTTACCAGCCACTCAGTAGACTTCAAATGATTTTTCACTACTTTTGAAACCTGAAGGCCAGGTTTCATCCAGTTATTCACCCATCTTGTAGCCTCCACATCCAGTCTATGCCTCCTGAACTTCGCTAAAAGGAATTTTGCATCCATCCATGTAAGGAAGCCTGGCTTCAAGATGAAAATTGCTTTCTTCATCCTTTAATTTCTCCTGTTCCTTTCTGGTTTTTATTGCAGATATCTCACTGTGGGTGAGTGTTGTAGCCTCCCAAGCTTATGTAAAAGGTGAGTGGAAACATAGATTTTTGCTATAATTTTTGAATGAAAGAAACCGTAATTGTATGCTGTTGCTGTGAATCCAGGGAGGTCTAAGTATGCCTAGTGTAGTAAAGACATCTGCTTGCTGTGCTATATTTAAGCTGGCATTGAAACTCTCCCACACACTGAACGTGGCATTGATGCCAAAGCATTTTCTCTCTCTGGTAATTTATGTCTGTTCATGGATTCCTGTTGTGCCTAATACCACGTTGGGCAACAGATAATCCTGTTCCCAGCACACTGTCAGTTTTCCATTAATCTTCTTCCTTCTCTATTATCAGAGACAGATATAGGAATTCGCCCTGGGAATATGGATTTTGTGTTACAAAACAAGTGGAGACCTCAGTGATTTCTCTAAGAAAATTAATTGTTTTAACAGGCTTTCCAGCAGAGGACCACCAAAACCTGGTAGTCTGGAATTTGACCATCCAGACTGGAGGCCTGCCTGGAAGCTGCTATATGTTCCTTTTCCTTTGAATTTGGGTTTTATTCCCCTAGGAGGAAGAAGGAGTGAGATGGGAGGGAAAGAGAATGTGACACACACTCAAGCCAGAAAGTCAGCAGGCACACTGAGATTTGCTACAGATACAGTGGATACTGGGCAAGGGGATGTTCTCAGGTAATATCGTGGGGTTTTTTTTCCATCAGTAGCCTCAGTTTAGCACAGTACTTTAGACATGATATGTGGTCCATGTTCTGGAGACTTCTATTGTAGCCATCAGTTCACCATTTATGCAGTTATGAACTAGTTATGAAACTTGCTTTCAGCAGCTGAACAGAAAACAACTTTTATATCTTTGTGTTCTACCATCTTCCACATCTTTTCAAAGTACACAATGATCCATGACCTAGAAGTGCTTGAGGTGACTAGTAGTCCTATCTTATCATAAATCTTAATTGTAATGACAATTTCCCCTTGCAGAGAGTTATTTTCTATGTTGTCTGATAGATGAGTTTACACCAGTCTGTGTCCTGTCTGGGTAGTATGAGAGGAGAAAATTCTCTAGAAATTCTTAAGAAGTGTAGAAAGAATCATATCTTAAGCTCCACTTCCTTGAAGACAGCACCACCTAACACTGCACTTGGTTGGAATTCCTCCTCTGCATGGGAGTTACAATCATTTGTTTCCTGTGAACGCTCATTGCCATTAAAACCCCTCCATAGGAGTTCTTTCTCTTTCTAAAAAGGACGTCAGGGTAGGACATCTTCTCTTCAACATAGTAAATAAGCTAATAGTCAAGTAAAACATATCTGGAATGCTATAGAGCTGATTTCAGGTTTTCCATCTACCCAAGGTTACTATTTGTGTTGTACCCCATCAGACTGCACAGTGACCTTCAGGTGGCAGGAGGAGAAAGGTAGCTCAAACTGTATTGGCTGCTGAAGGTTCTGTTCTCTGCATGCAAAAATGTGAGTAAGAGAAGTTCCATTTTGCCAAATGGTAAAGAGGAGATTTGAGGTAGTTCAATTTTTCTTGTAATACAAATCAGGAATTTTATATGACATCTAATAACATCATGCAAAGTGGAATTTTCAAAAAGAATTAGGACCCACTATCCCAGGATGTTCTAGGGCACAGGCTTGTGCTATAGTGATGAAAATAAAAAAAAAATAATTTGAACCAGAATCTCCCATTTTAATGCTCACCCACTGTGATCTTAGAGAATGCATGGGGACATAAAATTTTCCCTTGAGGTATGGTTAAAAATAAAGGATCGGGCCTTATTGTTAGGGGGGGACAAAGAAATATCCTAAACTGGATTCAGCTTCAGGTAAATATTGTGCAACTCTATTCTGCCCAGGGTTTGGCAGTTTGCATGTACCCACTGGGAGGATCACAAAATGATTGTGAAAATCCAGTAGCAGAAACTGAAGTGCTGAAGAAATTTTACCTCATAGTGGGGAAGAAAAGAGGATTTGATACAGTAACTTAGGTTCCAAATCTTCTTTGGGTTGTTAGACGTCCAAAAATCCTCTCTTCTCATCATTGTTTTATGTGGAAGAGTCGACATGACCGATGACTTTTCATGTTTCCTCTACTGCTGAGAATACACATATATCACATTCTCCAAATCATCAACATGCCGCTGCACTTACTGAATGTAGATTGTAATCATTTAAATAATTAAACTAGAGAATTATTAAATTACTCAAGAGACTCCAGCAGGAATATTGGAATTTTAATGCCTTAGGATAAAAAGCATTCTTAAATAGGAACATAAAACAGCATTAGATGTGTTCACAAGTGCAAGTTGTACAAGTCAAGAAAGCCAAGTGTAGAATAATTTGTAAAGGAAAAAGCCAGACTTAATTTTTCTCCTAATTTACTCTCAAAGCCTGGGCTTTTCAGCACACTGCACTGTGCTCAGCCTGATTTACTTTTATTATATTTGTTGCTATTTTCTTTATGTCAGTTTTTCTTGGGCACTTTTTCCCTTTTATTTTTGTTTTTAATGATACCTTTTGTATATTTCTTGTCCTTAAACATGATTTAGAAAAAAAATTACAGTCTACAAATGTAATCATGATGCTGGCAGTCAGGTTATTCTGACTAGATATTCTTCTCTGTGTGTTTCTTTTCTAAATCAGGTTTAATGCTGCCTTTTGCAGCACTGCCTACCAATCAAACAGAAAGTCACAGTCTACTTTTTCGTGCGACCACAGACTCTTAACTTCGCCTTTCTTTTATTCTTTGGTGTAAAGATGCCATTAGTGGAAGCTGTTCTATAAAGCCATGTAATGTTTTGCTTTGCTTCCATTTATATTCACAGATAAAAGGGCATTATGAAGAAAAATCAGTATTGCTCTAACCTTTGTTTTCTTTGTGTCGTGAACAAGACTAATGCAAAGCACTGAAAAATCACAAAAAAAAAAAATCACATATGGCATGTTTTCACACAGTGAATTTAACTGAGAAAAAGCAATTTTGAAACCATAGAAGTGAAATATGTGTACTGCATATGCTGTTGGATATTCTCAGCTGGTAAGGGGAATGTGTGACATATACTGTTCTATGTCTGAAAGCAGTGCTTTTCATTCATTCTTCATGTTCAGTAAACTCACCTTTCCACAGAAGGAATTGTTGTTATTTCAACACGTGTGGAAGTACAAAAAGTCAGACATTGGTCTGACAGAAAAAGAAGGGGTACTGGTGCTCTTTTGTACCCCGCCAGCTCTTCCTTTCCCTCCTTGCTGCTGTCCATACGGAAAAGCGAGCTCAGCCTGAGGTTTCCTCCAAGCCCTGTTCTGTGGGCAAAGTGGAAGAAGCGGGAACATTTAGGAATGGCATTTTTCAGCCTCATGCAGTTTCATTCTTGCAGCTTTCCCTCAACCTACACCTATTTTACATAAAATTCATTCTTGCTGCAAGTCTCATTTAGCCTCTAGGCTAAACAGTGTATAATAGTTCAAGCCAGTTGAAGATTGTTCTTTCATGCAATAAAACTGCATTTGCTTCATTTGCTGTGAATGATAAGCAGAAACTTCTGCAAATCAAACATCCTTTATTTCTTTGTTACACAATGATTCATAACAATTCTATTTGGTATAATATAAAAAGAATTTAATTTCTCCAAATGAAAGTCCATTTCAGTTCTCTCTTTCCCATTATTTGTTTTTCAATTAACACTGTAAAGACAGTCCAACAAGGGAATCTTCATCTAAAATGCATAAAAAGCAAGGAAATGTTGCGAATTAGATGATTTCTTTCTAGTTACATTTTTTGGCTATTATGTTGTAGAATGTGAAAGCACCAAATTGCATGATGCCATTTTGTGCTTGACTCTGCCTGCAAAAGAAAGTGTAGAAATACAGACCCATCTAATTTACTGATAGTGCAGAGGCAGAAAATTAACTCACTTGTCCCATTTTGCCTTTTCCCAGAAAGGACAAATCCTTCCTTTCCATTTTAAGTCTCCTCCATTTGAAGGCACTCTCATGCATCTCCAATTACACTAACACCACATCTTCTTGCTGGTTTTTCCCTGCCACATTGTCCTCTCATTCGGTGCTCAGACATTTTTCTTTTTTTCTTGAATTTTTGCTGTATTTTCAGGCAAGACTGGAGGATGATGTTGGGAGCTGGGGCTGATGCTGCTTCAGTAGGCTCCTGGGAAGTGCCTCTCCTCCTGGCATACTCTCAGCTTCATAGACACGGCAAGGCTCTCACCCCCTTGCTGCTGCCACAGCTGAGCATGGATGCTCTCGCTGCTTGCAGGCTTTCTTTTAATTGCCAAAAGGCTGTTAAATAGCATCACCCTCTCCCCATCCAGCCAACAGGAGGAGATGTGCTGGGTTTGCCTCGGCTAGAGGCCGTTCTTTCCATGTCTTTTGAGGTACTTTTACAAAGCCCATGACTTCTTCATTAGGAAAGCGTTCCGGCTCATAAGCACAGTTAATTAACACTTATGAATAAAAGAAAAGCAGGAAGGAAAATTAGACGAGCAAGAACAACAAATATGAACTGGAATAAAAACAATGTAAGCCTATAAGAGCAAAGCACTCAAAAAACTAATAAAAATATATATTGATGCTGTAGGTTTTCTAGTGTTTTTTCATTCCTAATCTGCCCAACATAAAGCTAATACTATAACGGCATGAAGTCCAGTTGAACCAGCACACAAAGTGCATGAGTCTGTCTTTAATACATTTACCTCTCTTGTGCCAAACAGCCAGAAAGCAGAAGAGTACTTCAACAGGGAGAAAGAGTAACTGTGTGTGGGAGTGTCATTGCTGCTATCATGAAATTTTTAACAACCGACTGAATAAGAGCCACTTGTCTAAGGTTACTTCCCTCCTTGTGGCTGCAGCCTATTGTTAGATTTTTTGCACAACTCTGTTATGAAAACCTGAAAACCATGAACTGTGCTGCAGAAGTGACAAGTTGCCACCGTAACAGCTAAATATCAGCACCAAAAATCTTCCTGGAAAAGAAGTCATAGTCATCACAAAAAATCCACTGATCACAAGAGGATAAATACATTTCAAGTCTTACTGCTGAAAGGTAAGAAACTGAGCGTAGCATGTAAGTAAAGATTATGCCATGGCATGAATAAAGGCTAAGTCTCATTTTGGTCATAACTGACATTTTGAGCTTCTTCAGTGTTTGACTTTGTAATTTTTCATACTCTGTTAAGAAAGAGCATTGTTTCCATGATTTTATAGAAGGACATTAGTAGTCTCAGTACAGCCAATGCATCCTATTAATCCATTAATCAAAACACACACTGCATTATCTATAAGAATGAACCACTGATCAGAAGAAATCTCTGCATCAGCTATTATGGCACCTAAGTGATTCCGGGATAAATCAAAGCAGAAACAGCAAAGAATTGTGGCAAATTGGTCTTTCTTTTGGAGGAGAAGGCTCCTGCTCTCTTCTATGTTTTCTATTTCCTTTGACTCTGAATAGTACCAGTGAATCACTTCAGGGAAGAAATGCACTGTCTCTATCTGTCTGTTTATGCTGGGTGTTCGCACACTCCCCGCATACCGAACAGTCTTGTGCTACTCTTTAATAGAAACAGTGATGTCTCAAGACACATTAGCCTGAAATATCTATTTCCAGTTTGTGCCCTAGCTGTGAGGGGTGATCATTTTCTTTCTATATTGGTTTTTATAGCAATTCTGTGCAGTTACAAAATTTCCTGTCAAAACACGCCTTGACAGTAGCCTGTTGGGTAAGGCAGGGAATCAAGACTCCTTTTTTAGCATTAGGTTGAACAGGAAAAAGCAACACAATCCTGTATGACAAGCCAGATGATCCGGGACTGGTTAATAAGAAACAAACATCAGACTGGGACTGAAATAATGGAAGACCCAAAGGTTTTCTTTGCTAGCAGAAAAAATTCAGTGAAGATGAAGGCCTTTTGCTCTCGCCCTGCCAGCATTTCTCTGCCCTCAAGCTAGGTTAAACTCAGAGCTTGTCAAATAAATTAAACAAATCAAATATAGTTCATAGCTTTCCCTTCACAAAATTCCCTTCATAAATAGTCTGTGGATACTCTTGAATAATTACACTAGCTCTATAATTGGAAAGGAAAAATGATATTTCATAAAAATTTCATCAAATACAGTCTTCAATGAGTAGCACCCTTAGGTATAACATGAGCCCAAAAGCTGCTCTGAGATTTTTCCCTCCATGTTCTCAATTTTCAACTGGCTCCTACAATATTCTCCTGCCCCACTAAGAGGTTCATTGCCCCAGCTCTCCCACAGAACTAAAGCTGTCTTCCCCTTCAAGAGAAAACATTTTCTACTTTCTCCTGCCAATAAAGAGAATCTCATCTTTATACTCAGGAGACGGTCTCTTTAATTATCTCTGAAACAGACTCATATGCTCCACTTCCTCTGTACAGCAAGGACTTAGGCTTCCCCATTGCATTGCAATTTTACATGCTGTTAATTGTTTCTCAGGCAGCAGTTCCAGGACATGAGTGAGGGGTACAGGTACAGTGACGTGACAGAAGCTTTGTGTCTGCTCAGCATCCTCCAGTTGTCACTTTAGGAAAGTTATGATTATGTTTATCTTTCTGAGCACCAGCAGATAAAGAGCCAGGCAAGGAACTTAACCTGAAGAAAAACTGATATTTGTGCTTGCAGTTAAACAAATACTTGAGGTTTGTAAAGGGAAACTTATCTTGTTTAAAATGTGAGTCATGATCAGAAGGAATACTGGTGAGAGTAGCAACACAGTGGCAGGGGGCCACCTCACCTGAGCAGGGTGAGGGCAAACACAAAAACATCTCTAAACAGCTCAAGCCATTGTTCGTTGGGCCACCTTACCCTCCTTTCAAGCACTGGAAGTGCAACACAGCAGGACACAAGTGCTGAAGAAGATTTCTGGAGGTGTTGGGGAGAACTTCTTGATACATCTACCAGGTGGGCAAAGCAGGGCAATGCTCTCCAGCATCTGCTGTTCATTGACAGGGAAGCGCTAGCTGGGGACATGATAGCTGGTGGCAGCTACGGGTACAGTGACCATGCAATAGTGAGGTTCAGAATCCTGTGAGAAGTGAGAAAGGACTGCAGCTCAGCCCCTAGACCGCAGGTGAGCAGACTGCCTGTTGTTCAACAAATTGGTAGGTAGGATCCACCAGAATAACTCTAAAAGGATCTCAGGATAAGTGGCAAGCCTTTAAGCACAGCACCCTCCAAGCACAGGCAGGGCCCACCTTAATATTCTGAAAGACAAGCAGGTGTAACAGGAGCTGGCTTGGCAAAATAGGACACTCATGGCAGACCTCCAAACACAGAAAGGCAGCATACAGTAGGTGAAAGAAAGAACAGGCTTAAAAAGAAGTGAGCAATGATGGGAAAGGGAGTACTTATTGGAAACATTGTTTTCTCCAGGGAAAAATATTTATAAGAATCAAGAAAAACAACTCACAAAGTCATCACATACCAGTCTATCTTCAGGCAGAACTATGTGAAAAATATTTCCTGAGGGAAATCAACTTCTCTCTAAATGTCTCAAGTCATAGATGACATATGGAAGCTCCTTTAATAAGTTTTCACTTGAGACACTGAGGTGGCAAACCCAAAATGCTTTCAATAATAAAAAACCCTAAACTATCAACACCTGGAAATTAGCTCTTTGAGAAAGTTTTTCTAGTTAGCAGGGTGATGCAGCCAATTTCTGCTGAAAAAGTGAACTATGATAGTGTCTTTTCAATTTTCCACATGACTTTCTAACTTATCAAACCTGCTTCACTTCCTCATGAACCTAACAGCCATAGGAGAAAAGCCTAAGCAGAAGGATAAAGTAGCACAGCAGTACCAATAAATTTGAAAACAAACAAACAAAAATCCAAATCTTAAACTTGTAGGATGGCAACTGATTTCTAGGAAGGAAATTGCCTGAGGCATGGGGCTATGCACAAAAGTGAGGCAATTCTCAGCATGAAGTGATTCATATAATCATGGAAGATAATGATGGAGGGTGTTAGCACATCACTCACTTCATCTCCTTGTTTCCCCTTTGTTTCCCAAGCACTGATTATTCTATGAGTCCCTGTAGTCTGTAATGAAGCTGACCTAGCATTGCTCCTGCAGGCTGTATAATGCAGCTGTTTTTTCTCTAATATTCAGAGGCATGTGGGTAACTAATTGTCACTTGTATCTTTGGCAACTTCTCAATAAATGCTCATCAGTTTGTAAATAGCCAACTTGTTAAATTTTGAAATTTGTCAATGTGCAGTACTGTACCTGGAAGGAATCCTGTACAGAGGGAGGCTGAAGACAGTAAAGTGCCTGGAAATGCAGCTTTAGTCTATTGTTCTTATTCAATTCAAACCAAAATGTCATGGGCTGTGTTCAGCCAGCAACTGGCAATGACAGAGAGCACAGGTAGGCTGTAGAATGGCAAGTACCAGCCTAGAGGAAATCAGCAGAGGGAGAAAAAAGGACTGTAGGTTAGAACAAGTTCAGTTTTATTCATCAGGAACCTGGCAACGATAAACAAACTTCCTTTATCAAGCTACATGGTTTGAGAGTCTTAGAATGAAGACCCCTGTATTTTTAACCTAGTTAGCTGAACAGGAACAAACAAGACCCCTAGTCAGCCTCTGAACATGGCAGCTGATCTCTATACTGTTATTTTGCATTGGCATTACTGCAGTTAGGAAAAGAAACCTTAGGAAATTACTTGGGACTGGATCTCTGGCAGTCTAGTACGGTAGCTTCCTTTTTCTGTCAGTACAAACCACATGGGAAACGAGCAAGACAAAGTGTTTTCTATGCAGCATTGTGAGAATCCTGATCAAACTAGATTTGTGAACCAGCAGAACTCTCCTGATAGAACCTCATAAAGGGGAACATCTACTTCCAGAATCTGTCCTTAGTACAGCTGGCTTCACATAAACCCAGTATGTGATAGGCAAGAGCACGAAAGGACAAAGAGGGACAAAATAATTCTGAAAAAGGAAAGCTAGCTGGAGTTACTAAAACATACCTAGGGCTCAAAAAGGGCTAGCAGGGTTTGCTCAGTCCCTAGCTTCTTGAAATCTCATGTTAAAAATACTAATTAATGTTTAAGCTTTATTGCAGTAGAGGGAAATGTTGAAAACACTGAACATTGAAAATGAGATTGAAACTCCACTTCTGGGAGAATTATTGAATCAGTTCAGACCACCCACAGAAATGGTTCTACTTCAGAAAGGGAAGTTTCTCCTCAGCCTCTCCAGGTATTCAATCCCACATTTGAAAACAGTAAGGAGACTCTGCTACGTGTTGTCCATTCAGGCAAAGCCCTGGAGGAAAGATTTACCATAAGCTGCTAGTACAACACCCACAGGGCGTCTGCCTCACCTCAAACTCTGTGAATGCCAAAAGACAACCAGAAAGCAGAGCCCCAGGGACTCTCACGGTTCTGTATTTCACAGAGCACAACACAGTTACAGCCTGAACAAAGCAGGCAAAATAGTTAATCAAGCTGCAAAACATTTGTTTCATCCTGACAACATCTTTGAAATTTAAGAAAGAAATGAAGCAGATATTGTTCCTCACCTCCTCAAAAAGGCTTCAGTCATGCAAGATCACATTTGCTCTGGTCTGTACACATCTTCAGGCAGCATTGAGTCACTCACAGTAGTATTTCAAGTCCAGCTGGGGGTGGGATGCAGGACAAAGGCTCTCTCAATGTCATAAGATTGGCAGTTGCAAACTAGTGCAAGGAGTGAATCTACTTCTTTCTCTTGCTTTAGTTTTAATGTCTAGGAATGATAAAAATTTAAATAAATGTGTTCTCCCTAAGCTCTGTTACTGCTCGCAGATTTTTGGGTGAGAGATGCCAGCTTTTCCAGTCAATCAGACAAGCCTGACCACAAAAGAATGAAATATGAAGCAGAAGAAAATCTCAGAGATTTGGGAAATTTCTTACATACTTATTTGATGTCCTTTCTTTGTTACAGATAGTAGGGAATATTTCCCGTACAATGTTTTTACCCATCTGCTGAAAACACAGAATTCCACTTAAATATTGCATTGAAAACGATGTAACCCTGTAACAGACTTGCTGCTTTCCACAACCACCACAATCCAATCACAAAACACAAAGAAATCTTAACACCGAGGACAGAATTGGAGTCCTCAAGGCTCACACGCTTCATGGTATTACCCACAGGGCTTCAGCGTACAGCAGTAGCTCATTACTTCTTATTTCAACAATCTGAACTTCAGGCTATTTTAGAAAATGTTGGCAAGATTTCCATTCCCCAATGAAGACTCTGGAGTACACTCTTCTGAAGTCAGCAAAGTGTTCCTGATTTTTCCAAAATTGATGACAATTCATTATAAAACAAGTTCAAGCACCACTTGTCAAACAGAGTACTGAGCCTGGCATAGACAGAAAGGCACCAGGTTTCAACTTAAGGAATCAGCTGCTATTCTCTCATCACAATCACAGCCAGGAAGATTAACCATTTAATCCTTCTCTGATTTTTAGTGATATTTGTACAGACTGCTGATTCTTTATGGAGGAAATTCCCCCTGACTACATGCCCATTGTCACAGTTCGGCCACCCTCTCGGCCAGATAAGCAGATACACACAGGTAGTTGTGCCCCAATTCCCACTGACTCACCCCCTGGTCCCAGGGAAATCATAGAATGCTTTGGGGTGGAAGAGACCTTAAAGATTATCCCATTCCAACCCCCCTGCCATGGGCAGGGACACCTCCCGCTAGACCAAGCTGCCAAAGGCCCCATCCAACCTGGCCTTAAACACCTCCAGGGATGTGACAGGGCATCCACTTCTCTGGGTAACCTGTACCAGCATCTCACCACCTTCATCATGAAGAATTTCTTCCTAATGTCTTGTCTGAATCTTCCCATCTCAAATTTATAGCCATTTCCCCTTGTTCTATGACCACATGCCTCTGTAAAAAGTCCCTCTCTAGTCCCTTTCTTATACATGCCCTTCAGGTACTGGAAGGTCGCTATAAGTCTCCCTGGTGCCTTCTCCGCTCCAGGCTGAACAGCCCCAACTCTCTCAGCCAGTTCTCATATCAGGGGTGCTCCAGCCCTCTGATCATCTTTGTAGCTCTCCTCTGGACCCATTCCAATAGTTCCATATCCTTCTTATGCTAAGGATTCCAGAACTGAACACCATATTCCAGGGAGGGCCTCAGAAGAGTGGAGTAGAGGGGCAGAATCACCTCCCTTGACCTGCTGGCCACGCTTCTTTGATGCAGCCCAGGATACTGTTGGCCTTCTGGGCTGTGAGCGCACGTTGCTGGCTCGTGTAGAGCTTCTCAGCAATGAGCACCCCCAAGTCCTTCTCTGCAGGGCAGCTCTCAATCATATCCCCCATCCTCTATTAAAACCACAGAAATAAGAGAGAAATTTGTTGTCTGGAAACTTTAACTAAAACAGCTTTAATCAAACAATAATAATGAAAGGAAAATAATAAGAAAATACCGCTTACAAAGATATGAAATCAACACCCCTCCACCTCCCCCCATGACTCCATGTCACCACTGATGTTGTAGAACAGGCACGGGGCAAGGTCCTGGACTGGACTGGCGGGAGATGGGAGCTGGATTTGGGAACACAGATCCAGGATCAAGGGGAAAAAGGACAAACAAAGTTCTTACTGAATGCCAGCCATCAAAGAAGAAGGCCTGATCCTCATGACCCCTCAAGTTTATACTGAGTATGATGTGTATGGAATGGAATACTCTGTAAGTCAGTTTTGGGTCACCTGTCCTATCTGCTTCTCCTTGCAGGGGTGACCCTTTTTCACTCTTCCTGCTTATGGCATTCCACCACTCTAGGATGGCCTTGGTATCCATGGGAATAAGTATAAGCAATGGCCTTTCTGCTTACCACTGCCCTGTTACTTTGGTGATAATTATAAATTTTAAGTGTTGCCAGTTCTAGAGACAGACACTGCCTGAAAGAACATATTGTTAACTTTCAGAAAACGAAGTTACTTAGATGAGGCTTAGCTGTAAAGTTAGAAAATTGATTCTCCTTTAGCTCAACCAGAATACCCTTGCAACTTGCAGTACAAACAGACATTTCCGTAATACAAGAAAAAAAAAAATCTGGCTCTTCTTTATTGGGTTTTTGATTGATTTGGGTTATTTGTTGCTGTTTTTTTCCTTATTTAGACCCTGATCTACTGCTCATCTTCTGTCAAAGTGTGTGTAGCCACAAGACAGGATTTTGATTTTAATAGTTTATACAGAATGTTAATCTGTCATATCTCATCAGGCATCAGAACAAGGAAGACTTCCATTTACTCATTTGTTTGTTAAGGTAATCAGTATTTGTGCCTAATGGTGCACTTCTTGCTTTAAAACCCAGGTAGACTTACTTGCTATGAAGGAATAAGGAATCAAATTTATTTTACCCTGCCACTTTAAACCTTAGTAATTTAACAGCTGTCAGAAGAGAGACCAGAAGGTTGGAAGCTTGAAGTCTGGAAAACAAACACTACTTTCTGCTACTGTTAAGAAAGCAAAATATTCTTGTGTATCCAACCACAACTGAACTCAGCAATCACTTGAATAGGAAGAAAGAAAAAAAGTATAAAAAAAGTCCCTTGGTTTCCATGCTATACTTACTTCAGTTTATAAACCCAGACACCAGAGAGGAATATTCCTACAAAATGGAGCCTGAAGAAACAGAGCTGTTGAAAGAAGCTTTCAAAAACAAGAGCCTTGAGCAGAAATTTTTAGAAAAGCAAAAGGAGCCTTCAAATGATCCTTTTAGAGACTGCACTGCTTGCAGCTAATGACAGGAAAGGGAGTAGAAAACACAATATTTGGAACCCGACAGACAACAGAAAAGGCACGGTGAAAATACAGACTAAAATTCAGAAAGGGACTCAGCACATAGTGACAGATGTAATGAGGAAAATCTGATACAACCAGTTTATGCAAGTTCCTGAAAAGAAAAAGGAACAGAAAGAGGCATAAAACCCACACAACTTCACTGCTGCAGTCAGGCTGAACTGCACACTTATGAGATGCAACAATAGTGAAAAATACTATTTAACCTTTTATTCCAAATGCCGTATTTTCTCCAAGCCTAACCATCAAGGCAGGTAAGGTCAGATTCATCCCTAAAGCAATTTCGGTTTCATTGCCAGACTGCATCATGCTGTATTCCCCAGTGAATGCAACTACAAGCAACTATTTTCATTGACAAAGAAATATCTTTATCTAGTAAAAGAATGGAATGGGTTAGAGAGTAAGTCTCCTGAAGTTACATGTTTGTAGGTTCTCAAGACGCCAAAGACTCCTCTCTAAGACCTGTTAAAGATTGAGGTGTTAGCAAGATATGTTAAAGGATCCTCAAAACCAGTAATAGTACTTATACTTGAGAACCAGCAAGCTGAAATGCCTACTTTCAACAGAAAGGCAGGGAAGCAGCAAGAACGTCTTGACTAGAGTCAAGACTACTCATTTTTAATTCTAAAAAATACTTTGGAAAAAATACTTAAACTGTACTCATTTATGTTTTCCAAAGCAACTAACACTAGCTGGCTCAGAACAAGCAGTGTCAAACCCCTTTCTTCCATAGTAATATAATGAAAAATCAGAGGATGAAATATCTTCACCTTGATGTCTGTTCATCAGACATTTTTATAACCAAGACAGAGAAACAGCTCAGATACAACTATTACTGTATGAATGCAGATTTAGACTCATGGAATCGCTAGGCTGAAAAAGATCTTTGAGATCATCAAGTCTAACCATACCTGTCCTCTCCTAAATCATATCCCTGAGCACTTTATCTACCAGTCTTTTAAATACCTCCAGGGATGGTGACTCTACCACCTCCAAGGGCACTGAAAGTCTGTGCCTTTCAGTGAAATTTTTCCTGATGTCCAATCTGAACCTCCCCTGGTGCAACTTGAAGCCACTTCCTCTCTGATCATATTGCCTGTCACTTTGGAGAAGAGACCAACACCTACCTCTTCACAACCTCCTCTCAGGTAGTTGTAGACAGAGATAAGGTCTCTCCTCAGCCTCCTTTCATCCAGGCTAAACAACTAAAATTCCCTCAGCTACTTCCCAAAGCTTTTCTCCAGCCACTTCACCAGCTTTGCTGCCCTTCTCTGGACACTTCCAGCACGTCAATGTCCTTCTTGTGGCGTGAGGTCCAAAACTGAACACAGTATTCGAGCTGCAGCCCCACCAATGCTGAGTAGAGGGGCAAAATCACTTCCCTGGTCCTGCTGGCCACACTGTTTCTGACACAGGCCAAAATGCCATTGACCTTTTTGGCCATGCTGCTAACTGATATTTAGTCAGCTGTCACCCAACATCCTCAAGTCCTTCTCTGACAGGTAACTTTCTAGCCACTCTTCTCCAAGCCTTTAGTGCTACATAAGGTTGTTGTGTCCCAAGTGCAGAATCCAGCACTTGGCCTTGTCGAACCTCATACCATTGCTAGAGTTATCAGAAAAAAAAAAAAAAAAATCAGTCTACTGTCAAAACAGAAAGCTGTAAGGACATTCTACAGAAGTACACTCTAGTATGAGGTCTACTGATATTCTAACAACCTAGATGATGAAAACAATAGACAATAGTGAGTTCTGGATCTACTGGAGGACAATATTCAAATTAAAAAAAATATCTTAAGTTAAAAAGTGGTCTAGAAAAATATTGTATTTAATATTGATAAATAAAGCAATCATTCAATATTCAAGTCTGGACCAGTCAGTACAGTGAACATAAACCCAGTCTGACTCTTTGAATGTCATAACAAGCACAAGGTCATGAAGCATTTCACACTGTTTAATTGCCTCACACTGTTTACTTTAGACTTTTCCCCTTGAAAAAATATAAATACAGTCACTGAGAAGGCTTTTGACAAAGAAAAAAAAAAAACAAATTAAACAAACAAACCCTTCTCTCCCCAAAACCAATTTTTTACTTCAGATCTATGTATTTCATCCATATTTCGTTAAACTTCTATTCAGAGACCTGGCGACCTTTAGCAATTTAGATGGGAAATACACTGCCATCTCCTGGAGCAACTGAAACCAGCAGTTGTCTGAATGCTTGCATTCTGCTCTTTGTCTTGCGTTGTTTTCTGTGCACTGAGAAGTAACCTCAGGGACTTCACAAGTCACCATCGGATGTTGCACTTACAAAGGCATGCAAAAAGCTACAGTACAGTACCAACTGCAAGACAGATCTTGGTGTCCTAAGTAGCAACATAAATCAGTTCTACCTACCCATCCATCTCAGCAAATTCTATATGACTCAATAGTTTCCTCTTAGTCAGCCTTCCTTATCACACAGAAATGCTTAAGGGAAATCTCCATAAAAGTAGGAGTGGGACCAGAAACCAAATATAGCAGCTTATTCTCTTTAGAAGCATAGCAGACTGAATCAAGTGGAATTGTAGGCGATTCCTGGCCTACAGTTTTCAAATTGTTCTGCTATCATCTTGCTTTTACTGTCAAGGATCCATATTACAATCACCCGTTTTTATCCAATGGCCTCTTCAAGAAGCAGCTTCTGAGAAAGTACCAAATGTTTTATTAGTATAACCTAGTCAGGCATACAACTCTGCTCTACACTGAACAATTCATAGCAGTCTGTAAGACTATGTTCTGTGTAAAATCTGTATGAAATTAGTTTGGTGACTAGTCCTCCTCCAGCTTCAATGAGTTATGGCAGTATCCCTGACACACTGTCAAAAGTATTTTACAACATGGGGAAGAACTAGCCAGTTATCAAGTAACTTGGGACACATCTAGTATTAACAGTTCATACTGTAGGTAAACCACAAGCTGTGTTCTATAAAAGCCCTCCCATTTCCCCAGTAACACTGGCTATTCCAGTGCTGAAATTCCAGGGCTAATTGAAAGCTATGTTAGGGATCCTGTGTTCCATTCATGTCTGTTGCTACCCAGTCCAAAGATGTAGCTCAGTTACATTTATTTTTTCAACCCAGGTTTTATCTTAACTAAGACATTACACAGCTGCAGAAGACTTAAAATTAGATTTCTAATACTGACTGTGTTAGAAGGTAACATTTATACCTTTTCCTGCCAACCCATCTTGGAAGTCTGAAGTCTTTTTGAATGCTAGAGCACAACTACCAAACCAGAAACATTAGTATCAAAAGCCTTCTGTGGTCTGATCAGTAAAGCACAAGGGCTGATGAAAGCAAACTGACAGAATATCGGTATCAGCAGGATGAAGACAGAGTGGTCAAGCCTAGAGACACAGGCAAATTTTTAGATGCCACTATTTAGATGCTACAGTTATACATCTTACAACATACAAACTTGACAACTGCTATTTCCTTCTTCTGGTCAAATAGTACAAATAGTTTATTATATCTAACATTATTTTTCATCTCACTGGAGAATTTCAGGCACTTTCATGCCTTTGTCTTTTTCATACTGCAAAGGTATTCCACTTTATTTTCTGAGGTTTAAGAGCTTTACCTGGTTAGGAACAATGGAATCAAAAGATGTAGTTCATGAGATTATTTTAAAATTATTCTCCAAAGATGACAAAAAGTTTACCTTATATTTTTAGTTTAATTCCTTCTATTCTACAATTACAGTTGAGGCTTACAAGAATACCTTAACTGTCAATGCTAAAATTCAGCTTTTGGATAAAATCAAGAAAAAATTCTGGAATTTTTCGGCCATCATAGCTCATGTTCTTTTTGTAGATTACATGTTCTGATGTGTTGTATCCCTAGAAAATAGTGATTGAGGCACCTCAATTAAAAAGACCCTTAAAAATTTAGTATCTTCAATTCAACATTCAGTTTATTTTCTAAAATAAAAAAATCATGCCCATTTATAATATACAACATTTGAGTTTTACCAAAGACATGTCTATAAATAGTTCATATCCTTTTTTATAAAGATCTCTATCTACAGTCCCAATCCTGAATGCAAATCTGCCAAATTGTTCTTTGAGGCAAAGAGATTTCACTGAAGACAACGTTGATCTGTATTGTTTCAGGTGCTAGAAAGCAAATGTACCTGAAGAACTAGATAATTATCTATTCAGGCACTTGCTATTTGGCTAAACCAAGTTTAAGGGTTTCATTACTTATACAAAAGCAACAAAATTGCAGTCTTTATAGGCTTCTTCAACTGATTTTCACATAAGAGAAGTGCAGAAACAGAAACTTTTATGTAGGTAATTCCTCATTGAGAGAAAATGCCATATTTCTTCTCCAGTTCCTTAACAGAACCATCTTTCAATCCCATCTGGTTCAAATGATTGAACAATACCTGTGTAACTGTAAAAGAAATCACAACATGAAATGTTATTTCAGCTATTGACACTATTAAGGTACAACTTACTAAAATGTGAAGTAATTAGTCTCTTTCCTCAGTGAAAGTACTAGTTGGATTATATAGCTCAAAACCAAGTAGTTTTTTCATACTGAGAGTATGAAAAAAAGTAGCAAAAGCAAGTTCTCACTTTGTTTTGATGCCCATGAGCTGATTAACGACATTTCCTTAAACAGGTACATAATCCAGACAACAGCTTTTATTTTGTTTACTGTCTTGGCACTCTGCCATTAAATGAAGAGAAGTTATTGCCTGATGGCAGATAAACCTTACATCAGGTTAAATGCCTGAAGGCAATTCATAGGTGGAATTCAGTTGCACTCCAGTAAGTCAAACAAGCAATTTTATTTCAAGGAGACAGACATGTCAAAATTTCGAAAGTATAGCTGTTATTAATGAAACTCAGCTGTACGTAGTAAATTTGACATTTGGTTTCAAAGAAATGTTTTGCTTCTATCTCACTGCTACACAATCTGCTCAGTGTGCTGAATAAAGAAAATATTTGAGACTTTTATAAACCATGAACTCCAGCAATATCAATTTGAACTGCAAACTCAAAGTGAGGCCTCAAGAACAGGAGAGACTGACAGACTGAGTACTTTAAAGACTTTTGAGCTCTCTTTGCCAGCAATAAAGTCAGGAGTGCCAAGAAAAGGTTGTAAATTGTGTTAAATGTGTAATTTGGATACCTGGCACAGGTAAGACTTCATACAAATTCATAAATTTATAACAGTATCAGATACAAACTGAAATCCTAGTAATGCTTACTTTATCAGACTAAAATGCAGTGGAATTACTGATAAAACCAAAAGGAAATAGCAGTAGCTTTTAAGTTTTAACCATTAATAAGGAATCAAAAGACTAAGTAAAATTACATAATATTCATATTAATTTCTAAAACAATCAAAAAGCTAGACAGCCAATCTGAACTCATTATGACATGGAAAATAGAACTAAATTTTACGTATTTCTTGCTAGAACCTACAGTATCACAAATTAAGTTTAAAAAGATGTTACTGAATTACTTACTTTTTTTCTCTGAGCCTGACATAAACATTACTGCCATATCAAACCTTTTCAATTCAGATAGCCTCTGGAGGATTGCAAGGATGAGCGATGGCTCCTCTTTCCTGAAGAAGATTAGAAATACAAAAATAACTACTGTTGATTAGAAAGATTCAATAGCAGCAAGCAGTAAAGACTGCAAGAACAAGAAATTAAGGGACCAACGGAAATCCCTTCTCTCTCTTCTATTGCCTTTCTCATCTTTTCCCTTCATTCTTCCAACCATGAAACAAAAGGTTAACACCCAGAAATCCTTATGCAAGCATCCTCCTAATACAGAACAAGAGTGAAGAAATTGACCTAGACTGATGCAACCTGACTGCTATTCATGTACAGAATAGTTATTAAATGATTTTATGCTTGCAACTTGCCGTAGCTTCATAATTTTTATATATATATATATATATATTGGAGTGGGAGGGGAAGTAGCACCTGTGGTCATAAGAAGCCCAGCAAAATGCATCACATCACAGTTGCCATCATTTTCATCCATACAGAAAACCTGACATTCTTCTGGTCAACAGTAAACAGGGACTGTGTCTTTTGCTACAAATGCTAACAAGAAATTTATTTCATAAATTCACCTGGTTGCTGTAAAAATTACCTGCCGGTAGGTAATTAAAATAAAAAGAATGTATCACAATAAGCATTGCACAAAAATTAATTCCTCTGTATTTCTCAGCTTTAGATAGTTAATATAGAAAACAAACACCATGCAATTACATGTAATAACAGAATATACAAGTAATATAAACAAAAATTATTTCATACAAACTAAAAATATTTTGTTTCTAATGCTATTCAGCAGAACTGAATTCAGCAGCCTACAGTAAAGGCTATTTATTTCTTTACCTCTTATCTATCTGATTTTTCAAGACATTTCTTAAGAAGGAACAGTTGAATCATTCCAATTATTGCATCATGCTTGTGTAATGCTGTGCACTGGAAATAATTTTGTAATCCCAAGGGTGTAAGAAAAAAAAAAACCAAATAAAAACCAGAACTGCAATAAGCAATATAAAACAAAGGAAGAGTTAAACTTACTCAATGTAGAAATCATGTAGAATTTTCAGTATTTGGTTAAACAAGTCTGGATCTAAGGATTTCTGGAAGAGCTTCGGATAAAGTGAAGGCTCTATTTGCTTGGGAAAAAATAAAACCTCATTTTTAGGCAAAAAGATACAGTTCAGTCATGAGAATTAAACATGAATTTTTAGGAGGTCCTAGACAATGCTGAAGTGCATAAAAGCAAAAAAAAATAAAACCAAATCACTTGCAATATTTGACATTGAACATTAATTCTGGGGGTTTTTGTTTGGTTGCACGCGACAATGATTGTTAGCTTTTTTAAAGGTTTCTAAGCAATTTTTTTGCAAAATATAAATAGGTACAAGTACACATCAGGTAGATTGATGTGTTTCAAGCATTTCTTCAGTTTAAAGAGGTAAGAATGGTACTATGTCTAATTACTCTAGAAGCAATCATATGAAAAAGTAGACTTTAGCAAGGTTAGTAAAACATTACAGTGTTTCCAGAGCAGAGCCAGGGCCTGCGTTTGAAGAGACAGATTATGCCCAAATTGCACTTAAAAAGAGGTAAGAGAAGAGTCAGGCACAAGAGAAGAAATACTGAAACATGGATCAAACTAATTAGTATTACGTGAAGGCAATTAAAGAAAAGGACTATTGTTAAACACAGCCACTCTTTCCACCTACTTCTGTGCTGTTTCCTCAACATCAGTTGAAGAAACTGCTCAAGCACTTACAATCAATACTATGTTTCATACCTTCAGGTACAAGTACATGTTTTCTGGGCAGTCTTTAAACTTCCTGAAGTCAGATTCAAGCTGGAAAGAATTTGCAGGAACTGGGGGGACTGGAGTTACAGACTGAGATGACTTTTTGACTTCTTTTTCTCTCTGTTTGTTCACAGGTAAAGATGGATGCAACACTGATGAAATTCCTTTCACGTTATCAGAAAGCCTACAGAGAGATTTTGAAACTCAATCAAGACAACATTTAAGAAAATCCTACATTGAGATCTAACTATATTTTAATTCCTTAAAAATTTAAAGTTTTTAAAAACAACGTATTTTAGTTCAAGCAGGTATCTAAAATGCCTCCCCTTCAAATTATGGAAGCTTTATACTTGATTCATCTTTTCTAAAAAAAAACCTTAAGAGATATACTCAACCTACTTCTGCAAATAGCTGCACAGCTACAATAACAATTTTCACAATTTCACAATGCAAAACAATAACCATGTCAAATGAGCAAATTGTTTTCAACACTGATTACAGTGGAGCTATTTTTTGTCCTATAATTTGTCAGTTAAGTCCATTTATTTTTCAGAACTTATAAAATGGCTAAGAAATACACCTTTTTCTTCGGCACTTCACAGTAAATACATCTGACTGTGCTGGAAAAAGCGGGTGCAGGATGGTGTTTCTCAGAAATCATTCAAACGTAACTCAATAAAAAGCATTTACTATTAACACAATGAGATGATGCTTACACATACAGAGCTTTCCTAAACAGAAAGGGTTGTAACGCTTAGCAAGGATAATATTAGGATAGTGGCTTTTGTACTTCAGAGTAGTTTCCGACAGCCAGATCTGAGCTCCTGTAGCTAATACGGTACAACATGGGAACCTTGAGCAAACTAGATTTATTGGTTGCCAGCTCTCATCTGCTCTTTTTCTCTCACATGACTGGTATGCAAAGTGTGTTTGAACTGTACTCAGAATCCACTCTAAAACATGACAAAAATCACAGATGGGGAAAGTGAAATGCACACGCAAGAGAGTACAGCATGCAGGAAAATGTTTAAATATTTCCAGGGATGAGGCACATACCACCTCTCTGGGAAACATGTTACAGCGTTTTACCACCCTCATTGTAAAAACTTTCTTCCTTATGTAGCCTAAGTCTACCCCCTTTTAGTTTAAGATACCTTATGACATGCAGAAATCTGGAAATTGAGATTGCATTTCAACTACATTTACCTTCTAAAAAGAGGACCATAATTTTTATACTTACTGTACTGGTAACGTATCACTGATTTCTTCTATCTTCAAGTGCTTTGCTTTTGGAATATCCATTGTAGTCGACTGATCATCCTGATCTAGATTCTCTGTTGTTTCAACCCTGGATGAATTCCTCCAGTTATTGACTAAAGAAGTAGTACTGGGCAAATCACTATTTGGCATGTCATCATCAGTTTCTTCAATGGGTATTCTTCGCAAAGGCTTCTGAACAGAACACATAGCTCAACATCAGTGTTTATAGAGGCCCCAGAGAAACAGATACTTTCAATAAAGATAAATGCCAAAAAAAGAAACACTGTCATATTCTACGCGAAGCCTCATATGATCATTTTCTTGCCCTACCCTCATAAACCAGTGTATCCTTACTCTAGAGGATCTAAGAATCTGCATTCTATTCTGCCAGTAATTAAAAAAAATTCCTTTTTTCCTCCCCCTACTAAGGTTCAATAGACAAAGACTAGCACATGTTTTGACCCACGGACCTAGTTATGTTTTGTAATTTTGCTAAACAAGTCAGGTATCCAGCAGCATAGGCCTTGACCCTCAACTTAAAATTCTAAGATGATAAATATTGGTAACTTAGCCCTGTTTGCTGATCAAGTAACAAATATCATAAGGTAGCAGAATAGCATGGAAAACACAATCAGCATAGTATCTCCACTTTATTTAGCAGCCAAACTAAAAACTGAACATAATTTTCTATATTATTTCAGCTACTTCACAACAAATTCATTTAGCTTTCTAAAAATATTTTATCTGGTTATAGATAGTGTATAACACTTTCCTGCCTTCAAAAAAAGATAAAAATAACCACAAATTTTCTGCTAAAACCATTAATCTCAATTATACATTTAATTGAGGTAAACAAGTGTTTTAAAGTCATCTATAGCAGAACACTAAAGTGCTCTATACGAAGTGTGAGCACACTGTATTTGCACAATTCACTGCTAGTACATAAAGAAAGCAGGTACTACCTTATGTATTATTATATTTTGACATATGTAACTCATTAATCCGACTATAACTACTGACAGTTCGCTGCCAAAAACAATGGCTTCTTGAAAACCAATACTCAGCTCTTCTGTATTTTAGGTAGATAAAAATACATGTTCAAGACTCTTGCTGTACCCCTAGATGACAGCAATATATGACATGGGAAGGCAACATGCCTCATTACCACTACAGCTGCTACAGAAACTGAAAAGGGCAGATCAAAAGAAGGGAAGTTCACCCAGAGCTTTCTCAAGTCTGCAATCAAACAGGGATATTCAACTGCCTCCCCTTTACTGTTAACTGCAGTGTTTGCTACAGACCCAGGAGAGGGTTGCAGGGCTGCCTCCTCATTTAATATTATTATTACTATATACATATATATAGCATGTTCCCCACATGTGGTACTGTAGGCTGAATGCTTGAACAATGGTTGCTGTCACATGAACATGGAAAGGCCAGTTATGTTCTTGAAAAATATCAAAGAGGTTAAAACCGTAAATGTTGAGCTTTTCACAGGCAAGATCTCTCTATCAGGAGTTAGTCTACACAAGCACGCAAGAAGTGGATTTTAACTTTAAGATCTACTTTCCCAATCCTTAAGTAAAGCAACTCACAAAAACCTCCAAAACTTACTGTTGATTTCAGATGCAATGGATTATCAATCATTTTCACTATATTTTTTATTTCCCATTCTTTTATCAATACTGCAGGATATTCTTGATGAGTCCCCTGCTCCTTCTCAGCTAATTCCTGAAAAAAAGCAAGTTGTCCAAAAGATCAAAGTTTGAGGAATAATTATAAGATGTATTAAAAATTACATAGTAAAGAATGAAAACATGCTATTACTATAGGCTTACCGATAAAAATAAAATAACAAACCAAAAAACAAGTACACATACCTTCTTTATTTTAGTGAGTTCATTTATTGCTTGTTTATTTCCAGGTTCCAACTTCAGAACAGCTTCAAAATCTGAGTAAAAAACAACATAGGAAAACTGGAGACGTTTCAAGTTACAAAGTATTCCTGGCAAATTTTTAAACCTTCTCTTTTCCTTTCAGAATTCTAAATTAAGGGCAGATAGTCATCCTAACGCTTATATCATGACCAAGTTTTAAATACATTTTGAAAACTACCTGCTACTTATTATAAGAAACAACAGTTGTAATTTCACACAAAACTGTCTTCCAATTATGTTGGTACCAACACAAAAGGTTTTAAAAATATTCAATGAAACAACAAAACCCCACCTTTCTTAACTTTTGCATCAATATCCTCAGTTAGTCAGCAACTGATTGAACTGCTGTTATAAGATAAATATCAGGATATCTTCATACTCATGTCTTATGACACTTAAGCTAATTCAAAGTCATACCTTGAACAGCTTCTTTTAACTTTCCAAGAGCAACTCTGGCAGCTCCTCTTCTGGCAAAGGCTTTAGAATAGGAGGCATCTAAGAGCAGAGCCTGTGTGCAGTCATTTTCTGCCTCTTCATATCTCAGCAAAAGATTAGTACAAATTTAATAATCAGTTTCAAAAGAAGCAATTTAAACTGAAAACACAGATCTACCCAAAACAATTAAAATACGATCACAGATCTTAATTATTGATATACGTATGAATACACTCAACTGAACTAAAATGTAAAATAGAAGTAAACATATAAAATACGATTTCTCAGCACCTTGAAATTTCAGCCAAATCTTTTGTTATTTCATGACAGATTGCTGACTTATCAGAGAAATTCACTCCTGTGAAAATAAATGTGTAAAGCCTATCAGACTAGAGTCCACTTTAAACACTAAATTGCCTGAAAATTCGAGTCAGCATGATAGCTTCGTACTTCTCAAAACCAGAAATCCCACCACAAAAAACCCCAACCAATATAACAAGGAAAGCAAGCATATAAAAGAATAAATCTCTGCATCTGAATTTCTGTGACTTGTCCTTAACTATTTCAGAATAAGAAGTCAATATATGCTTGCTGTAACTTGCATCAGACGAAAATTTCCTTATGCCAGTTACACTAAATCCTGACTGCACTATGAGCATATTTAAGTATTTTCATTCATGCACCTTCTTGTTAAATCTATCATTAAATTTACGGAAACTTTTTTTCCAGTTCTTATCAGTTCTAGACATTTATAAGAACACCAATAAGCCTCTGCTGCAATTTAGGCTTGGGCCCTCTTTGTAACGTAAAGACCCACGATACATTGACTTATCATACAGAATTGATTTTCTTGCTTGGTCATTCAATTAAAGTATCACTTCCTCTGATCCTCTGAGAACATTATCATGTCCTCTATGGCTTCAGTACTAAATTAAAAAATGTTGTGTCAGAAATACTACCTGGGCAACCTATTTTACAACCACATAATTTGAGATCAATCTATTGTTTCTATAGAAACACAGATATGTCATGTTAGAAACATATGACCAACCTAATGCTCAGCTCTCTGCTTCTTATGTTACCAGGCTGAAAGGTTTAAAACTACCATCCCATCAGGGAGGAAAAAGAAAAATACAGACTTAAACGGTCATATGGAGCTTCTCTCATTTGCTAAAAAGCATGCATTTCCTACTGTTACTGGATTATTTTAATACAGCATCATTCTAAATAAACAAGCTACATATACATGTCTCCATTAATGAAATTACAGAAAAATATTTTAAAATTATGATTTCGGAAAAGCTCCCATCCATTCCCTTTGAACTCAGGAGTTATAATCCACTTCTTTTTACAGTGCACAATTTAGCAGCTGACTTTGGTTTATGGTCAAAAAGAAAAAGGACAAAGATTTGTGCAGGTCCTTTGAGAAAGGGGAATATCTAGAATTTCACAAACATAAAAGAATAAAGAAATCAAACTTTATAAAGTGTGATTTCAAACTGATGCTATTTTATTCTCTCAGTACTTCTTTCCTATGAAATGCTTTGCAAGATCACATACATTGAGTTGTTTTCTCTCGGTTAATGTTTTTGATATGACTTATTCTATACTGTATCCTAGAAGGAATTAGAAGTGACAGTAACTGAACATGACTGAAAATCTACTGGATCGTTAAAGAAACAGTACAGCACGTGAAATTCTACTTACTTTTCAATCTTTAAATAGGCCATGGCTCTATTAGCTGGCAAAAGTGCATTGGTGCCATCTGCTGCTATACCACGGGTATAGCATTCTATTGCAGCCTCATACTTTCCTTCTTTGAAATAACCATTCCCCTACAATATTTCGGTTAGAAAAAAAATAGTGTTGAGAAAGGTCTAATGCATTAAGTTTTTCTTATTCTTTTTAGTAGACAGGGTCACAATATCGAGAAAACAGATATGAAGAACACCCACATCAGAGCAGACATTTGTAGATATTTCATCATATCTAAGCTTAAAGGCATATCACAAAAAATAATATTTTTTCTAGTACTTCAAGGTTTAAAAAAAAAATTGCTACACACATAGTTTCAGTGCAGACTTTTAAGTCTATAACATGTGATTGCATTTTACTCTTGATGTACTGGATACACCATGCTGTACCTCCTGAATTTGAGCACAAGCTGAATCTAAAATCCCCTCTTTCAACATGACTTTCTATGCTGCACAAATCTTTCTTTATCCTGCTACATCCATGAACTTATCTTCAAATATTGGGTCTAAATGTTGCTGTTACTTTCCAATTAATGCTCCATAACACAAATTACGTTAATTTTGTTTGTTTGTTTCCAAGAGACTAAAATTGCCTTTTGCTTCTCAGTACTAATAAAAAGTGAAAGTCACAGCTCAGTCTTGACAGGGTCCATGTTGCTAGGAACAGGCCCACAGTGAGTTAACTCTGCTATCAATAAAGTATTGCACTAGACCAAAATTTCTTTTCTGTGTACTCTTCAATCTTTTGTTCCTTTTACCTATTTAATGTATGCTCTAATTATTTTCCTACTAATTACCTTTTACAATCAATATAGGAAACCTGAATATTGATAAAAAGTCAGAAGTTAAACAGCTTCAGAACAGAAAGAAAATTATGTTTTAGTTGACAGCGTTATCACTTAACTGTAGAAATAGGGAGATATCAATAAGCCAACTGTGAGCCAAGACCATGTATCCAGAAATACATTTTTATTGTAATTGTGGCCTGCACTCTCTGAAGTCTTTTTTGTAAATACTTTTCACTGTGTAATCAGAGGTTTGGAAACACAAGCAACATCCCACAATTCTACTCGGACAAACAGGGGTCAAGATGAATGTAAAACTGGAGAAGTGGGATATCTCTGACATATAGTTTGAGCTTTACTTATCCTCCCAGATATTTGAAAGTTATCACATACACCTTGGGCTGTAAATGCCATCTTGTATAATTACTTCTCCAGAAGAGTCCAAGTTGAACTCACTGTCCCCTCCCCTCCCTCCTTATAGAGCCCGAAATGGGCAACAATTAAGATTATATGGAGAACATTCTGTTTATGAAGTTCAAGATAGTATTTAATTTAATTTACATATTTGCACAAGTAATAACAAAACAGAACACTGCTTTGTCAGTTCTCTCCTGTTCCACCACAACTTGTGACTTACCAGATCTTTTTCTACAATAGCCTTCTGCTTGCGCTGTTGGTCCTCAATGCATTTCTTCTCTTGCTCTGTTAGTTCTGGTCCAGCTGCATCTTCGAATTCCTTCTGTTCTGAACTTTCTTTTGATGACAAAGCCTACAAAGACGTAATTTTTTTCCTTAGTAAATATTCCCCCAACTTAGACATTTTTATAATATAAATTACAATAAATTCTAAACTTTTAAGATGCAAATGTCTGCCAACCATTTTAATAGAAGTGCCCGTGTCATAATCTGAATGCAAATTGAAATGATCATTCTAAACTCTTGTTGAAAATTTTTCTATGAGGGACTGTGAGTCAGAATATTAAGTGGTAAATTAAAGATACATGATTTCTGAAGCACAATGTACAACAACGCAATTTGCAAACCATTTATTTCTTCCATTACTGAAGACTTCGGGGTTTTATTCTGAAAAAAAAAACTTTTAAAGCACTTTCAAAACTACAGTTGAAAAAGTATAAGCATATCCACAGAGTAGTGATAGTTGAGCTAATATTTGCTAAGATCTCTTTGTCATGAAAGGGATCAGACTAGCACTAGATTATTATATTCTGCTAGGCTTAAATGCGCTTTCTGCTTGGTAGACCACAGCAATCAGTGGGACTACAAGCAGGTGAGCAGTTCAGCTTTACAGTCAAGAACAGAGATTTCTTTCACATTGTTACCTTGTACTGTAACACTAAGAAAGACTGAAAAAAAAATTAACACTGGCAGTAGAAAAAATATCTGATGGAAGACTTAAAACCCACAGATGTTGGTGCACACATTTAGTTTTAGTCTGCCAATCCACTATTACACTGATATTTGCATGCATGGTAGTTAATCCAGAAAAAACTCAATTACAGTTTTGAACTCAGCAAACTTCAAATGTCAGTTTGATACAGGCATAAACTGAAGAGGGTGCATTATGTCAGGGCCTATTCATCTTATTACCTGATTAATTTTCTTCAGTTCATTTTTTGCTTCAAAGTTGTTTGCATCCAGCTCCAAAACTTTTTCATAATCTATCAGAAGACCAGAAAACAATGTTTCAGCTAAAAACTGAAGATTAGTTAATCAGAATATAAAATAAGGTTTCTTTTGAAATAACACTTTTTGTAGTTACCTAAAAAGACAGAATAATGTGTTCTCTGTAATATCTCGAAGACAGTTAAAGCTGAATTATTCTAGCACTACTAATATCTACAGTAATCATTTAGGCTTGCTGCTAGAATTTAACTTTGCCAGAAGAATCTGCAATATGGTATTTAATTTCTTTGCTTACAGGAAATGAAAATTAAATCTCTACACCAAATAAGCAAATCACACAAGCTTCAAACAAAGAGATAGATCAACAATCTGTACCTAAATTAAGGAAATAATTTTAGAGACCCACCTTCTTTAGCACCTTGAAGATTTTTCAAAGCAAAGCGAGCAGCTCCTCTTCTAGCATAAGCCTTAATGTAATTTTTATCTAGAGCAAGTGCTAAATTGCAGTCAGATTCTGCAACAGAAAATCTATCAGAAATATGAACAAGTTAGTTTGGTCACATCTAGGTAACAAAACCTAACACTTCAGCAAGTTACCTTACTTTGAAGCTTAACATTTCAGAAGCAACACATAACAAGTATTTAAACATTACTCAACTCAGAACACACTAAAATAAGAAAGGAAAACAGAGGTCAACAATCTGTACTGCAACAGAAAGAATAATCAACTCTGCTGTGCCCTTTCTTTCTCCAAAACAAAGCCTTAGAAACAGAGCTCACAGAATGAGATAGCAAATGTTCTCTCTCTTCTGAGGTCTTACACTATAAGACAAGAGATGCTGAACTTCTCATCACAAGTGCAGAAAAAGAAGATCAGAGAGACTACCACATACTTTATCCTGACAATTCCTATTTTACTTTGAAACTGCAAAGCAGGTTGCAACAGCAGTCTTAGACTGTAATACAGCATGATAAATAGTATAATCAAAAATTAAAAGCAGATAAAAAATCTGAAGGTAGCATTTCAAAGAAGAAAATATTAAGGATTTAACAGTACAAGTCTCACTTTTTCATTCTATAAAAAGCTGATGCTCTGTTTGTGGGCAATACTGGATTGTATGGATCGGAATGCATTCCTCTAGTGTAGCATTTTATAGCTTCATCAAAGTTCCCTTGTTTGAAGTAGTTATTACCCTGCGAATAGAAGAAACCCTTATTAGCAAATTATGGTACACTGATAGACAAATTACTAATTTTTGGTGAAAAAAAAAAAAAAAAAAATCAATCAAAGCCTGTATTTGGGAACGTTTAAATATTTTTGTTTAAAACCTCTCAAAGTACTGCTTTACAGGGGAACTTTTCTTTAAACTGAAGTATCCTAAGTATCCCATATTAAATATCTCTCATGATTTATATAATAAGGGGGCTTAATTACATACTGACTTTCAATATCTGTAGGTCATTTCCAGAAACCCGTAACAAGCACATACATGTCTGCTTAAAACTGCCACAGAGAATTACTGAAGTCTGAGTTTTCAATAACTAGATCAGGCACCTTTAATTTCCAAAGTATATTCTCATTTGCCCTTGGCTGCTTCACTGCAACCAAGATGACACTGGTCAAAGACATTTCCATTTCTCAGTACTGACTGCAGATAACACATTGGGAATTTCTACAGCAGCAGGGAAAGAAGGCACATGTCACCCATGCAGACAACAACAACAAAAAAAGAAAGAAAGAGTCCACTGAAGAAAAGGATGGACTGACAGATGCCATTGGGCGATTGTAAACAATAATATTTCAGAACCACAGAAGGTGCTATACAACTTAGCCTATCTATCACACGTGGAAATGAAGCATAACATAGGTCTTGCTGTATTCTAATTGCAAAATAAGGTAAAGCTGAACTGGTACCAGCTTGCCATTAGCAAAGCAGGGAAGACATACCAGTTCACCCATCATTCACAGAGGTAGTAGCCAAGCAAAGGGATCGATCTTAAATCCTTAGGAGATCTAATTAGGGTATTCAGACCTTGTGTTCCTGTAAATGCCAGTCTGATCCATATAGCAACTCTATACAGCAATCCAACTTCTCAAAGCAAAAAGCTATCAAGACATTAATCATAAGAGGAGTACATTACGTAGAGTACTTAGTAAGGCTGCAAGCAGCGAAGAGGAGAATAGAAATGTAGTGATAATTGTGTATGTTGGAATAATGAGCAAGAAAGCAGACACAAAAATTGCCAACAGGCACTTCTTCCACCAGAAGACTAGTCTCAGTGAGCAATCATTTAAAGGAACCTACAAATGCTCCTATATCCAAGCTCTACTTTGCAAATAACAAACATTTGAAATGCTATAACCTTTTCCTTCTCTGCAAGAGCTTTTTCTGCATCAACACGAATTCCATCTTCCTCAGAGTCTGATTCTGGTGATACAGAATCATGAGTACTATCTTCTTTGTCAAGTTCTTCAAGTATTTTATCCTGAAATCAGATAAAAATATCTTTGTTATAATTTAACAACACAAAATAAATCAAGTAAGAATTTTAACGAATAAGTAGTGCATTTTTAAAAACCTCTGCTGCCTAAGTCCTCTTTATTAAGACGTATGACACACTTCAGAAGTGAGAGATCTATCCTATAAAATACTGCCAGCTGTGTTTAGTCTTGTATTCTACTAGAATTATGACCTTTTAGTAGACTTATTGTTAAACCATTTTTTCCCTTTAAAGTCAAACTCAATCCACTGGGTGATAGCACAGTCAATAGGAAACTCAAATATTTCTCAACAGTCCAAATTTTAAATACATAACCTTTTTATGAGAGGGCTACTTTCTATATTCATACAATACCCACTACAGTAAGATATTGGCTTGTGAAATAAACTCTTAGGACTGTACAAAAATCTTATTTAAGACAGAATCAATACGAAATAAACAAGCAAATATTCTGACTCACCACATCAAGTTTTCCCCATGCTTCATAATCGTAAGACTTGATCTTGTTCTTCTTATTCTCCTCAGTGGTTATCTTTGAAGGGACTTTACTTTTGCTTTTCTTCTTTTTCTTAAAAGCCTTGTTTCGAATCGGTGGCAAATTCTAAATTGAAATAAGTAATTTATTATAAAATAGATGTGTGCAAATGACTTCTATTAAAAATTTATAATATCTATATCTCAATACAGTACCTATCTATCTCGCTATTTTTATATTAGGAATATATTCAGTAAGCTTTCTCAGGAGCTCTACAAAACTACTATAGACAGCAGGTACTAATTTTTCAATACATAAAAACAGCGAATATTATATATATTAGAAGACAACTTTCTGCAGAGTAATACTGAAGAATAACACCAATACATTAAAAGCAAGCCATAAATAAGAAATGCTGACACTATAAACATAAGTATTCTTCTAGATCTACCTGGAAATAACTAGAAACATACTGGCCCTATCATCTCCAAGGGTTACTGCCCCACAGCTCTGTTGGTGGGCCAATTTACAGAGGAATCTTTGGTATACTTCAGATGAGGAAGAAGTCAGCTGGGTTAGCTCATAGCTTTTATTCAAAAATTTTAAGTCAACACACGTAATTCTGCTGAAACAAATAACAATTTTTACAAAGACTATCACATGAATAACTGAGTTACTTTTGAAACTGGGCATGTGGTTTTTACCTCTTCTGGGACACCACTCTGTTTCCTTAGTTCAGAATCCACTTCTTTAATATCTTTTTCCCAACTCTCCAATTCTCTCATAAAATCCTGCAGCTCTTCAGCATTTTGCTTCATTTGCAGCTGTAGTTCTAGCGATTTATTTGGGGCACTCATTGTAACCTGTAGATTACAAAAAACCATGTTATTTAGATAAAACAAGGTATAACAGAACAAACAGTAACTTCTGCTCTTCTAACTAAGTGTCAGTTGAAAGGTCGAACAAGTCAATGAAAATCCTGACAGTGAAAGCAAGATAATCTTAGTTTAAAGCGATTTCTACTGTGAGACTCAGATAACACAGAATCACTAAGTTGGAAAAGACCCCTAGGATCATCTGAAGAAAACATATAACTATTGCCCCATACTGAATTGTTTCTGCAGTATTCAGTGAGTTAACTCTGTGAAACCTGGGCATGGATACAGCAAACACTACACAGAGCTTAGTACACCCTGGCCAATGGCAGCCGTGACAATATGCTTCAAAAGATGCAACAAAGTACATTGCAACCTTTTGAACTTTTCTTTTTACTATCACTGACTAAAACAAATGTTCTTACACATATGAAAATCTAATATTAAATCCAGCCGCTTGTTCTCTGGCATCCTAAACATTTTGCACAAGTGCGTAACATAAGCCTCCTCCTGTTACCCACCGCCCGCTCACCCAGGTGCTACACGGCTCCTTTGAGAATCTCAACATGAGCTGGCAATGTGCAGTCACAGCCCAGAACAATGGTATCCTGGGCTGCATCAAAAGAAACATGGCCAGCAGTAGGAGGGATATGATTCTACCCCTCTATTCCTCTCTGCAAGACCTCACCTGGAGTAGTGTGGCCAGTTCTGAAATCCTTAACATAAGGATATGGAACTGTTGGAACAGGTCCAGAGAAGGACTACAAAGACTACTATAAGGACAGGCTGAGAGAGTTGGGCTTCTTCAGACTGGAGAAGGCTCTGAGATCTTATAGCAAGCTTCCAGTACCTGAAATGAGCCTACAGGAAAGCTGAGGAGAGACTATTCATAAAGGCTTGTAGTGAGAGGACGAAGGGAATGGGTATAAACTGGAGAGGGGCAGATTTAGGCTAGACATAAGGAGGAATTTCTTCACCACCAGAGTGGTGAGGCACTGGCACAGGCTGCCCAGGGAAGTTGCAGCTGCCCCATCCCTCGAGGTGTTCAAGGCCAGGTTGGATGGGGGGGCTGGTGGGAGGCGCCCCTGCCCATTTCGGAGGCTTGGAACCGGATGATCTTTAAGGTCCCTTCCAACCCAAACTATTCTATGAGTCCTTGGCAGTACAGCTCTTACGCCCTCCAGGCCGGTTTTATTCGAGCCTCCAAGGTGGGGCCTGGCTCTGCTTCACCCAGCGCCGCCCCGTCCCAGCAGCTCCCGAGAGGGAAGAAGCCGCAAGGAGGCCCTCGAGGCAAAACCATTCTCGCCGCCCGCCTACCCCCCGGTTACAGACGAGGCCGCGGCTCCTTCAGGGCGGGCCGCCCCTCGCCTCGCCCCCGCACCGCACCGGACCCCGCTCACGCCGTTCGGCCGCAGACTCACCTCAGCCGGGTCCCGCCGCTTTCTGCCGCTGCCAGACGGCCTCCCCGGGCGGCCGAGCCCCCACACAGGGCGCAGCGCGGCCTCGCGGCGCAGCTGGGCCGAGACCGATACCCGCGTCGCAGCGACCCCACGGCGGCGGAGCTGAGGGACCGGCGGCGCGGACTGCGCATGCGCTGCCTGGCCCCGCCCCTCCGTCCTCCATGACCGCACCCCCGCCCAACAGGCCACGCCCCTTCGCTCTGCCTGGCCCCGCCTCCCGGCCCCGCCCCACGTGACGCGGTCCGGGCCCGCGGTTGGCGGCGGGGCGGGCTGGTCCCGGCCATGGAGCGCGGGGAGAAGGACGGCGAGGAGGAGGATGACTTGGGTTACCGGCTCTTCCCGGAGCGGAACAAGAAGCCGCAGAGCTTCCTAGCCCGCAGCCTCTTCACCTTCCACAACAGGTGTCAGCTGATGCTGAGGATGACCCTGGACACGAGTAAGCGCGGCCCCGGACTCGGCCCTGGGGCGCCGGGGCAGAACCGGGGACACCGAGTTCCCTAGCGGGACGGGGCTGGTGCTTGAGGAGCGCCCTGCTTTGCGTTGACACAAAATACCGTTTCAGAAGTGGCCGTGTGCGAAGTGGCTTGCTTTTTGCCCTATCGGAAGGCCGTTCTGTACTTATTTCTCTCGAAAATTTGAGTGGATTTGCCGATTTCTGGTTCATCTGTGCCCTTTTCACTGCGTTTTGTTGACTGAGAGTTTACTGAAGCCGCTGGTCAGCGTAGGCCGTTCCGTTGATCCCTACTGCTAACAATATCAGAAGTGACTTGATCCCCACATAGTTTTGGATATCTCACTTAACATAGCCTGAGCTGTAACAATTTGGTGCTGGTTGCATTGCATTAGGTTTAAATACTGCAAGGTATGAATTTAGATGTGTAGTGGGTTGTGGGGTTTTTTTTTTCCTCTCTTGACTGTCCTTATATTTTGATTATAGATGACTTTCAAAACTTTTCTCTAGAGAAATTGATTGCAGCAATGTTTTTCTAGATCCATATGCTCAACTTCTTCTTGAGGCTATGAAACAATCTGGTTGGTATGTAAACGAATTCATCTTGTTCTCTGTAGTAACATAACTGTCAGACAGAGCTGCTAGTCTTTTACAAATTCTTTGTGATAACTGTGTATTTGGGCCTTTCAGCACTGTCTTCAATGACCGGCACTTTTCTTGTGAAAACTGTGATGGCTGTGTCAGTGGAGGTTTTGATTCTGCCACATCTCAGGTAGGCACTGAACATTGTCCTCTTTCAAAGGGTCACAGTTTTTATTAGTGTTTTGTTAGTAGGGTTAATGGTGGTAATGAAAATAAGATAAATGAAAGATGATCTGTGATATTGAAACTTGTACACTGCACAGTGATGAAGCTGTTAATGTTGAAAAACACTGATCCAGAGTCTAAATGCAGTAGGTGATGTGTGCTGGGTCTCAGAGAAGTAAGAGATGTTGAAATCTGGTGAAAAGACTGCCTCTGTCTTATCTTTTACAGATTGTTCTGTGTCAGAACAACATTCGCCACCAATCCCACATGAACCGCGTGGTCACACATGAATTGATCCATGCTTTTGATCACTGCCGTGCGCATGTTGACTGGTTTAAAAATGTCAAACACTTAGCATGTTCAGAGGTAAGTTAAATTGCTTCCAATGTTGTCATTTTATTATTTACTGCTGATTATTAGGGATGCATCATGTGTAAATAGACATGCTGGTAGACTTGGTACACAGACTTCATTTGGATTTATCATGTCAATATATTTGTCCTTTCTGTCAGGTCAGCCTAAATAGTTTAATTCGGAAAACAAATATTCAGTTTTCACAAGTATTAACAAGTCAATGTCATATTAAGGAGGATGTTATCACTGCCAGTATAACTGTAACAAGAAGTTATCAACAAATGAGAGTAATTACAGAAGAAACCACATTCACATTTTAATCAAATGTTTATAGGGTTTTTCTCTCTTGCAAACTTCATGTTTTGGGTAATTATCATGGTAGGAAGGTAACCTTATATTTGTTTGGATTTTTTTTCATTAAGAAACTTGTCTTTTCCTATAGTACACACTTTTTGATTAATGGCAGTGGTACATTTTACTTATGTCCATGTTTGTTTCAGATGACATGGGACACAGGAATTTGCTACTTGAAAGGCCTTAAAAATCAATGCATTAGGAGGTAGAATTAAACTGAGCACAGGCTAGTTGGGATTCCTCTTATGTACACGGCTCATGTGTATTTTCATGCTTTGAATTGTTTTCTGATGTAATCCATGTCATTTGACCACAGAAAAACTTGCCCTTATTCTTAATACTATGAAAGTATATTTTTGTGACTCAATGAATTAGGTACTTCCTACTTAACTTTCTTGAAAATATATAAAATTATATAAAAATGTTATAAAGACTTTGTTTTGGGGGGCTGTTTCTGTTGTGGTTTTTTAAGGAGAATATACTCAATTCCAGACTCAAGATGTGCACAGGTTTCACCTATTAACAGTATATGAAATAAGCAAAATTATGAGTTTGGTACAGAGTAAATTAGGTTTGAATAAAATTAATTCATTAATTAAATTCATATTTGCCTTGGAAGAGAGTCACAGTCAGGTGTTATCTTTATGTATTTATAGATAAAACTTAATGAAGTAACCTTATGTGACACCAATAAAGCCATCTTTTATAACTGTGCGGGGTTGACTGTGTCTGGCTGCCAGGCACCCACCAAGTCATTCTTCGACTCCCCCTCATCTTTATTAGGACAGGAGAGAAAAATAAGATGAAAAAGCTCATGCATCGAGATAGAGACAGGAAGATCACTCACCTGGTGCCATCATGGGGAAAATATACATGACTTGGGACAGATTAGTTTATTGCAAATTAATGACAGACCAAGACAGTAAATAAAACTAAAAATACTTCCCCCCCTGCCTCTTCTTCTCTGAGGCTTAACTTCGCTCCTTCATTCCTGACTTCTACCACCTTCACCCCAAAGCAGCACAGGGGAATGAGGGCTGCAGTCAGTTTGTAACACTTGGCTTCTGCTGCTCCTTCCTCCTCGCATCGTTCCCTTGCTCCAGTGCGAAGCCCTTCCCACAGGATACAGTCCTTCATGAACTGCTTCAGTGTGGGTCTTTCCTATGGGCCGCTGTTCTTCAAGCCAGGCTCCACCTTGGGTCTTTTCCACAGTGTACAGTCCAGGAATGGACTGCTCCAGCGTTGATCCCTCATGGACTACAGTTCCTGCCAGAAAACCTACTCCTTTCTGGGCTCATCTCCATGAGCTGCAGCCTCTTTCAGGGTGTGTCCATCTGCTCTGGTCTGGAGTTCTCTTTGTGCTGCACTTCATTCCTTCATAGGCTATGGGGAGACAGCTTGTGTCACTATGGTCTTCTCCACAGACTGCAGGAGAATCTGCACTGGTACCTGGACCACCTCTTTCTCCTTTTCCTTCACTGACCTTAGTGTCTGTGGGGCTGTTTCTCTCGTGTTTTTCTCACAGCTCTCTGTCACAGCTGCTATGGAGTGTTTTTATCCTTTCTAAATATGTCATCAGACAGGTTCCCCTGGCATTGCTGATGGGGTCAACTTTGACCAGTGATAGGTCCACTTTAGAGCCAGATGAAACTGTCTCTATCCAGCACAGAGGCAACCCCTTGTGTTGTCTCACAGAAGCCATCTCAACAGGCCCCCTGCTGCCAACATCTTGCCACTTAAACCTAATACAATAATTCAGAATCGTTAACTGTCATCTACTTTTTTCTTTGTCTAAGCATTTATACAGTGCAGAATAAAGCATGTAAGTCTCAAACATAAAATTAGAGAACATATAGAAAACAAGATTGTGCTTGTTCTTGTTGAGATTGTTTGGTTGCTTTTGATTGTTTGATACTCATTATTTGGTGTTTACAAGTTTTATTGTCGGTTTCTTACATTTCATATTTTCCATACAATTATTTTTACTCTGGTACTTAATTACAGGAAATCTAGTTTTAGTTACATTTCCTAACTGAGGGTAGAGGATGTGGAACACTTGGCAGACAAAAGAAATTACAATACACAGGACAAGACAGTTAAGCTGAAAAGTACATACTCATTTAAATGTGCCTTTTCCTAAAGCAGGTGGTTTACCACTCTTCTGGGTATTGCAGCCATAGACTGTGAAAAGTATCTGCCTCTTGTATCAGCTTCTGATATAGATTGAGGAGAATATTACTTCTCATGTTCTTTTAGCACTTTGAATATATTTGTACACACATATCTCTTCTGCGTATTTATTTAAGCTTTGGGAATATATGAGACTTTGTCCCTGGATAAACTTACAGGATTTTTACAGTAATACTTTGCAGTTCATTGAGGCTGAGAGAGTGGATATAAAGGGTAATATGGGCTGAATAAATACAAGTGGCCCTAAGAATATTCTCTACCAGCAGTCACTGGAAAGATATTGAGGAATTAAAAAATTTGTTATAGCTTTTTTGACTCTGTATTTCCATGTGTTTCTCTGAACCTGTGGCTTTTTTTTCTCAATAGATTCGAGCTGCTAATCTCAGTGGAGACTGTACACTGATGAATGAAATAGCCAGGTTTAAATTTGGATTAAAAGGACATCATCAGGTAAAGACTGTAAAGTCTACTGATTCGTTACGAGCCATATTTATCTATTTGATCTCAGCCTTCTACGGTTTCATAGCTGAAATCATAAAAAAAAAGAAGTATATGCTGTGGACTTGCTGCTTTCTCTGAATTCAGCTTTAATAACTAATGATTCATGATAAATTTTTGTTCCACCTTGTTTTTGTTGGAGTGAAACGCCTGAACACTTAGTCATATTGTAGAGCATTGCCATTGACAGTGGATGATTAATAAGAATTAAACAAAAAACAGAGTTTGCAGGAAGTGTACTGGGAATACCTTAGCCACTCTCAAGTGGGTAAAACTCTAAAAGTCTTTGAAAACTTGAGGAATGAGAATGACAAGGGAATAACCGTGTGTGTTAAGTCTCACAGGAATCATTTATTATTTAATAGTAATGAAGGCTATGGGTTGAGTCCCAAGTAGTTGCTCATGTTAGCGTGGCAGTTAGCTTGTAGCTGGAGAAGTTTACATATTATTTTTTTCTTTTTAGCTTTTGGTAGAAGAACCATGTAAGCAAAAGTTGCCATTAAGAGAGGTATTTAAATGAAGAGAGTAGAGAAATCATTCCTTTATGTTGTATAGTCTTTCAGTTGAAAAAATACTAGCCAGTATTTGTATCTGTTTCTTTCTGACATATTTTCTCTTGTGTCCAAATCAACTTGTACAAATACTTGACACCGACAACAAATGCCAAATTGTGTTTTAATTACTATTGGAAGGAATGTCTTTTGGTTTATTTGCACATGGGAAACTAAAACAGGATGGAACAAAAATGTACTTTAACGCTTATTTTGGGCATTTTTTGACTCTTCTGTGATACAAAATTATTTCATATGTAGTAGGAGTTAATACTTGACAAAATCTGGAAAAAATTATTTATGCTTATAATGACATAGTTTATTTATCTAATTCCCACTTTAGACTTGTGTACGAGACAGAGCAATTCGTTCCATTCTGGCTGTTAGAAAAGTTAGCAGAGAGACTGCAGAAAAAGCTGTGGATGAAGTTTTTGATACCTGCTTCAATGACCTGGAACCTTTTGGAAGAATCCCGCATAGTAAAACAGATGCAAAACGTGCTTATAAAGACTTTCAGAACAGAGATCGCTATAATGCTAATTTGTAAAGGAAAAAAATATGTGAAAAATTATGTTAATATGTGATTGTTCTATAACAACTGGAGTTACAGTCTGTGCACGCTGTGGCTGGTGGAAAGGCTAATTCTATCAATTGTGTCAATTAATTTTGTGAACTTTTTCCAGGAGACAACTTCCATGGAGGTAAACAAAGTAAATGAACAAGACTAAAGCCCGTGTTTCCTTACCTGTTATTTCAGCAAGATAATTCATCAGAAGTGACTTGTCAAATAATGGTTTGCACATTTCGGTGCACATTTAATTCTTCTCAGTCTGATGAGGACTTGGTTTCTAAGTTTTGTTGTTACTGAATAAATATTTTCATAAGACTTTTAAATTCCCACTGTCTTCGATACACAGTTGTAAACTTGATGATCTTCATCATCACTGATCTGCAACTCTTAGATCTAGATTTATTAATTATGGCTTACCAAAACTTTATTAATAAACTGCCACATATATTTTTGAGCACCTCTGAAATTCTTGGTATTTCAGCCCATATAACATTAAATTTACAGGTACATAAAACCCTTTGACTTTTTAGGAATTTGACTGGGAATTCTGTTTACCAGATCAAACCTGCAAGCTGGATAAACATTGATGAGAGTCTGTCCACCAGGCTGAGCCTTGCTTAGAATATTGGTATAGCTTATGGACTACTTCCTATGCTTGTTAGGTGGGTAAGTTCGTCTGAGGAAAGCAAGAAGCTATTAGCTTCATCCTAAGTCTGAGAGAAACTACTTCATTCCTCCATTATTTCCAAATGTAGGGTATGATGATTGTTGTCACGAATGCAAGAGAACCACATTTCCTTCTCTTGGAATTAAAGGTGCAGTTCAACCATGGGTATGGTTCACTGATGTAACAGAGATGTGGCTTCCCACTTGCAGGTTTAGAGGAATAGCAGATGTAACAGTTGCTGGATCCAGCCTCAAATAGGAAATTTTCTTCTGCAAAAGAAGAAATTGTGACCTTACTGTTACTTTTTTATAAGCAGTGCAATACATTTCAGTAGGCAGGCTTTCAGCTTCATAGGATGTGTAGTTCTGAGTAGTGGTGTTAGTTTTCATATGCTGAAGTTGTTCACAACTGCAGAAGCATGGAATTGTTGAGGTTGGAAGGTACTTCTGGATTTCAGCCACACTTAACCTAGGGAACATTTCTAGGCTGTGGGACCCACCATCCTCAATGAGGTCTGGTTCCATTTGTAAAGTTTCATATCGCTCAAGAGAACCTGGGAGGCTTAGTCTGGCACAGGGGAGACACACCTGCTGCATTGACCAGGAACCTGCTGCCATTCCCCTCCATCTCCTTAATTTCTCTCCTTGGCTGTCAGGCAGAGGACAAGGAGTATGCATTGTTTATACTGAGGATGAAAAATTTAGGGAAAATGTTGATCCCAGAATAAGAAATGTTAAGTCTTTTTGTATTCCAAAGAGATGAAGTGAAACTAGATTGTTGTACTCATATTTATTTGTATTTTATTTCTCTTGTAGCAATCCTAAATTTCAAGATTTTTCCTTGGCAAAATTTGTAAAGGAAAGGACTATTTTGCCTCTTTCATCCTGTCCGTCTCCAATGTCATATAACTTTGATTTCCAGTTCTTCAGTTCCCTCCCCTATGGCAGTGAGGAGGCTGCAGTAATAGGCTGAGTGAGCTTGTGTTAGGATCAGCTGATGACTTTGCGATCGTAAACTCTTTTAGTACCACCTTAGAGTATTTTATTGTGTTCAAGGTTAAACTAATCACCAAATCTGGGATCAAAAAGAAAGTTTTCCTTGATTAATGTGATAGGGATGACTGATACTTTTTCCTTACTCCTTAGTATGGAGGCAGAAGCAATGCTCTGAAGGCTTGAAGAGGAGCTAATCTAGTTACTATAGCTGTCTTACTAAAGGAATGAGAAACTAGATAGTGTGCAGGGAGGGAAGCAGTTGAATTGAAGGACTAGCTAAGGTGTGCAGCAGTCACCCATGAGACTGAGCAGAGAAAGATGCTAACATACAATAACACATAGCATGAGTGGAACATAGTGCTGCTGATGGCTAGTGTCTGCATGTGTACTGAGAGGTGTGAACAGAGCAGAAATGCCTGGAGGAGACCATGAACAGTAGGATAAATGGTGTAATATAATGTATAAGGACTTAAATAAATGCACATAATAAAGAGCTGTTGATGCATTCTTTGGATTTAAACTATTGAGCAGCTGGATGCCATTTTGTGCTGTTCAGGCACAGTTTTAAATATGCAGTCTGCTGTCACTGCTCTGAACAGAGTCCTGTGTGACAAGTCCTGTGCTGAGCTGAGCTGTGACAATGGCAAGGCTGAGTGAGTCTGAACCTTGGAAATAAAATCTGATATGGTCTCTGCAGCTGGGGTGTTGGTAGAGAGTTAGGCTTCCTGAGCCTATAGTGACCACTTAGACAGAGGGGTCAGTGAGAAAGATAATATTAAGCAATAGTCCTTCTTGTTGCAGAGATGAAGCTCATTCGCATGACCTTGAATGCTATCTCTTCTTCACCTTTGGCACATTTGTCCTAAGTGGGAAAACTTTTGAGTTGAGTCCTTTATACTCTGAAATGCTGCTTACATCTGGATGTCTCTGGTGATGAAGGACTCGCGTGATGATCAGTGTTGCCTTTTGTTCTGTGTCCCGATATATTTTGAGATGACAAGATTGACAGTGTACAAAGCTTTTTCAGGCAATACATACTGAGATTTGACTGCTGTGGAGCAGCAGACTCCCTGGTGAGACTTGAGCAGGAGTGAGGCACTCACCTGCTCAGTGAAGGGAAGGTCAAGACGTGCACAGATTTCAAGTAGCTGACAGACAATAAGGTTGGGAGTGGGCAGTCCTCTCAGATACCTCCAGAATTAGGCAGCCTCTGAGAAGGCTCTTGTTTGCAGCTTTGGGCTTCTGCAATCCACCTATTTATTTTCTTTGGATCTGACCATCACTTTGTAATGTCCTGCTGAGAAGAATTCGATCATGTAATCATAGAATCATTAGGTTGGAAAAGACCTTTGAGATCATCAACTCCAACTGTATCTGTTCACTACTAGGTCATATCCCTAAGCACCTCATCTACCTGCCTTTTAAACGCTTCCAGTGATGGTGACTCAACCACCTCCCTGGGCATCCTGTTCCAGTGTTTGATAACCTTTTCTGTGAAGAAATTTTTCCCAGTGTCCAATCTAAACTTCCCCTGACGCAGCTTAAGATGTTGCTCAAGAGCAAACTGTCTAAAGAAGGTGATAGCAGAGAAAGGCAGACACTTTCCCTGTCCCCTGAGCAGAGCCAGTAGTGCGTTGCCATTTTGTGAACAGCAGCAAACACTTTGGAAAGATTCAAACATAAGCACTGCCCTCACAAAGAACAAAGCAGCACATCTGAGCACCACCTGAGAGATCTGATCGAGCCTAAATTGTCTGAGTTTTTCTGTTTATGCTGGACAACAGTGGGTTGCATTTATTCCCAGGTATAGCACAATTCAAACACAATTCAAACACAATTCAAGTACTATCGCTTCTGCATTAATGCAGATCCCTCAGAAAGTCATCCTCGTTGTCTTGGAGGAAGTAATGTCTTGGTGAAGATTCCTTTAACCCATGCTTTTGATAGTTTGGCAGAAATTTTAAATGGACGTTTCATAATCTTATTTTCTTGAGGTAATTCCATCAATGACTGACATAATCACAGAGATGAATGTCTGAAGAGAAAAAGTGAATCTAATACCCTATATACATACATTGCATTCTAAGCTTCCCATTTTTGATATAATCTAAGTAGACCTTCTAGGTTTTCTAAAATCCACTGAGGATCAGACATGCCTTGAAACAGCATAACCTTGTGTATGAATATTCCCTTAACCTTTACTTCCTTTCAAATCCCCATTTTAGTCATTATAACATATGACACAGCTTTTTTTAATAGTTCTCACACGTATTCTGGAAAATAATCCTTCATTTTATCTTATTAACCAATGCTCTGTAATGAATATGTGTGGTTTTGTGGTGTGCTGCTTTATTGCATTTTTACCAACTCGTCGTCCGAATATATACAGTTGACAGCTACCTCATAAGCTTTGTCAAGTCTGTTTAGAAATGGAAAATACAGCAATAAAGACTAAAATATACAAACATACAAGCTGTTGCTTCTTTTTAGCATTGTTGATAGATGAACATCATCAAAATCTAGGAAAGAAAGTATTCCTGAGACTGCTGAAAGAGGCATTCATAATGAAGAGTACACTGAGCTATATAAGGACAAAATTATTTAAAAAAATGATCAGTATAAAATAAAATTGCATAACCAGGAAATTCCAGCTTAAGCAACAGATACATTCCAGTTATGCTAAGTCAAAATGTAACGGCAGAATATATGCACTACAAGTCACCAGAAGGCAGTCGGAAGAGTCTTTTGGGCTAATTGTCATTCCCTGAGGAAAGAAGGAACAATAATTACATGAAACTTTGGGCACACTGTTTATCAATTCAAGCAATCATTTCATTGCTTTAGGTGCAGTTGAATTCTGCATGATTTTTTCTCATCAACACAGAGGTTAAAAAAATGAATAAAAGCTCATTGCAAATACTGAAAACGAGAGAATCGATTAAGCAGCAGAGGGAGCTGAAGGACCGTGGAACAGGAGGAAGCCACTTGCACACCATCCACAGCTGTTGCTTGTGTGCGGTTCAGTGTTGGTTTAAAACTCTGTTTTCAACAAATTTGCATATATCTAAGGTTAAAATAGGTTCAAAATTAAACCTATATCTATTGCATTATTCTGCTTCTGCAGAATATTTTGCATCCTTTGGAAGACCATCTCAAAACATGTATGGAGGTACTTTTGCCCTTTGTGCCAGGCACATGCTAGGGTATGTACAGCACAGCAAGGCGTCAAGCTATAAAGACCCATCATCACTAATTAGAATAATGCAAATTAAATTAGTGCAATTCCTTATTTCTTATAAGGAATTGTATTACTTATAATTCTCATGAATTTCCACTACCTTTTCATTTTGTCTCTTAGATTTTGAAGTTTTCACAAAACTAAAACAATGGAAAAGAGTCTTTAGGTGTTTTCTTTCTCATTGGGAAGAAGCATCAGCCAAGACATACTTTGCTGAACAGTTCCTTGGCAGAACATTTTCGAGGTTTGTAGTACTTTGTTCTCAGTTGTATGCATGTATGCCAGTTACCATAGGAGCCTTCCTCTGTTTTCAAAACTGTTTTAGAGCAATCATAAGTGAAAACAACAAATATCATCAGTAAGCAGAAAAATTCAACTCTAATGTTATGAAAAGTTTAGATGTTTTCACAACATATGCAGGCAGTCTTACCTCTTGCTAGTACTGAAGAGTTCAGCCCTGAGAGGTTATCACCCCACCTACATTCACTAACAAGTGTTTGTCCTCTAGCTTGCCTATAAGCCTGATCAAAAACCAAACTAGAAACCAAATATTTATGTCATCTCTTTACTCAACAGGGTTTCAGTTTTTTTGTAGATCTTGAATGGGACATGAAAACTTTATTCAGAGCTTGAAAGAGAGAAACCACTACTGACACCTTCCTTGCAAAGAGAATGGAAAGAGGAAAAAGGGGAAGGACATGTTTCAGACATAGGGGGTCAGGAAGCCTTCCTGGGTTCAGTCAAGATTGCCTATCTTAGGTAGATAATGGGCTTTTCTCAAGACATTTTCTAGAAATCCACTGACATCTCTCAGCGAGGTCAGGCATGTAACTTGCACACTGCAAATATCATCATGAAGTGATGTCCCAACTGCATGTGCACTGCTACAGTCTTAAAGAGTGTGTCTTAACCTCAGAAAAAAATAATTGTCAACACTTCCTTTTGTGTTTCTTTTAGATTTGACTTTAGAAAGTATTACAAGTCAGTAATATAAGTTTAGGTTGCTTTTGTCTTGCCATGCAGGCCTGTGTTGGTGCTTTTTGAGATATGGAAGTGTTATATATCGTGACATTTTTAACATAAGGAACTTAATTCTAATCCAAATACTGGCATAAAACCCAGCAGTTGTGGTCCCAGAGGCAAGTTGTCTGAGGTTGTTCAAGAGTGGCCAAAACTCCTGTGAGTCAACTTTAGGAAAAAGTAAGGATAATAGATTTTCCTATTCAAAATCATCCTTCCGCGTGGTGACTCTCCCTCTTACTTCTTCAATACCCTCAGATATGCTCCTTATCTCCTGAAAGTCCCATCAGAATGCTGCCTGCTCTCTCCATCACCATGCACCTTCAGCAGCTGTGGCTGTAGCAGCTATCATTTGCCTTCACCTGAGATACCTCTTTAAACTAGTCCTTCTTATACAACCTTCAGTGCAACACTGCAAGTGTCTATAGAAACAGACATCCGTATAGTTAGGTTAACAGCTGTGTAGAACATTTTTAGTGACCTGGGTTTTTTTTTTTTCAGAACCCTTGTCCTCTTCAGGTGTAGCCTGATAAAGCAAATTCTCATGGAATGAGTGAGAGGAAGGATTTAGAAGAGAATGACCTATTTCTGTCCTTGTAAACTGTGCCAGTGAAAAATACCAATGACTCCCACTGCTTCTGTTTTTCTCCTTCGGGTATCCTGCTTTCAAGATGTGAGTGTCAGGCTTTCAGGGACACAAACTCTTCTATACAGCTCTAGAAGTTCTGAGCAGTAAAGCACTTAGGCACTTACTTACATTTAATCATGTCATTTTTACAGATTTACCATTTGTTGTCTTGTGAACCACAGTACTCAGCACCTTGAAGAAGAGTGCTCTATGTGCATCAAGTGCACTTGGCCTTGCTTAACGAGTTGTTGGATGTATGGTCCTCTCAAAACACAAAAAGAAGGTCATTAAGTTCATGTGCCACGTATCATAGGGAGTATGTTAACTTCAGTGGTCTCTTTACATTTCCATTTGTGGTGTTATTGTCTGCTTGCTGAGGCTCTTTCTGCTTAATAATAGCCATGTCCTAAAGTGATCTAGACTTTACTGTGTGTTGTTAAAAACCTTTCATAACAGAGGCTGCTGAAATTCAGTGGTGAATACTAATATTCCTGTTTGTAATTTGTCAAGTTTTTAAAGCATTTTGAGGGTCTTTTGGCATGAAAACCACTCTGCAAATGTAAGATCATTATGATTGCGACTTGTCTCCTTGGAGAGAGAAGATGTGGCTGCTCCAACAAATCTTAGCAGCATTCTCACCCCATTAAAGCCTTTGGATTTGCTCATTCAAGTCACAAATTACTAAGCAGAAGTAGATGTAATAGAATACTGATAGCAAATTGGTTTTTTCCACATCATGACTGTAAATAAGTTACCTAAGCCAACTTTTCTAATCCAATTTCTATAGACAAGTTTACACCTAAGTTCAATGGAAGGAATGATCAGACATCATGCAGAGTAAGAGTAGTTATTGTTCCTTAACACTGTTCTTTGATTAATGCTTAGATCCCAGACCTTAAAATAAAGAACATTTCACATAATTTCAGAGTTACAAAGAAGGCAGATACATAAACTTTAGATTATAAAACCTAAATCAAAGGGGGAAAAAAATCACTCGTATGATAAAAGCCATGATAACAGTAAGGCAATGTATTTTTAGAAAGTATTTTGTCTTCTGAATGAGTTTTTGCTTCTAATATATTCATACCCCTTCTTATAGTCTCCTTTGTTTAATTTTTCCATAAAATTAATATTTAATTGATAATGCTGTATTTGTGAAGATGTATCTTTATGAAACGAGAAATTTTAGGTGAGGTGGATGTTAAAGTCAGCCAAGTAACAAAATGTGCTTTGGGTAACCAGTCTCACAAGTTCAGGCAAAGAAACATGAACATGAGATACAAGGAGAAAATGTTGATGGGGATCCCAGGATCCAAAGTTTGCTTGCACAAAAAATTTCTTGAAGAATTTCAATAGGAAAATGTATTTTCTTTAAAACTGCTGTCTGATTGCCCAAGTACATCTTTTATCACTTGTGAATGTAGGAGACGTTTCACTTATATGCAAGTGCCGGTGGGGTGCTCTAGGCTCTGGTCTTCCAGCGAAATGCTCACTATAAGACATTGCTTGTTGTCACGGGCCAAGGATATGGTGGAACTTTGGCAACTACTCACCATGTTTGCTGTCAGTCTTGTCTTTTCCCTCTTATTTCACATTCTTTCTGCAAAAGGAAGAATGTGTGACATAGATTTGATACTTTGTCTGAAATTGTGAGGTTGAGATAAATAGATTAGCTGGGGATTTACCCTAGAATGTGATGTAACATGTAACTACCATCAGAAAACTCCCTTTAAGAAAGTGTATTGCAGAGTTGTTGTAATATAGTAGAGTTTGTAACAGATTAGGTGTCCTAGGTTTGGCTGGGAAAGAGTAAATTTTCTTCAGCTTCTCATACTGGCCGGTCAATGAGAGGATGGGGAGTGCAGGGTGGACAAGAGGATATTTGATAACATATGGTGCCATGATCAGTGTATTTTATAGTATAAACTGAGGAAGCTGGTCAGGAGGTGGGGGGTATCACAGCTCAGGAATGGGCTGAGTGTTGGTTTCCAGGTGGTGAGAAATTGCACCGTTGATTACTTGCTGAATTAGCTTGTACGGTGTTACTTAGTTGCAAAATAGCCCTGCCACTGTGTGACCTAACCACTAAGGTTTCTATATGCCATATCAATGCACAAGAACTTGGGAGAGGACACAGCCAGGACAGCTGACCCAGGCTGGCCAAAAGAGGATTTGATACTTATGACACTGTACTCAGTATATAAACTGGGGGAGTTGGCTGAGAAGTGGGGGATTGCTACTTGCGAATAGCTGTGCATTGTTTTCCAGATGATGAGAAATAGAACTGTGTATTACTTGCTTTATGTATTCTTGTTGTTATTTTTTTCCCTCTTCCTTTGCTGTTCTGTTAAACTGTCTGTATCCCAGCCCATGAGTTTTGCTTTTTTCTTTGATTTTCTTCCTCACCCTCCTAGTGGGGAAGGAGTGAATAATCAGCTGTGGGGTACTTAGTTGTTGGCTGGGCCTAAACCATGATATTAGTTTTGCCTGGGAACTAATATTCTGTCTCTTTAAGACAATAATATATTTCAAATACATGATTTTTCCTTTTTCTTTTTTAATCCTGCAGTTGAATGGTTAAAAACTCACAGCTGTTAAATTTCTCCCAACTTCTACACGTTAGTAAGATCAAAATGTTTAGCATGACAAAACCCAAATTGAGAAACAAAGAACTTCACACACTAATGAAAAATGCACCTTATGTTTGTATGTTTTCTAAAATCCAAATTGTACAGCAGAGAGGTATCTAATTGTATGTCACATTATCAGTAATTGTGCTGTCTATGAAAGAAATTTGTTCCAAAGTCAAAGTGTCACCTTGCTGTCAAATAATCCCATAGATTATCATAAACAATGCTAGTGAAATTGTACTGTGACTGAAAAGATATGTGATGTGAATCCTAGTCATTACCAAAGACATGACTTCCATTGTAATTATCTGCCTATCACAACAGCTTCCTTTTGCCAGCTTCTGCTTACCTGCTGCCACACAAACTCATTAACATTTTTGTCAATGCAGTACCATTTGTACAGTTGACCTTTGTGCTAAGAGGGGTCATTTCTTCATTATGATGGATTCTGTAATACCACAACAACTTGCATTGAGGATTAATATTTCTCTTTTCTTCTTTTATGGTTAAATTAGAAATTAGTCTAACACCTGGGTTCCATTATATTGAGTTGCCTTGTCATGTGTGGAAAATGCAATTTGGTTTACAGGTAGCTTCAGCATTCTCCATCTAAGAAGGGATTACAGCTGATGCTCAAAGCTGCTTTTAAAGGCAAATAAATCCTTGCACATTTCAGCTGATTTTTTGACAGGAAAAAAAAATATTTTTTAAAGTAAATTAAAGAATTATGGTCTTCACTTTTAGATATCAAACTCTGCAAAACTTTTGCTATATCTTGACTTTATAATAAAAATGTTGCAATCACTTTTCTAGATGGCTAAGGACTGATTTGATATCAACAGTTCAAATTCATGGTAGCAATCTTAAGTTTTTACTTCATTTTTATGGTGTGCAGGTGTAGCCTCTTGTTGCATTTGTTAGATCATTGTAAAGTATGAACGGTTTCTGCAATACCTGTAGAACACTTTCCATAAGTAGTTACTTGATCCTTGTAAATTCACATTAGAGTTATTACTGCCAGACTATTTTAAGATTGAAAATAAATACAGTTTTTAAAGTCACCAGTGCTAAGAAATATAAAGAGACGGTTAGTGTTAGCCAGGTAAAATGTATTATGTTTCAGGTCTTGGGTAGGTCTGTAGAATTTGTTGTCGTTAGTAGAAAATAAATCTGACATTTCGTCTAGCCTCTTCATGAAGATTATTGGCCATCTGGTATGTAAATTAACCCTGTACTTCTCACGTGATATAGTTTGTGAAGCTGAAGGTAAACATGCTGCTAATTCTGCATTTACGAGTTCTCTTCCAGGTATATAACACCAAGCTGCTTTGTTGCTGATCATGTCTATTCCTCTCCTGAAAGCGCAGAATCTTTTCCACCTCCAACTCTTTCCAGTATCTCATACCCAAAACCTGCTTAATCCCTAATTCTACCCTATTTCTGCCTTGCATCAGTTCCTTTTAATTCTATCCTATAGTTGCCTACAGTACCTGTCTTCACTTTCCTGTGCAAATTTCTAGTCCCATCTGATGCAGCAGCAGTATTGCACAGACAGCATATTGGACATAGACGAGGACTCCAGGCAGCAACAGGGTGTGTTGGGTCAGGATGCATTTTGCACACTGATCAGAAGAGCTCTGTTAGAATCCAGAGCATGAAAGTCTGCTAGACAATAATTCAGTAGGGGAATTTGATACAATGCAGAATGATCTGAGGCAACGGCCATGACACAAAATGAAAATGAGCTCCAGTGGGTTTTCATGAGGTATGTTTGTAGTTACAAAACATACTCAACTCTGTGGCTTTGTAGGCTTTCGGTTCAGTATTGACATTTCTAGTATCTGGACACAGGTTTTGCACTGAGTTTGCGGGGCCCAGGACAGAGGTTTGTCAGGCTTATCCTGTCCGAGCAGGGATTTTTACTCTTACTTGGGTTAGCTTTAACAGGAATTTTCCTAGTGACTAAGTTGTCGTGGCTAATTTGTTCTACTTCCCTTTATCTTTGTAGAGTATGATCATAGTTTTATTGAGATAACAATAATAAGCAGTTTTTCTCTGCAGAATGATATATTTTTGCCATAAAGATGTAGTATACAGAAATGTTAGCCTAGTAGAACAAAAGTGTTGTTGAGAATTGGAGATGCAGGATGCAGCACAGAGGAGGGCAGACATGAGATATTAAGAGATGAGGACAGGCTGATACTGGAGACTCTAGGACTGTAAGTAGCTCACCAATGGTCAGCTAAAGAAAGAATGACCTGGAGCTGAAAAAAACTGCTTTTAGGGATAACAAAGACAACAAATAAATCGTATCTAACATAGGTAACAGGCATTGTTATATAGCAAATTTGGATATAACGTAGATCTTCAGATTGGTGGAGAAAGAATAAAGTGTAAAAATGTGTCAGCAAACATATAAAAATGTCCCCAGGTATATTGGAAGAAGACACTATTGACATGAACATCATATTCCTCCTGGTGAAAGACTGCAGATTCTGACACTTATTATAACATCCACCACTGCCATTAAGCTGAAGCTCCTGACCTCTGGACCTGCAGCAGCAAGGAGAAGGGATAGTACTAGGAGAAGGGATAGAAACTAAGTATATAAAAACATTATTTTTATTGTTATTGTTAGTAGTATTATTACAGATACCTTTCCTAATAGAAAAGTAACCTTTCTGCTTCTGCAATAATTAGATTTAAACCAAATAATGTCTCTTGAATATCACAGTTATGATTTTGATGGAATTCTCGGTTTTATATTTAAAATGTGTTTTCCTTTTTACTTTCAGATAAAATTTTGAGCACAGGTACACTAATTACTGGATATGGAAAAAGGTCATAGGCGTAATTCAAAGTACTAAAGAAGTTTTCTCCCCTTATTCCTGTAGCTTACTTAGCTTTCAGAAGCCCTTCCACAGACCAGCTTCAAGTGGAGGGACAAAGTGTTTTCCCATGGGTTGGTCCATTTGCTGATGCTCACATGTTCGTTAACCTTTATGGTATTTATCAACCATAACCTCACTGGGGCCATATAACCTCATTCAACACCATGCTCACGTGAGCAACTGAAACAGAAGGAAATGACCTGGATTTAGGTTTATTATTTCTTAAAATTAGGCCTATTGTCTTATGCAAGTTATTCATACTCCTAGGAAAGAAACATTTTGTCTTTTGTGCAATAGCTTGAATGTTGCAAGTGTATGGTCACTCTCAGCTGGAAAATAGCTATAGACCAACTCAACTACTGGACATTTTTCAATACGGGCTTTAGTGCGTCTTTTTAGTGATATATAATGGTTGTGTTCACTTTGGTATTTTGAAATAAATGAGAGAGAAACAGGAATATTTCATGTGCTATGATTGTATTAAAACAAGAAATATATCTTGCATCTTGTATAGTAAGGCTCCTAATAGGGAAGGCTTTCAAGATCTTCCTAATGATTTACCACCTAGGGTGGTAAGTAGATATTCTGTGCCTGGAAAATTCAGCCTTGAGAGTGCAGAAGTAGCTTTCCATAGTTAAGTGAAACAAAAAATACTCATAATTACATGTGAAAAGAAACCTTAATTGTTTCTGATTAAGGAAAAAGAAAGTAAGGTTGATTAACTACGAGAAAGACATAAAAACATTTGATTGCATAGACAGTTTGGAACACTTTATAATTATGGGTTCAAGGGTTAAACTAGATACCACACATTTTAAATAGGTGCTACAGCAACATGTCAAATATGTCCATATTTGCATATACTTTATTTTAAAAGCATGCCAGCACTGCCTCATATATTCAGAGCATGGCAAACAGAAGTCAAACAGGTCACCTGTACAGCTGGTGCAGGTAATGGAATTCCCATCAGGTAGATTTAGAAACTCTGAAGAACACTTGTTTGCAGCCTATTGAGACAAACATGCAATTTGAATGTTTTAAAAAATAGATACTCTGTCTTTTAGCATGTTACCATATTTTTGTGTGCTCCATTGCATTTCAATATGTCATTTATTTGGAAAACACATTAATATCTACATAAATACTGGAGTCATGTATGCTTGCGTGTTATGGGGTTTGCCATCGTAGTTGTCCCTCTGATAAACAAAATAGGAAGCATTATAGTGACCTTAAAAGTTAAACTAACAAAACAAATTCTGAGAAATATTTTATGGCCATACTGTGCCAGGAGGTTGTTACGAAGACCTGTCTAGGGGTGAACGCTAAATAAAATGATAAAATCAATCTGAAAAGGTGAAACAATAAGCATGGAGCACATAAGACAAATACTCGTGAGAGACATAATAGGCCAAATTCTTCTTTTAGACAGCCATGAAGAGCTCTAGGTAAATGCTATGCAGTAATTTTTGCCACAAAAGAGAATTAATGATAATGTTTCTAATATCTAGTTTAACTTTTAACTACTTTTTCACTTTGTAGTGAGAACCACGGGAGCCTGAGACAATGACTGAATACAAGATTTTGTATTGTACAGTAATTACTGTGCTACAGCCTCATAGTGAGTCATGTCTATAACTTTACAATGAGCTCATCCAGGTTGCATTAGGAACAGATGAGGGAATATGCACCTGTTAGTGTTACTGCTTTTGGCAGTAGCTGATTGCTTTTATGTCTCATCTCCTGCTCTCCTATCAGCTTTAACCGTTTTCTCTGGGATTTCTGGGTGCCCAGCAGTCCACTCAAAACAGTAGCAGGAAAAATGACAGCTGTCTATGTCCAGGTCATCTACATTTTGCATGCTTAGTTAGTCCCATTGACAGCCCTTGGGTACGTACTTGCATTGTGAACATGCTGACTGGTGTGTAGGTGTTGCAGAGACCACCTGCTCTCACATTGTGGATCTGCTAAAATTGCCTTTAAGTAGTCTTGCTAGGCACGTACTGATTAGCAGCACAGAGCACCCATGGATATGCCCCAGCATAGCCATAATTTTTACTTGCACAACAAGTCAGAGAGGAAGTGAACAAATCCCTTCCTTAATGTTATGGTGCAATTTAGTCCAGTTTTCTACTTCAGCCTTTCCCCTGGTTTATGTCTTGAATAGTGGGACATTGCAAGTAAAGCCAGATTTTATTGCCATACACTTATTTGAAAGATATTTATAAGTCTATATGGACAAGAGGAGGGCTGTGCCGTCAGATGTGCAGAATTTTCAGGAGGTGCATTGCCTGGTGTGGCTGTGCTGAGAGCTTCAGCATGTTGAAGATGCTACTGGAGGAACGGGATCTGTGACTGGACTTTGAGGTACAGCTGGGAACAGTGGACTTGGAGAGTAGAAATATTCATGTTGTAAGAAGAATTTGTTTATATACAAGTTAATATGTGTGCATATATGTGTGTATAAATACCCTGATGTATGTACGTTGCAGTTTGAAACATAATCAAAGAGCAAGCTGATCCTTTTCTGTCACAAGGCAAGCATTTTGAGGCTCTGAGGCTCAGTCATTTATGTGAGATGTGGAACCAAATCTCAGTTGGTGAGATTTGAACAACGATGTGTTTACAAACTGCTTCAAGCTGAGGTGTTTATGGATAAACGTGAAATGACAAACACATGCTTACCATTTACAAAAACTTTTACTATTACTATAAGGAATATGCTAATATTCCTACTTCATGCAAACATCAGGTAACTAGTGAATCTGAACTCATGCATTGTTGTGATAGTATGTCAAGAATTTATTTTCATCTTATCACCTCTTAGGTCCAAGAAATGTACAAAGCTCAGGAGTGTCAGTAGAGCATGGTAAGAGAAGAAAGTTACTCATGTGGTTCATTAAGTGTAGAATGATGAACTAATTCTTTTTGAATGTCGTAGAGGAGATAAGAGAAAAATACCTCTCTCATATTCAATTAATTATTGGCATATTAACATACCTGCTAAGTGAATTGAGTACTTGTAGCTCTGTAGGTCAGATGTATCTTAGTTAGAAAAGTCAAAGGTGAAGAGACGACCTTATTCAAGTCAGAAATAAAAATTCTCAAGGATTTCAGTGAAGCCAAGTAATTCACTTTATGAATAACAATATACGAATTTCATATTAGAAAATAATCACAGTTCTTAGAAGTTAGAATAATAAGCAAGGTAGCAGAAAAAAGTTATTTAAGATACATATCAAATAATCACATTTTCTATGCATTTTCTCACTAAACTGAATTTTGTATCCTCTATAAATCCATACCTTAATCTGAGGATAATTAATGTCTTTAATACCTTTCATTCTCACTGTGAAAAACACTTCTAAAATATCAAAATATCATTCGCAAACTACTGTCCACTACTATCTTCAAATATTTTCCTTATCAAAAAAAAAGAGGTGGTAATTCCTTTGGTGGAGAGAACGCATACAGTACTCATTTAAATAAATTGTCTTGTTACTGGAATTATCTTGCATGTCTTTTTGGTCCAGAATAAAATATTGTCTCTCTTCTGGTACCAAAGATATTTATATGCAAGATTCAGAGTTTCAAATCAATAGCACAATGTCCTCATATTTTAAATATGCAGTGCTATGTTATATCTACCTTTTATTTTATATACAGGCACAGGTATGCATGTATACAGACCCTGTCTCCCTCTCCCCCCCCAGAAATAAATAAATATCCATACCCACATAAGATCCTTATTACACGGAAAGGGAGGTTGGACCAAAGATTTAACTTGTAGTCATAATACTTCAGGAATTTGAGTAAGTACTTTTTAATTTTTTGTTTTTGTCATGAAACAATATTTTTGTTGATAGCTTTAATAGTTTAAAAAGCATGCTATTTCTGTGTCTGCTACATTTGAGTAAATTGTTAACATACTATAAGCATCTGAATAAAAATACTCAGTAAAGTTGACACTACCTCCTTGAAATCTGAATATATCTAGGCAATATGCCTAGAACATTTGTCTTGGCTCCATCCCAGTGGTTGCCATACACTATATTTAAGTTCTCAATGTTGATTTTGCCTTTAGAGGGGGGTAACATGGGGGAACCAGCCAAATGCTCCTCAAGACTCGGCTACTTTTCTTGAATTTGACTGCCTTCTATGTGGAAAGAAAAAAAGAAATTATCAACCACCACTATCCATTATCCATGGTAATAAAATGAATTATTAGCTGCAAAATATTTTCATAATTTTATTCCATTCAAGAGCAGTGAAATACTTAACATTATTGATCTAATTCTTAGTCACTTAATTTATTCACAGTGGAATAAATAGCTAATTTGGAAATACCAAGGTGAATAATACTGTATGGGTTAAAAATTGGATGGGGTGGAGCTCAACAATCAGTTATAGCTGAGGCATTTAAAAAAGAGGTAAATTTTAATATCTGTGGGGGATTTTGTTTGGAGTTTTTTGGTTGTGGTTTTTTTTTTTTTTGATTGGTTGGGTTTTTTTTGAGGAACAAACAGGCTTTGTGATACATACTAGCTCGATCTTCCATTGCTACAAGAAACCACATGTAGGTCTATGTTCTAGGTAATGATGACTTTTACTTTTGCATCTTAAATCTTCTGTTAAATGCAGGAGTGACAAATAACTTACACACCTACTTTATAATTCTTTAATCCTCATATATTTTCCTCATCTTGGAAACTGAATTTTTGATCAATCTGTAGTCTACACTTGTTCAAATATTGTTTAATTTAGTTGCCCTTTCTTTCACACATTACTTATCTGAAGATAGTGCTGAATGTTTGTGACAAGGAGTTGCAATAGATACACTTATAAAAGCCAGATGTCCCAGATATCTTGTCATTTTCCACATAAAATTCAAAAATAAACAAGCATTGAGGCAGAACTACTCTTTTATCTTCAGTGTGGTATTTCGGGTCAGAAAAAGTCATGCCAATGGGACAATTTAACAAGTAATAAATAGTGCATTGCCTGTGTGTATGTAATATTTCTTTTACTATCTGGACTTCAGTTTCCTGTAATTTCAATTCCACCTTTCCACAAATAGTAATGTTTGGCTTTTAAAGCGAAGTAAGATGACTGTATAAGTATGTTTTCACTTCAAAACTACCAGTCGTGTAAAGGATAATATTATACTTCTCATCCATTTTTTTCAATAACATCTGAAAACAGAATATATCAACACAGCCTTTCAAACACTGAAAAAAGAATATACTGACAATATTTGCAGATATACAAATTCTGCAAGGCAGTTACACAGCACTTGATGATAAAAATGTTGCTGACTGAAACACAGAGGAGTAAACTTCACAACTAATACATAAGACTTTTATTTAAGCTCATAGACTTTCTCTTGAGAACACTGAGCAATATTTGGCCATAGAACTGAGCTGAACAGTGGCATCCTTTGACAGTCCATTACTTGCTAAGTTAGCTAATTGCAGATGTGGTCTTATGTATGAATAATTACTAGTAGGAACAGTCTGCTCCTTAGGACATATCTCCTAAACCTGATAAGCCTGTTTGCAGTAGTTGACCTGTGAACAGCAAGAACGACCTGTTATGCAAAGGTGAGTGCCTTCTCCCTGCTTAAAGTACTGCTGCTACTCTCCCAGTGGACACTGCACCAGTTGCCAGAAAAGCCTCAAATGCTGTTCAGCATTAACAGTAACAATCCCTTTGACCAGTAACATTATGTCACTTTTTGTACAGTGACTCAGATTAAATTATATTATTAAATTATATTATTAAACATGCCCCATTATGTTAAGCAGGAGTGGACCCAGTAGAGATCCCTGGAGCATACTGCTAGTGACTGGCCTCCAACTAGACTTTGCACTGCTGATCACCACCCTCTGGGCTCAGCCATTCAGTCACACTTCGGTCCCCATCACTGCTTGCTTATCCAAACCGTGCTTCAATAGCTTCTCTATGAAGGTCCTACGGGAGACACTGTCACTGGCCTCATTGAAGTCCAGGTAAACAAATTCCACAGCTCTCCCCTTACCTACCAGGTCAGTCATTTGATCTTAGAAGTTTATCAAGTTGGTGAAATATGACTTCTCCTTGGTGGGGAAGTCCCACTCCAAAGGCTGACTACTCCTGACGATTTTCTTGTCCTTAATGTACCTAGAAATTGTTTCCAGGGTTAGCTATATCAAGTTCCAGAAGTATATCCTAATAACAAAACCTGCTGTATCCAGAGCAAAAATAAGCATCATTCTGCCTCTTGAAACTAAACTTCTGAGTAGTCACAAGTGAAAAAATCACAAGCCTGGAAGAATGAGAAAGAGGGCTTATTTCTCAGTGAATGTTTACAAATTCACTATAGATGGAGCAGAGCAGGGATTCTGTTCCCTCTTTCTGGGACACGGTTAATTTTTTTTCTATGGCCTATTGTAAAAATCACTTGTCTTCCAGGAAGCCTGATGCTGGGAGATTAAGTTTTTAGGTGTGCTGAATTGCTCCATGGAGGTGATTAGCTGTAGATATTGGTCATAATGGAGAATTTGGTATGCTCATTTCCCAAGCTGGTTCCATTGATTTATGTATCTTAAGTATCTGAATTCAGGACTTTTATTTGAAGTTTTGAAACCTTAGCCGTATGCTTCTGATGTGAAAACTTCCCCTGTCAGGAGCAGATAGTTACAAACAGCACCTTTAAGGTTCATTCGGTGGGTCTCATCAATTATTTGTGAAGCTACATTTATTGTTCTGTGTTCAGTTTTAGGAACCAGACTTGTTCCTGCTGACTTCAGAAAGTCTAGAGACAAGTTTCCAGTCCCCTGCACAGCTGATCTGTGTCTAGATAGCATCAAAGGAAAGATGTGATGTTCTTTGCACTGTAGATACGTGGAAGACAGGCTGAGGGCAGTGTGCTCTTGCATGCCCAGAGGCCTCGTGGATTCTGAGACTTTAACAGACCATGGACTACTCTGATTTGTACTGGGAAGTACCAGCTATGAGCTGCTTCTTCTCAGTGAATTCTGCTATCTGTCATCCCATGTTTAATAGAATTCCACTCAGGACAACAATGTTTTTTGTATCCACCTGTGGAGCTGCTGATAATCTCTTCCCAAAGGGTCTTCTAGCCAGTTCAAGGATGGATACACTTCTTTTTCCATTACCAAATACATTGTGAGTAGTTTATTATGTTTGGACGTTTTTATTTTATGACATAGTTTGCATTTTTACACTGGTGATAACTCTGTCACATTCCAGAATAAAATAATGCTGAGGCTATCTGTATAAGAAATACTTGGTCCAAAATGAAAAGTTACTCTTAACTACTTCCAACCTTGCCTGTGATTTATTGCATTTGCTACTGCAAAGACTTTCCAAAACATATTAGTTAAATGGAGCTGAAAATTACTCATGCATATATTTTGGAAAAAATTACAGATATATCTCCAGTTGTAAGTTATAAAATATGTTTTTTCTTGGACTATTAAAATATTTTGCCCCATTTAAAATATGCTACATAAGGAAACTTATGTATAGCAATAATTTTGCAATTCTTAATAACATAAAGCTCTTTATCGCAAAAAACATTTTGAAAATTTCTGTGTGTAAATTCAAGAACTTCTGCTCAATTATCATCATCAAGACGTGTATCAGTACTGTGCTTTAGCACTTAAAGTCATCAAGATATTTGGTATACCTGGCACTGGAACAGGCTGCCCAGGGAGGTGGTTGATTCACCTTCCCTGGAGGTGTTTAAGGGATGGGTGGAGGAGGTACTAAGGGGCATGGTTTAGTGTTTGATAGGAATGGTTGAACTTGATGATCCGGTGGGTCTCTTCCAACATGGTGATTCTGTGATTCTGTGATTCTGTGATCATCATCAAAGCCAAAGGACCTGACGACAGATTACATGCATTTTGGTAGTGTTGACCCTAAGTTGTTAATAATTAAGAGAAAAGAACCTGGAGTTGGAAATGCAAAATATTTTTGCTGGTGAAAAGCGAGGTATAAATCTGTGTTTTAGACTATAAAAGGTTAGGTCTTAGTGTGAATTCAAAAATAAAATAGTAACATGGGAATTAAAATTAAATAAATATGATATATGTTAAATTCAATTTGAACTGAAAAGTAGGTTCCAGTAAGATATAAAATAAAATAAAATAAAATAAAATAAAATAAAATAAAATAAAATAAAATAAAATAAAATAAAATAAAATAAAATAAGGAGACTTATTGTAAGCTAGGTAGAATAAGGAATGCTCTTCTAGCCATCATCAGTCTCCTCATTTTAGGTGTTGGCTAGTATTTCAATGGACTTTAGTCCATAGAAAGCTTTCCCATTTTATAAGTCATAATTGTCAAATTGTGTAAAGATGGATAGATTTCTGAGACAAATATTAAGTTTACTATGAATTAAATATGAATGGAATTAGGAACATGTGTGAAAGCATCAGAAAAACAAGCAGAATAAAGATGGAAAGAATGGCCTGTGTTGACACTGAGGGGCCTTGCTCCCAGGACCCTGTTGTCAGCATCCTATTCCCAGCAGTAAGGTTGAGTAGAATGATGTTTATGTTGAGGTCACACAGCTTGCACTCCAACAAAAGCCTAGCACCGATGTCTTACCAACAGGAATCCTCATACTCTCGCACCAGGACGGTGACAAGGTTGCAACATGTCCCATTTACTGTTTCTTTTTCCCTCTAGACCAACATGAAAATTAACTAAGCCAACTTTTTAAACATATATTTCTAACAAGGGAAAGCAGGCAATGTGCTGTAATATCTTCTAAGATTTATGGAGTAAGCAAAGTTTTTAAAGGAGACCCTATCACAGCCAACAATTCCTAAAGGAAATTAAAGATCTATCCAAACACTAGTTCCTCATTACCAATCAAGAAAAGGCCCAGAGACATCTTAACTGCAATTGTCTGCTGTTATCTATGGGCAAACTGTCTGGGAGTACATGTATGGTGCTTGTGAGTGAGTGAGTGTTAGTGTCTGAGTGAATGAGGGAGAGTCAGTACATCAAATCAACTTGCTTAAACTTTTCATGAGTAAGTAACACTTTCCTCTTGCTGTGCAGTGGGCTCAGAAAAACTGCAGCTGAGCAGTGTGGGAATGGATAGAAATGATGGTAGAATTCTGCTCATTTTTCAAATTTGCTCCCCATTAATCAACTGACTTTACCTGGCTTCTGGTCAGGATCCATACCTTTGCAAATAACCACTTATTGTTTTCTTTAGGTTTAGCACTAAAAAAATAGTTGTTTACCTCAAAATATATTTATGATTATAGTTTTACAAATTTGATAAATCATTATACAAGAATTCCTTCCTGTGCAAGGAATTGGAGTTTCCCTTTACATATTTTAAGTGCTGAAAACCTCACAAAGTAAATTGAACAGTTCTGATCCAGATCCAGAGTAGTTGCTTCCTGTGGGTTGTTTAAAACAAATAGTGTTGGCTGGCATAAAAATTCTCATCTCAACACATCAAATTTCTCTTGCACAGAAGAAATAGCCTCTCTGAATGCTGTGTTTGAATGAGCTGAAGGAAAGGTCTGTCATCTGTACATCCTGAAGTAACACTTGAGGAGGTGCCCACTTAAAACCAAAAGTTCAGTCCTTGTTTTTTAACATTTCCTGAAAATAGATGTTATTCACGTAAATAATAATAAAAAGTAGTTGTGGGGGTTTTAATTATTATTTAGCTGAGGGAAACCAAAGCTGAGGTGCAATAAGATTAAGAGCAGCAAACATTGGTGAAGTAGGTTCGTGCAATAAATGTAAGGGAATGCTCCTTAGCTGAGAAAGATATTCAAACACACTCTTAAAAGCAGGACATGAAATGCTACAAATCTTGGTTTTATTGATGCCTGCTGAATTCAACCAACTCTTTCAAAGCTGGCTATTTACAATGCCTTGTTTTGCTGAATCCCTTATTTTGTTGCGTTGGAACTGGAGCCTTTTAAACCTCCTCAGACTGTGGCCATGGAGCAGCTGGTCTGTGGAAGGCATGGTCTAGACATTACTTCCCAGATACTGTTTCATTTTAAACATGAACTAATTAGGTTTCACAGACTTAACACTGAAGTATCTGCATAGAAAATGGTTTATGAAAACAGGAGTTGGATAGAGTTTGGAAAAAATATTCTTTTAATCGTAAAAAGTTAAACTGTGTATTTGGCTTCTTTCCCAGCCTTACTGATTAATATGACAGGGAAGTTTTATAGTCTAAATTAAAAATAATTACTGGAATACTGGAAATCATATGGTCTCAAGTCATATATCTTGCAAATCAAAGCCTAACTAATTATGTTATTAAACAACTGTTATTGTCTAGTGACTACCAAATATATGTTTTAAAAACTGACAGAAAATGTGCTGTAAAATGGGGTTAAATTCCATTAATTGAATCAAAAAAATGAGTGATAAACTGAAACCCAACTTTTTAGATATTTGCTATGTATAGTACTATAAAAATGGAATTACAAGCCAGTAAAATTGCTGGTTGAGAACGGCTGCATAAAACTGCATTCAGGCAAAACCCTTTCCTCACATCTAGTTTTGTTTGTAAATAAGTCCAAAATACTGATGAGCACCTGTTAATGGGTGATGGAAAAAGCTACAACAAGAAGCAATTTACAATGCTTATCTACTCGTTTAGGATTTATTACTCTATATGCACACACATCCCCATAAAGGATGACAAAGGAAACTGTTGTCAGCAACAAAGGTTTCTCAGTGCCCATCCTTCTAAATCCTGACTTTCCCATTCTGTCCTGATCCTGTGAAGAGATCCCCATGAGGACTTTCCTAAACTTGCATCTTTTTTGTCAGGCAGGAGTTTGTATGACTAGTTTCCTACACATGATAAGGGATTTCCCAAGCCTATAGTCTGTGAACCTGTTTCAAAGGACTCAAATACACATATACATGTAGACAAAGTTATCATGACATATTATGACAAAATGCTTTTGTACAAAAATATCACATGAAAACCCTGGTTCAGGTTTAGCAGTCTGATGAAACTATTGAAAAATGAATCATTAAGATGATAATTTCATATGATTTTTTTTTTCTTTTAAGGTAAGATTTTGTCTCATCTATGCAACATCCTTCTTCTGCCCAGTTGTTTGGACAGTTAATATATCCCTGTGATAATTGGCTAAGAAAAACATATTAACTTCTTTCAATGCTGCCTACAGGAACTCCATCTTTTATCTTTTCTTTATCATTAATTAGAGTAGTTTGTAAAGAAGCCGGGACTATATCTTAAGTTCCAATTGGAAACTCTCTCCCAAGCCACCTGGAGGAGGATTTGTCCTGAAATCACTCCCTTCTCTTAACACAACAGGTTCCTGATCACTTGCGAGAGTAATTGAAAGTATCCCAAACTGTTTGCTTATAAGACGTCCTAGCCATGTAGAACACGTCAACTACATAAATTTATTAAAAGAGTAGACCATGCCTTTCTTTATAACCTATGTCCACAGCCCTAGTAGATCCAGATCAGTTCCATGCATGCGTTGAGGGAGAAAACCTGCTAGGAGCAGCTGCTGTCACTTTTTCTCTGCCTGCCAGGGATTTGTTTTGAACATTTAAGGTGGAGTTTAATGCTCTCTTCCCACATTCTCTAAACCAGGATATTAAAGAACCTCTCTAATACAATTGAGTACTAGGCCTTCTTCATGGGAAATAACCTGCTTGCTGTGTTGAGTCACTTGCTGGGAGGTTGCTCAGAGAGGTTCAGCTGCTCCTCTAGCAGCGTTCTCTGATTTCCTTCTTTGCCTCTGGGCAAGGTAATATCTCAGAGGCAAAGTGAAGTGCAGAGAATATTTTATTCTTCACATCAGGATAATATGCACATAAATATGTATAAATATGCCATCCCCAGTGCCCAAACCATCTGTACAAGTGTCACCACAAGAGCTATTGGTGGCTTTTCTACATATTTCTTCACTTATTTACAGTCTGATTAAAGCACTAAACTCCAACTTGACTTCTAATTAGCACAGCAGCAGTTACTCATTATTACTTAGCTATGGCCTGCTATCTGCTTAGTTCTAAGACAGAAAAACTTGTCTGTGGACCTACTGACTTGCTAAAGTATTTGAGGTCACCTTTAAGGAGCCTGCTCAAACTTAGTTTATCTTCATTGGTCTTCGATTTACAAGCAACAATGACAGTGAGGAATTTGTAATGGGGTGGCTTAGGGGAAACAGGAGAAAACCACACACAGTTCCCAGAGGCATTTGTAAGCTTTGATGTGCTACAATTTTTGCTGTGTGTTCATGGTATTGTCTGTCTTATTTGGTTCTAGGACATGTACTGAAGCTAACTCTGAGATATGAAAATTATGTCTGTCACAGACTGGGCTTTTCCTAATCAGATTTTAAACTTTATCCATATCTTGCCTTTTTATCATCATCTGATGCACTTATGTAATTTTTTATATTAATTTATTTTTTTCTCCCTGAAGATGCTTTTTGTGGAGAGCAGTACATCAGCAATGATGGAATAACTGGCTGATTGACAAAGATCTCCACATTGACCTGTCCAGAAGTGAGGAGTTAAATAAAATCAAGGACTGCAAAGAAACTGTGTATGTATTGTAAGAGTTTATTTGACAGGAAGAAGACTGCATCCATGTTAAGTTCTACCATGTGGGATGTCTGCAGGCTTCCAAATTACTTTTGCCATTTCCTATGTTTATAAATTTCTTGAATGCACTATAAATAAGTCAGATAAGCTAGCAATGTGATAATGAAAAGAGGAATGACTGCACATAAAGAGATAAGAAAGATTCAGCATCAGCTTTGTAATGTGTCTGACACTAGGAAATAAAAATTATTCTTGATAAACTTCCAGATTTACTCAAAACTAACAAGACAAGAAAAAAGTAATGGGATAAAAGTAACTAAGGAAATAAGGTGCAAAAAAGGACTTTGGAAAATGGAATGGTCATTTTCTTGTAAGAGGTATTTTGATTAGCTGGGAAGATAAATCACTATATTGTGAATATGTGCATATTCCATTGCATTCAGTATCATGCATTCAGGTCTGTCCTATTTAACTTAAAATAGACATCTAGGCTTTCTTGTACCAAAGTTACATATCTTAATACAGTGTGACTGAATATCAAAATTGTGCAAATGTGCATATACCTGTGCTGTTTCAAAATCAGCACCTCTTCTGTCATTCAGCAACACCATTCCTCAGAATTCTTGCCAGTAAAACTAATGTTGCCACATCAACTCTTGCAATTATTTCAGACATAGAGAAATGAATTCCTGGTAAGTCCCTGTCTGAAAAAAAAAACAGGGAAGCTCAATCAAACAATTGTGAAAAGTTATCCTAATTCATCAAAACCACACACCTATAACCTAAACTCTATCTATATACTATGTTTTTCGACTTAAATATTTTAAAGTGCAGCCTTTCCTGCAAGGCTTTTAAGTAGAATAGAAACAAAAAATCTCTCTGATATTTAAAAGGAGACAAGAGCACAAAAATATCCAGTTTTTTTTTTTTAGAAATGTGTGGACTCAGTTGTGGATTCCCCTTTGTCAGCAGCAGAACTGCTGCTAGCATCTAAAGGACCAGGATTTCATCCCTGGAACGTGTATCTAGTGGAAAGAAATACTGGAAGTATAAGTGACAAATAAACAAATACATACTCATGCTGAAAACAATTTAATGGTCTACTAAGAGACAATAATGCTTGCATCAGTGAAACAAACACACAGATATTTCTTTCTTCTTCATCGGTGCATCATATTTTCAATGAAAACCAATGTAAAGATATACTTGGTTGCTTTATCTTATTCCTAGTATTTGAAAGAAAAATAATTCAGTAATATCTGAAGGATTTATGAAAAGCAGATGCTTCATTGTGAAGCTGATGAAATTAATACAACGTCTTTTCTATTAGGTTCTTGATGTTAAACATCTGATAGGAGAGTTACTGAACATGAGGACTCATGAAAACTGGAGAAGAGATGACAGGGATGGATTAACACATTTCCAACAACTAAGAGGAGTTTTTCGGGAAGACAGAACCAACCTCTTAATATGGAAGGAGGTTGAGAGATAGGGATTATAAATTGAAACAGATGACATTCTGACTGGACGTCAGAATGGGGAGAAGACATGAAAATCACTACAACAGCAGCTAGGGAGGGGTAGATGTTGCCCAGAGAGTCTGTGCAGTTTCTTCTCCTGGAGGTTTTCAAGATCCAGCTTGAAAAGCTCTGACCAACCTCATCAGATGCAACTCTGCTTTGATCAAGAGGTTGCACTAGAGACATCCTGAGGTGGTGTGAATTTCCAGAGAAGGACAGTTAGGGTTTTGCAAAGAAAAAGAAAGCAATATTGGAAAATACAAGAATGTCCAGATTATATATGAGTGCTAAATGACAAGGTGAGAGCATAATAAATACTTCCTTAACATCTCAGTACTTGTAAGCATTGTGTAATGCTGAAATCATCTAAATGTTGTTGCAATGCACTCAGCAGTTAGAATTCATATTGACATTTATTCCTGAATCTATGCTAGATTACAGTAAAGATTTGGTATCTATGTGGCTGAAATTTGGATTAGACATTTTAGAATGTGCATTTTCATAGCAGGCCCTATCTACCTTGACCAAAGCGAGAACAATATTTTTAAAGTCTCCTGGTTTAAATAAAGGAGATGATAAGGGGTAGTTTAACCAAAGAGAAACGTGTCTTGTTAGGAAGGGATCACTGTCATCATCCTGAATCCTCAGTAGAAGGAGCCAAAATTAAATATTTGAAGTAAATAATGAACTGTTATCATGATCACATGTTACATGGCATTGGAAATTTCATTTTCTGCCATCTGGAAGAAATAAGCTAATTTTTTTTTTTTCCCCAGAAAATGTTATTCAGTCAAATAACTGTTCTCAAATCCCTGGCTGCTGTGCTACCTGGAGACAGGCTTTTGTGCCTGACTGACTCCAGGGTGTCCTGCAAGAAAGCGCCCAGAGCTGGGGTCCAAAATTTTGCTGCTGATTCCAGAAAAATCTGTTCCCAGCTTCTAAACTTTGTGGTCCACTACAGCTTTTGAACAAACAAGAAAATCTGGAGTAAAACATTTTTGATTTTAGCTTTTTTTCTAAAGACAGTTCAAAATCCCATACCATAGAGGGAAGGGAAATAAAAGATTTTGGTTTGCTTTTTGCCTTAGGACAAATTTAAAAAAATGTAACTGGCATTCCCAGTAGAAATGGATTTCCAGTTTCTAGCCAGTTAAACCACTACTATTTTGTTTGAGGTTTTTCTTGCATTTACTAATCTCCTATTTACTGAAAAAATGAAGTCATAGTCTTCGATGGTGTCATTTGGGTATATCACAACAAATGCAAAAGGTGCGTAAATCTCTACAAGATAAGTGCTCAGGCATTGATTTCTTTCTCCTTGTTAATTGTTTTGATGATTAACAATAACATTCTCCATCTGCTGAAATTTGTGTTGTCTCAGACTCTAATTTAAAATCTATCCATTATTTTAAGGATAGATTTGGCTGTATAACTATAGGACATTATGATAGTAGCATACAAACTATTCAATTAATTTCAAGCTAATTTGCTAAATGAAAGATATTTACAAATTGAAAATTAAATAACACAATTAGATTTTTCATTCGAGTTTCAGCTTAGAGAAATAATGCACTTCTCATTTTCTCTTCTCATTACACCATGAGAAAGTTTTGATTCTTTTTTATTTGTTTGTTTTAAACTCATTTAAACTAAAGTTTCCTTTTAGAATCATAGAATCATAGAATGGTTAGTGTTGTAGGGGACCCTAAGGAACATCCAGTTCCAACTCCTTCACCATGGGCAAGCATGCCTTCCCTCATCATGCTGCTTGAAGCCTCATCCAACCTGACCTTGAACACCTCCAGGGATGGGTGTTCCACAACTTCTCTAGGAAACTTGTTTTGGTGTGTCACCACCCTCATGGTAAAATATTTCTTCATAATATCTAATGTAAATCTACTTCTTTCAACTTGAAATCATTCCCCTTCATCCTATCACTACATTCCCTGATAAAAAGACCCTCCTCAGCTTCTCTGTAGGCCCCTTTTAAGTTCTGGAAATTTGCTATAAGGTTACCCTGGACCCTTCTCTTCTCTAGGTTGAACAACCCCAGCTCTCTCAGCCTATCCTTGTATGCAAGGTGCTTCAGCCCTCTGATCATCTGCGTCACCCTCCTCAGGACTCACTCTAATAGAAAATCTGAACCTTTCTACCAAGATGGAAATAAACTAAGTGTGGCTTTTTCCTTGTGGTGAACAGGCATTATCCAAAAAAGGATGCCAAAGAACTACAGTATGAATTTTGAGGCAAAGAACAGAGAGAAGTGATTATGATCCCACCCTAAATAACAGAAACTTAAGGTAACACCGTATGTAAAAGTCAATATCATGGTACTATTGCATATTATGCAGCTTTGTGAACCCTTTGAGTAATTTTTTTTTTGGGGGGGAGAATGCAAGCTTTTGATTATAGGCATTGTATTTTGTTTGTTTGTGCAGTGTGTGACCTATTGGAGACAAATACCAATTTCAGCCTCAGGCTTATATTAAAATAAAAATATGTGATAAAACAAATGCTGGAAGATTAGTGTGCTATTGACTCTCAGTAGGACTGCTAACATTATTCAACAGTACAACTATTTCAAGAGATTTTGTGTGATACTTTATTGTGAATATACCACAAAACCTTTCTTCCCACTTTCCTTATAAATACTGAATGTACGATGGAGCTGAAAGCTTACTAGATGTTTCATAGAAAAGTGCTCTTAGCATGCAGAGAAAGGCACCTATACTTGACTGTGAATGGCTTGCTAACTGGTATATTTACAAGGGTAAATTTCTGCTTTTTAGTTTCCTTAATGTAAGCCGTCTAAACGTTCAAGCACTGTAAATTAGGGACTTAATGGGAATGTTCACCATCATGGATATGATAAGATGAAAATAAAATGTAAGCATTATATAGATAAAGCTGCACAGATTCAGTTTCCAGTATTTTCTGGGTTATGTGCTGCTAACTTAACATCAGAGAGAAGAAATACTCTGTCGGAATACCTATAAAGGTGATATGGTTATAATGGAGGAAAACACTGACAAAAGTTGTCTGTCAAAATGCTTACAGAGAAAATTTCTGTCAATCTGGAAACTGCTAGCCTGGGATATTGGCCTGAGAAGCCAGGGCATCTTTGACAAGCACAGGTGGGAGCGTAAGTTGGCCTCAATAAGTGCAACTAGGAGCCTGAAGCATCCTTGATAAACATAAAACAAAGAAATTGCTACCTACAGAACAAAGAAACTGCTATAAGCTACAAACTGACATCCTAAGAAAGCTGAATGCAGCAACAGCTGCTCCAGGAACTGTTGTCCTATGACCATTTATACCCACACTAAAGATATAAAATTAACTAACTCTCTTCCCAAAATGAGCTTCTCTCTCCAAGATGTCCCCCTGTACGAATTTATCTATGCGCTCCTTCAGACTAGCAGGGATACCTGGTCAAATCCATACTGCATGACTCGAATTATGTCTTTGTCCATCATTAATTGGCCCCATTCCTGGGAATGATTTAATGGACTGTAGTGGTAATGCTTCAAATGAAAAAAAAAAATACCGACATGCTTATAAGGCATTAAGCAACTTGTTGTTTAACTATTGGTAGTTTGAAATAACTTGTAGATGCATATATATATATTTGTTTATGTGTGTGTATATATATATACATGCACACATATATACATATACACTTGCTTTACTAACCATAGGTATACCTTTCTCACTAAAATTAGTCTGTAATAAATAAATTCACACAATCAAAGACACATCTATTATCATGTACCAGCCTATAGGTTGGGTAACCTTTGTAGGTTGTGGCCGTGACAGCTGCATACTCCCCAAAAAATCAGCTTTAGCAGTTAGCTTTTGAAAGAAACAGCAAATTATCTCTTTTCTTGTCAGCACTGGGTTTTTTTTGCTAATTTTATTCTTTGTATTAATTAAATTATAAACATAACAACAGCATCTTTCCCATACATTCTAGGAGGAACAGAGGCATCTTTTGGTTTGTTAAAACACTTCATTTAGTTCTAATCACTCATAAATGTACTTGTCCTGATTTCAGTCAAAATCCACAGGCAAATTAATGCTTGTTACTTTTAGACATCAATAGAGAGTGGAATTTATTACTTCATCTGAAACTAGCAGTATTTACATTTCTCTACTTTGTCATCTGTGTTTACATGAACATGCACATATACAATATTTACCAGCGTATTATTTTTCTCATCCAAAGATCTCCTAGTGTTTCAATGTTTGACCACCCTCTTGGTAAAGAAATATTTCCTGATATCTAGTGTGAACCTCCCCTGACACAATGCTAAACCATTTCCATGCTTCCTGTCAGACTGTATCGTGGAAGTACATCACTAGTGGTTTAATCCTTTTCTGGGTTTGCTGGCTTCTGATGTGCCATGTTAGACTTGCCTTTAAGACTTCTGGATCCCATCTCTTTGTGGTAGACACCTCTGTCATGCAATAAATGTTGTCACTGAACATGCTTAAACTTATAGCCTCATCTTAAGAAAAAAAAATAAGGTTGCCAGCAGACTCTCCTGGGTGTCTAAACTAATCTACTGCCCCTCATTCTGTGTTCAAAACAGATTGAAATCATGATCTTCACAGCAGTCTATATATGTTGTTGTTTTGTGAGGAGATACTGTCATTCCCTCTTGCCTTGTCCTGTGGGCAACCTAAAAGTCTGAGTTTCCAGGGCTTCCTTTCAGGGATGTTAGAGGAGAAAAAAAAATCATTTATAGCTGCTCTGCAGCAGACTTGCATTAATTATATGTGTGGCTTGCTTTTACTTCAGTTGGATTTCTCCATGTGAATTTAGGTGCAAGATTTGGGCTTTGATGTGACTTATATAAATGATAGCTCATTAATTCTTGGTTTATCAGAGAGTTAAATATGTTCAAAGAACAACAAAACTCAGTAGTATTAACAAACTCGCCTGTAAATACTGCAGTTGCAGCTCCTTAGAAGATAATAATCAAATGCCTAATAAAAGAAAAGTGCAAAAAACTAAAGCAGATTAATGAAGCAATTAACTAGAATATCTTGTGAAATCACACTTGTTTGGACTCTTCTTTGTCAAGCAGAAACAGTCTTTCTCATGGTAACTCCTGATTTCAACAATAATTCTACCTCAGAATGAATTTATTTTTTAAATTGGATTCAGTTTTAAGGTGAATTGCATTTGTAATGTCTTTGGTGTAACTTTTGAAGAGATATGTGTCAGAAAAGAATTTAGCCACTCAATTTGCCTAACAGATGACACAGAAGCATGTCTAAATGGTGATGAGGAACATCAATGAGGTGTGTGTTTTCCGCAAATGTATCAGGGAAGGTAAATATAGGTGAAATTCTGGATGAACCCTGTGGAAGCCTGTGTCCTTCCAGCTGTGAATTATTAAGGCCAAATTTTATTGCAGCAATCCTGATGATTTATGAACAATTTGTGTAACAAAGGCAGATCAGAAGAATGAAAGTTCATCACAGAAGTGGCACAAGTAAGTAAACTGTGATGTAAAATACCACAAATAACTGTGCAGGAAGTAATTGAGAAGATCTACTTCCACCATGAATTTATATTTTAGTTGGCTTTAGGTAAACCAGCTTTGATTTGATACAATTATTGAGCTCAGTGAGTCCAGTATCAGGCCTTATCACAGGTGAAGAGTTTTGTTCTATACAAAAAAAATTTTAACTTCAGGGGCAAGACTAGGTTGAATTTCCACATAACTCACTATGAACCTTATGTCTATATACACAAGAACTTTTCTGAAGTGTGGCTGGGTGGCTGAGTCTTCAGAGCCCTTAGAAAAGCTTTTTCTCTGTGAGGGAAGTTATTTTCTATGTCATCATTTTTAATAGGTCAAAATACAGCAGAAGAAGTTAAAGCACTTCTTTTGCAAAAGGAAAAAGTCGTATATTCTTGCTTTTTCATGTCATGAAGGGATTCACTACCTGTGTCTTCACACCCTGGAGGAATCTATATACATACAGTTATATCTGCAAGGAAGAGTCACATATACAGCTTTGCAGGATTTAATCCAAGATTCAAAATTTGTAGGATATTAACTGCAGCGTTCAATCTGTTATAGAGAGGATTCAACTTAAATTCACTCAAAAAATTACTAAAATTTTTTTATCTCCTAAATAAACATGTACTTATGCCATATGCTTTTCACAAACTATGGTATTAGATAAAGAAATGTCTTCCTGAAGTGTTTGTATACTGCGAAAACCAAACAAACAAAACAGCGGTGGATTGTTTATATAGCTGTCAATTTTCTCTGACTGTTCATAACCTTCAGGTGCTGGAAGAACAGTCGCCATCAAATGCACTGATACTACTTTCCTTTCAGTAAAAAAAATGTAAATACTATATATTTAATAATAAAAACATGTAAAAGAACTGTTCTTCAGAGTAGAAAAAATGAGTAGTTTCTGATGGCAGCTGTCTGCATGGGATGGCTGTGAATTGCTGCTTGTATTTGATTTTCAGAGGTCCTTTTGCTCCTATTTCACTTATGACTTTCCTCCAGCCAGAAAGAATAGGAAATCACCTCTGTTCAGTCCTCTCTGAATCTGGGGTTTGAAAGATGCTCAACTTCTTTCTGTTCCCTCACTTTTCCCTGGCTGCTTTCAGGGCTGAAAAACTGGAGGACACTGCTGTAAATGGGAACAACTAGTAGCTCAGCTGGGTCGGTGAGCTTCTGAGGAATGCTTGGGTAAAAAATCATACAATCAGACCAGGATCAGCAAAGAGTCTCCCAGCAGTTGCCTTTCTGAGAATCTGTAATTACTTGCTAACTCTGTTTTGTGTAAATGCTCCTAGCCCATTATCCTTGTTCCTTGAAACATTGTCAGTTCCTCACAGCTCCCCAAATCTCCCTCATGTCTCTTCTTTTGGATTAGCTTTTCACTGTTACAAACTTAAAAAGGTGTTGATGCTAGCTTTAAAGAAATAGAGTATTATAGTGTATCTTTTACTAGATGCAGGAAAAATCAGTTCTGCCTACATAGCTTGTGTTGAATGAGCTCTGGTATTTGCACATTCAACACTAGAGTGGTTTTAAGATATTGGCCAGTGTCCACACAAAGTGAGAATTTCAAGCTGTTTTCTACTTTTAACACTTAGATATGAAATTATAAGGAAGTTTGTTTAGCGTCATCCAGGACAATAAGGAGTTTTTATCCTTGTGGATAATCCTTTGAGCCATCTATTCATCCAAAAATTTATTTCTTAATACAAAGGCTCAAAATAATATTTCTGTATTACACATGACAATATTTTGCTTTAAATTAAAATATAATCTCTCAGTCCATTGTTACATTAGTTTGACTGTAAATCAGAGTATAAATAATACAGTTCCCATACATTTTTTAGAACACAGGATTGAATTAAATACCTGAGACGTCTCTTACTACACATAATCAGTTGTTGCATTTTTCCATTCAGTGTTGAACTCATCATCTATTCATGGAATTGCAGAATCATGACCTTAATCTTTCAAAATAACCCTTGCTCTAAAACAAAGGGCTGCAGCCGTACAGGTTTTCAGTATAACCATTTTTACAGGATGGCAGAATTTCTGAGGTTGGAAGGGACCTCTGGATATCCGACTCCAAACCCCTATCCAAATCTGGAGTACCTAGAGCAGATCGCTCAGGGATGTGTCAGATGGGATTTTGAATATCATCATGAGTGGAGATTCCACAACATCTCTGGGCAAGTCCATGAGAAGAAGTCATGCTTTCAACTCCTCCAGGTAAGGCCTGATTAGAGGTGAATGTGCTCATTAAACCCTTCCAAAAGATGGCAGTCTACATTTATGCTTTGGGATTTCCTGACTTTTCAAGAGCAAAACAAGATGATGCATTCTGCATAAAGCTGTAGTTCAGTGTATAAGTAAGTAGGCCCACTGCTGTGCACATCAGGATAACTCGCATGATACATAGAGGTAACACAATGGAAATCGCAGTTTAGAAATCCAATTTATCTTGCTGTGAATAGAATTGCATCCACTACAGACAGCAATTAGTTTTGTTCTGTATCACCGTTACAGAAATGTGACATTGAAATACTATTTGCAAACTACTAAGCATTCACATAGCTTGAGTTCATGGGGTTTAGAAAAATGTTAATTCCTAGTATGTGAAGGAGAACAAAGGAATTTTTACAAACTGCAGCCAAAAGGTCAGATCACAACTGCTGAGGTAATGAAGCAAAAGCTTCCTTCAACTTTACTTCCTTATGCAGTTTATAAAAGAATAGTATTCTATGGGTACCTATTGCAGCACTGAGTATCTATCACCACTGAATTATGAAAAGCTCTATTGTAACTCTATACCTTCTTACCAGTGTCTATAGCTCCAAGACTGATAAACAAATGACACTTGTTAAAGTACTCAAACAACGTTTTTTTCACTTATGCTACTGCAAATGTCATATAGAAAGTTCATTCATAAAGTAAATATATGACACTCTTCCTGTAGAAGCTTTAGTGCGTTAATTCTTAGGTAGGTTTTTCTTGCTTACATTTAAGACAGTGATTGATGGATTTATGTATCAGGTCTTATGAAATGATTGACCTGTGATAGAAGGAGATGGGATTTAATACTGTAAGAAGGTCCTCATACTTCCATATTATGTCTGCATATGAACCATCCTTCCAGCGGAGATTAGCTTCTTTTTTAAAGAATGGGTTTATATATTTTTCATTGCTTTCTCTCTTCCTAAATTCATGCTCAGTGTTATTCCTCAAGGCAGCCAGAAATGTATAATGGAATACATAGATCTCAGCAGACCTAGCTGCTGGGAAGAATAGGAGCTTGTATATTCCACTCAGAACAATTAGAAACTGTGTCATTTTTTTTCCCTGGGAAAATTCATTAAGAGAGGATGGTGTTAGTCAGGACACCTCTGCACTATTAACTTAGAATTACCTCTCATTTGATATATTTTTTTTTAATGAAAAATCTTAATTAGATTCTGAACTCACTTGTTTTCCCATAAAAAATTCTCTATGCAGTGTTTTGAATCAATGTTTTGAGGATTTCATCCTGTAATTTTCAGCCTCTGGAGAAGTTATCTGAATGATGGAGGACAGAACTATATAGATACTTGCCTGGAGTCATCCCAAATGATTTAGAAGTATGCACTTAACCAGTCAATGCCAATGCAGGAGTTCCTTCGCTCCTCTCCACTTCCCTTTGATTTAAACCTGCCAAGAGACCCTGCTGCACAAAGTTACCCTATTCTAGAATAAAAGGCATGGAGGGCAGTGTTTTCCCAAGGAAATATGCTAAAATATTTAATCCAGGTCATACACTTTGTAAGGAGACAGATGTTTGCACATTGTTTTAGTGTGGTTTATTGAGTTAAACCTACTTACTACAAGTCAGAACAAGTCTGTACTGGTACTAATACTTATCTCCTACATGTCTATTCTAGTCATAAGTCTTAAAAGGCTGTGTTGGTTCCTCATTTTACGAGCAGAAAAAATGTTAGTGGAGATATTGAGAAAAAGTGAGGAAGATGGACTGCATCAGCATTCTTTTTGCATTCTAAGGTCATGTTCCCACTGGTTTAAGAGCTTATGATCTTTTCTCCCGAGTTCCAAGTGCATAATCTAAAAGCAAGATGACTTATAAATATTTGGAAAAAAACCAGGTTTTCATAAACCTCATCCTAGAAACATTGAGAGGAATCACCTTATCTTTCTAAGCTGCCTGAATGTCACCTAGAAAAAGAAAAGCAGCTGCAGTGAATAACAAGAAACAGTCACCTCAGAAGGATGATTTACTCATTCTGTTACAGGTAGAGAAAGACATGGCATGAATTCCCCTGTGGGCAGGTCTGATCCAGTAATTTTAAAATAAGGATTTAGTACCTTTTGAAGCAGTTACCCTGTTGTATATGAAAGGCATCATACAAGGCTGGCAGATATAGTTCCAGCCCCAAAGTTACTCATACTTCTGGCTATACATGTGGGATAGCCTAAGGAATCTAGAGTGGCATTACAGACCTGTGCATGGACAACCAAATGTTTGTTATTGTTTCCTAACTTGTAAAAAACTTAAAGGCAGTTATTGAGTGTCTAAAGATGGATCCAATCCACTCAGAACTGTCATATATAACATGGGTTTATAATATGCCAGAGTCCCTATTCTGCAGTGCATCACTGTGAAGGAGAAAATAGTTGCACATCTGGCTCAACCAATTAAAAAACATGTTGCCTGACTTGCATCCACAGTGCTACAGAGTAATATGAGGTTGTTGAAAAATCTAATCCAATACCTTTCCAAATACAGCCAAAAATATGTCCATAATTCAACACAAAACAATTGCAATGGCTCAGGCTTTGGTGGAAGCTTTAAAACAGACGCAGTACAGCAGCTTGACTGATAAAATTTTACTTCAGTTGACTCATTCATCCGACAAGCAGGCAAGTGATCTGAGAGTGATGAGTCTCTTTTTAGACTAAAGTTTTAGTTGGATAATGAGGTGAGCTAACGGTCTGATTTGTGCTAGTCAGTTCGCAATGCTGGGCTCAACATTAGTTTTGTTTCACCTGCTGCTAAAGTAAAAAATTCAGAAAGCCGAGACAATAAGGAAGCATTTCAAGACTGCAACTGCAGAAAAAAGTTTCCCATGCACACCTCACAGACTGTCTACCAAGAAATCAATGGAGTTAAATAACTCGTGTCAATTTTGGACAGCATCTACATATTATAGAGTTGAATTCTGATTCTTATATTGATTTTATACTGATATGTCCTTCACTTCAAAAGAGCTACATGATTTAAATCTGTAACAGGACATAACAGGATCTATTTGCTTTCATTAAAGGCCTTTTGACTTCATTGGTACCAGTATTAAACAGAAATGGTCAGAGGACTCCATCATAAATATTAACAGCAGTTAATTAAATTTTAAGCACATGCCATTTAATTATGTTGTTAAGACAAATCAGTTCTGGAGACAAATTAATTCTGAAGACTACGTTGGTGCTAATTGCAAATAAAAAACATGCAAAAAGAATAGAGCTCAAAAAAGATATAAGTTTTGAAAGTGAGAAAAAAAGACCCTATTTTGAGTAACTCAGTACATACACATAATAGAAAAAATAAGTAAATCATAGAATCACAGAATCATAGAATGGTTTGGGTTGGAAATCATCTAGCTCCAACCCTCCTGCCATGGGCAAGCCCACCTTCCCTGATCAGGTTTCACGAAGCCTCATCCAACTCGACATTGAACACCTCCAGGGATGGAGCATCCACTATTTCTCTGGGCAACTTATTCTGGTGCCTCACCACCCTCACACAAGAAGTTTCTTAGAATCATTTGGGTTGGAAGGGACCTTAAAGATCATTTAGTTCCATCCCCCACTCCCATGGGCAGGGACACCACCCACTAGACCAGTTGGATGGCCCAAGGCCCCATCCAACCTGGCCTTGAACACCTCCAGGGATGGGGCAGCCACAGCTTCCCTGGGCAACCCGTGCCAGCACCTCACCACTTTCATGGAGAAGAAATTCTTCCATAATGCTAGCTTAAATCTGCACCTCTCCCGTTTATACCCATTGTCCCTTGTCCTATCACTACAACCCTTTGTAAAGCCTCCCAAGCTTTCTTGTATGACCCCTTCATGTATTGAAAGGTCGCTCTTCAGGTATTATAAGGTCTTCCTAATATCTAATCTAAATCTACATTCTTTCAGCTTGAAACCATTCCCCTTCACCCTATCATTACATGCCCTGATAAAAAGACCCTCCTCAGCTTCCCTGTAGGCCCCCTTTAAGTTCTGGAAGGTTGCTATATGGTCTCCCTGGGCCCTTCTCTTCTCTAGGCTGAACACCCCCAGCTCTCTCAGCCTGTCCCTGTATACAAGGTGCTTCAGCCCTCTGATCATCTGCATCACCCTCCTCTGGACTCACTCTAACAGATCCATGTCCTTTCTGTGTTGAGGACTCAGTAACTCCTCATTCTGCCCAGATCTGAAATGATGAGAAGACTGATGTCATCACCAGCTGCCTGTTCTTCAAAGATTTCACAATCTATTCCTTTTTTCCATACACACAAGAAATTTTGAACAATGTGCTTTGGGTGTAAAAGTGTAGAAAACTCCAGTGAACTGGCATTTTTTCTGTTGTTTGACAAGTCAAATATTGCCCTTCCTGCTGTTCACTCTCCTTCTACCAGTCTCTGACTTTTTTCTATACTGTATGGCCAAAATATTTTTTTCCAGTCCTGCTCTCTGCCAAGTTTATTTTCTTTTCCAGCTAACCCTTGTCCATTATTTTGTCTTCAGCTGTTGCACAATACAGGTTTCTGCTTTCTTGCTGCTTTCTCTGAAAGATGGATGAGGACGTAAAAGCCTCGTGAGAGCAATTAGCAACAGTCTGTAAAACTCCCATTCAAAATCTCTTTTCACTAGTCACCCTATGTGGCTGTGCCTACTTTTGCTTAGATGGTTTGTGAAAAACCCTGAATAGTTTTGTCTTGCAGGAAAACTCATGATTTATAGCCTTGTCCTTAAGGAGGAAACAGAGAGAAAAAGAACATATAAGACATTGAAAATAATGTTAGACATCTCTTGTACTGCCAGTATCATTCTGCCTAACTTCCAGTTTGCAATTCATTACTACAAATTCATGAATTCACAGGTGTTTATAATAGAAAAAATGAACTAGCACCAGTTTCGGTATGCACTGACAGAGCTTTAAAGCTGTAAAATGAGGAATACCCTTTCCTCCACAGGTTTGTTTCAGTAGTATCTTGGCAAAAGCTGGAAGGAGGAATAATGTCCCCATATAAAATGCTTGTAAGTGCTGCCACTCTGCTGCATTATGTTGTGGAGTTAGATTCATTCTTCACTCTGTTTGTTGTGTTTCAGAAGACAAAATTACTCACCAAATGATTACCACTTCGCCCCCTCCTAGTCTGTATATCCTGCTAATGTTTCCTCACCTTGGAATTAGTGACTATTTCTTGCTTTAAGGAAGCTTCAAAATTAACAAAGTCTCAGACCCATCTGTGATAACAGGAATGATGCAGCTGATCTCCTGCCACTCAGAACCTCCTGCTCTTGACTACTTTTGTGTTTGCTGGAGGACATGATATCACCATTAGTGGTAGTCCTCTCAGTGACTAGCATGTAAAAGCTAATGTAGCTCTCAAATACTGAGGAATATTCATTAGGGTCCTGAAAGACAGTGATGACCAGTTCCTCAAAAGATAGCCATAGCTCAAAGGGGGGATAATGACAGGGTAGGACCCTAGGGTGTGATATTTTCTTGGTCTTTCCAGAAGGCAAGATGCCATATAAAACAAGATAGAAACTTCACAGAAAAAAATAATCAAGTTCTAGAGATTAAGAGAAAAATAATTAAATAATTATTTATGCACCAGTTATTTAATTATAAATAACTTATTAAATAACTTATTCAATACCTTATTTAATAACTTAGAAATACCTTATTTAATAATATTTAATTATATATAATAGGATTCTTTGAAACATAGTCACATCTTTAGGTTTTTAATCTACATCTCTATTGCTAAAAATAGAGAAAGAATGAGCTAGAGTGCTGGACTGTGATTATGCATGATGTCAAATAGCTAGCATTCAACTAGCATGATAATGGCCCCGGCTAATTAGCACTTTTTGAGCAACAGCTGGGCAAGGGTTGGGGGGTTTTATGCATCAGGGACCATTTCCAAAATAAATATGCATGCACCTGAATGAGGTTTCTCTATCCTCCCTATTAGGAGAGGTCTCCAAAATGGTTCCAGCACTTTCTCAGGCACCTCTATCTTATAATTCATAATTTAGTAGAGGAAAACCACACTACACCAGAAAAGCTAGGACCCTCAGTTTCACATTGCTAGAACACCGCTCTGAGAGGCTGTAATGTAACCCTTACAGTATTTTCACCTTTACACTTAAAAAAATAGCAGGAATGAGAACCATGATTCAGAAGCAGAAGGCTCTAGCATGGATTCAGTGGGGATCCAGGAACCAGCAATGTACACAGTGTGAATCTAGGTTTCTGGGCTACTTGGCATGTCTTCTATTTAGCAGTGGGCAGGTAATCTTAGGGGCTTTACATATTTCTCTGCTAAAATGTTTATTGAAATGTTAAACTGTTTGGTAGATTTCTTTCTCATCTTCACGCTTTCCCTCCAGCACCTGGATGATTACATTGCTTTATTATTATTATTATTTTAATTTCATTTGTCTCATGCCTCTTTATGTAGCCTTAGATAGTCTTTAGGTGTAAGCATTCTTTTAAAAATACGTTTCACTAGCAAGAGATATGAGAACTGATTTTTACATTTCTCTTTTTCCCACCTACACATTCCTTATTCTGTTCTCACTGAACACAGTGCTGACATTTTAACTGTGATATCATCTTTATCATTTTCCTTTTTCTGTGTTTGCAGTACTTTATATATCAGCATCATGTATTCTCGCAGTTCCTTCTCTGTTTCTGGAGAAAAGACATTACGATTACTTAAATCTTGGCACTCTCCACCCTTGATTCTCTTTAGTCGTTGCAGAGACAACATTACAGCAGTTCTCTTCAATGCCACTTTTATTTCTAAGATGAGAGATCTAACTAACACTGATTGGACTGATGGCTACTTCTAGACTTGGCCTTTCAGCTCAGAAATTGTCATTGCCAATGCTTTAAGACACAGAAAAAAAAAAAAGAATATTTCTTGACTATTATGCCCTCATGTGCCAATAGATGATACTCAGGAACTAAGCTACATTACCATGCCTATAAAAAGAGCAATCATAGCAGTGCAAGCAGCCTTGGCTGCCAATATGTCTTGGTAACCTTTTACATTATAGAAATGTTGTTACTGCCACAATAGGTTAGGGTATGTCACCATTTCTATTACATTTGAAACCACATTTTTCAGAGCTTTATAACTTCTGTACTGTGATAAACATTGAATGGAATCTTTATATATGACTTGTCAGATAAAATAGATGAAGACATAGTGGCTGGAACATGGGTGGTATACTACAACAAAATGGCAAAAAAGAAAGACAGGAGTAAGTGGATTTTGCTCATTTTTGCTAGCAGAAAAAATTGAAACATTCTTAAATGGGGATATGAATTCTATTCTGAAATTAGGCTTTGTATTTTTGATCCTCAATGGAAGATTCATCTGTTATCTGAGTGAAGTAGAACTAACATCCAAGAGTTCTCAAGACCCAGGGCTGTATTAGATTTTTATAATTTCTAGGAAGCCACCCTCTACTGGGGAATACCCCTTGCACCCCATTTTTAAAACATGGTTGCTTACATCAGGGGTACTGTGTGCTTATGCAAGAAAAGAAAAAACCAAACCCAAACAGTGTTACCTTAAGCAATTACAACTAAGCACTAAAGAACATTTCCAACCCTGTAGTCTTTTCTAACTTTGAATTTTCATGGTGGTCTAGCCCTGATTCTATGCTAAGGCATACACTGTTCTTTCTCTTCTGTATCTTGGTTTTAGCAGAAAAGATACTGTGTGGCTGAACCAGGTGAAATTTTAAATAAGTTCCAGCACTACATGGTGAGCTGGAAAGTGCGACTACTTTGCTAGTCAACAGACACATGTTTTTCTATTTGCTATTTAAACAGTCACAGAGAAAACTTTACAAGAAACCCATGGATTTATAAACCATCAAAATTTAATTTTTTCAATAATGAATAAGATTTAGGAAATGTAATCTGTTCATAGATATTCTACAACACAATCATACTAAATGCATTATGTTTACACATACTGTTTGATAAAAGTTTATCTCCAGTTTAGTGGGAATGATTTATAGAAAATGAAAAAAAATATGCATTTGCATTGGAAAACCAAATATATAAGTAAAATTAATCACATCAAATAACAGAAATATGCCATGTAGGTAGTACCAATCAAAATTTCCTGGTTCTGTAACATTTTTAACAAGACATTTACAAATATATCATATACACATATTATTCAGAGAAACTGTGTATATAGATTAAAATAAAAGTATGTTTTGCATATATTTACATATATTTTGCAACTTGCTGCAGAGAGTCTATGAGAGAAAAGAAAGGCAAATTTTAATAAGTATAGATATTGAACATTATTCATGCATTCTAGCAGTCATCTGAGTTTGAAGTTATCTTTGTGTATAAAAAATAATCGCTCTATGCAGGAAGAAAATAGTGTAATAAAAATATCAAAGTAAAAGAACCCTGATGTGCTCAAAACATAATTTCAGAAAGCATATTAATGAGAAATGATACTTAATGAAAATCTAATCATTAAGGAAACAACTCAACAGAGAAACAAAGAAGATAAAACAGCTGAGAAAATCAGTAGTGTGGGTTTATGAGATTTGTACAATTAAGTTTGCTACTTTGATTTAATTACAAGGTAAGATATCAGTATGCATAATTTTTATTGAACAGGAAGGAAAGCTTTTCTCAATATATTGTACAAAAGAATAAGTTTTTCTTGAATTTCTGTGTGTTTGTTGCTAAAGAAAATATACCCTGAGATTATTACTGTGATTTACAGCTAACAAATGTGATCAGATTATTTATTGAAAAGTTATATTGTGCCTGTTAATATTTATAAAAGAAATAAAGCATGCTCTGCATTTTGGTGGTAGAGAGGAATCAAATGTTGATGACCACAACAGAATCACTGTAAAAGCTGGATCAATTACAATAATGAAGATACAAGATGCTTATATATACTTACTAAATGAGATGACAGCATACTAAAATATTAAAACTCTGTTACCTTTCCTTATTTCCTCAACCCATTTACTACTAGTTTACCATAAAAGATTGTGGTATTCTACACTCTTTTTGATTCATTTTTCACTCTCAGAGTAATGATGTGTTTTTTCTGAACCTGTTAAAGAGCCTTTAATTCCAAACCCATATATTTTATTGCAACATTATAGGTATTTCTTATAAGTGAAGCCTGAAACAACATTGGAATAGTGTAGCTTTGGATATTTATTGGATTACAAATTTTTTTTTGAACATCAATAAATATAAAAATCAGGAGATGAATACTTTTGAAGAGACAAATTTCTCACATATGTGTTGGTTTTGATTAGAACAGTGTTTATTGAGAAATATAGAACCTGAATTGAAGCAATGAAATATTTAAAAAGATATTGTACCATACTTCCATTCAGCATCAGTTATAATGCACTTAAATATTCCAGGCACAAAAGCAACCTGTGAATTAAGAAACACTGGAAAAAACCAATGAATATATTTAATGACATATTGGCCTAAACTTCAGAAAGTATTTTCCGTATAATTTTAATTAGAAAAAAAATTGAATATTCAGATTTTTTTTTGACATTGTTTTTTCTGAACATAATTTTTGCCTTGAAGCTTCATTGTTGGACAACAATGCTTACACATTTGAAATTAAATCAAATGTAAAATGAGAGATTGGTACAGTGTTATATGCAGATCAGAGGAAATGAGCATTTTTTATTTTATCCTCAGAGATCTGTTCCCAAGATCCCTATTTCTTCCTAGCCTAGGTGTTTATTTATTTTAGTACACATATGGATACACAACAATTAATTTGCATAGGCTCATACAAATTCTCTTGCATCCACAAGCTCTACTGACATTGCAAGCTCAGCATATTGCTTAATGTGTCCAATGAAAATAAGTCATTGTACATGTGCCAGGGGACTGGCACATTTTATGTGCTGCTGTGTGCCAGGGGGCCCTTAGAGTAATGCCAGCTGTGTGATTCATCGTTATTGGGCACCTCTAACCTTGCCAGAAGTAACATTAGGCTCTTCCAATTAATTTCTTCAATAGAAAAATGCCGTTTAGAATGAAATGCCTTAGTACAGAAAACCATGTATTCAGTTTAAACAGGTGTTGGTGACGTTTTCTATCCAGTAACAACTAGAAGTCATGTCTTGAAGGTGTGCAAGGTCTCAGCTGCCAATAATGGCAATTATCAGAGATTTTTATCTGACATGCAGGCTTCCATGACATGGTAGTTATTTTCCCTGAAGTTCTGATTTTAGCTGTAAGAAGTAGAACTGTGCAATGTTGCTATTTATAAATAATTTATCAAATAGTGATATAAAAATGTCAGAACCTAGTAGACTACTGAAACACAATGTCGATATAATTGCTTGACCATTAAAGGTTCAGAGCTGTATTAGGCCCTGTATCTGGTATCCCTCTTTGCGAGTTTTCTGTTCAAGAAACCTTTGGGTTTGTTTCACAGCATGAAGTACCCTGGGGAACCAAGGGCATCTACTACTCCTTGGCATACCAGTGGCCAGGCAGCAGATCCTGTTGCATTGGGTATATTTGTGAGCACCCTTTTTGGCTGATCACAAGCATTCAGCCTTTGTGCCCCTGTTGGTGTAGGTAGAGTCTGAGTGGAAGATTTTTAGTAGGAAGCCTACAGCGCTCGTCTCCCTATCTGAAAAATTGAGAAAGAGACTTGTCATTGTGCTTATTTTCTACACAGCAGCACTGTACCACCAGTGGATAAAGAACTCTTTCTAATTCTAGGAAATAGTATGGTTGGATAACTAAGAAAATTTTCTTCTTTTGTGTCACAAGAAATTTTTGAAGGAAAGCTTAAGGAAAGGTGCCCATAACCTGGGAAAAATAGTACCTTCAAAAAATGAAAATTCAAACAACACCAAGATGTTAACAATGTGTTGAAGTAACGGACACTTCCTGTGCTTCTATCAGATAGGAATTTTTTGTGAAGATAATTTTTACTGATTCATTTCAGAAATTATTTTTTCAGCATGCATAGTCCAGGCAAGGCTGCAAGTGTTCAATAATTAATTAAAGCCTACATAAAAGATGAGAACTTGGAGAGCCAACTGTTTTTTCATAAAATGTTTTATTACTTGTAATGCTAACCTAATCGTCAGACTGTACGAATGTCTGCATGAAGACCAGAACAGCTTCTTAAGAGGCTGCATGGGTGATTAAGCGCTTGCTTTTCCTGTTCCAGTGTGTCAAGGTCAATGTCCTTCTCCACACTTTTAAGGCCCACCTCAACTCTTTTAAGATTTTGTTCCTTTTATTTTTTTTTTTTTTTGATAACCTGGTTTGCTTGCCTTGCCCCTCCAAATTTAGTTACTTGTGCCTCAGAGGTATCAACGGCTGCTTTCTTTTTGCATTGTCAGCAGTAACCGTGGTAAGACATCCACTACCCTGTTAAGCTGCCCTGACAGCTGACATCTGGCCGCTACTTTAAGAGTGGGGAAGAAAGTATTATCAGCATATGCTCAACTTCTAGTTCCTTGATACAGTACATGACTACATCCTTGTACCAGCAGTTGTCCTTTTATGTTGTAAACACTTTGGGGCTTCTGGGGCAATACATGTTTTTAACTTCAAACAAGAAACATCCCAACAAGCAAATAAATTATTAAGGTTGCAAAGCAAAGGATTGAAAAGGTATGAAACTCCTCAGCTGGCTTCATTTTCTCAGCAGATTACGCATATCAGGATGCAGCCTTTTAGTACGCGATCATATATTTTCTTTTGGCGCAGTCGCACTTTTAGCTAATGCACTGCATGGCTGGTACTCTGGGGACTAGGTAGTTATTCTCTAAAATATTCTTGTTTCATTTTTAGCAAAAGTTGGAAGACTTAAACACAATAAAGCTAGAGTTTTGGAGAGTAGCCAGAGAAGGGCAGATGAGTACTTCCTTGCAGATCTGGATGTTTTTCCACAACTATCACTGTTTAACCCAGCAGTCAGCAACAAAGGCCCACATGGCATCTCACTCCCCACTTCTCTCTCAGATGAGTTGGGGAGGAGAATCAGAAAAGAAAAAGAAAACTCATGGGCTGAGGTAAGAACTGTTTGACAGGGCAGTAAACGGAGTGAAAATACAGCAACCATAACAGCAACAAAAGAGTATACAGAACAGGTAACACACAATGCAAATGGCTGAAAACACCTCAAAACTAACACCTGGCTTGCTCCCAATCTGGAATCTTTTGCCATATTTCACAGTCATGCTCCTGAACTGCATTGTGAAAACCAGCTGTGGAACTAAACTGTGATTACGATGTCACCAACTGTGCCATGATCTGTGTTATCAATCACACTGTGAGTCACATCACCAACTCCCTGCTCCCTGGTTAATTATGTCTCTTATATATATAGAGTGTGACATCAGGATATCGAATATTCCTTTGGCCAATTTGGGTCAGTTGCCCCATCTGTATCTCTTTCCATCTTCTTGTGAAAATTAACTCTTTCTCCATTGAAACCAGGAAATTAATCCTTACCCAGCCAGACACAGGACAACCAGCAGCTAAAGGGTTCCTATATGATATGAAGCATATGACTTAAGGATCAGATTAAATACTCTGTTAATTTTCTTTATTTTCTGGATTTCAGATTAGAGATAAATATCATCATTTTCATGCAACTATTGCTCATAACTTTCTGCTCTATCAGAGCTTCAGCTACTCAGAGACTCTCATTCCCCATTTCCTTTGTGCTCCTTTTTCTCATTTTTGGCCCACTTTCAGTTCCCAGTTCCTGTCTTCTTAAAAAAGACTCATTCCAGTCTCCTGTTCCTCCTGCCTGCTCAGTTCCCATTCCAGCCCTTGATCCCATTTCCTTCCCTCTTCTAATTCTCTCTCCAGTCCCTCCTGTGTCTCTTATTGTTCCTCTCTTCTGTCAGCCAGGCAGTTTCATTATCCACATTGCCTGGGCACCCAGCAGGGACTCGCAACTCTAACAGCAGAGCTGCAGGTTTGGGATCTTGACTTGACCTGACCTGGCCTCTCTCAGCAAGCACTCTTCTGAAAGTTATGAACAAATGAAAAGTTTTCATGCTGCCTGGGAACCCTTAAAATGTCAGGTGAAATGACAGGTGAAACTTGGTTTTTAATTTGGTTATACTAAACTGTATTAATTTGATTATGACTGCCATTCAGGAAGGAAACTCAAAAGAATGAATCCATGGCCACTTGACCTGCCCTTATTTTGTTTTGTTAAATTCAGGATGATCTGGACAGAAGATCAGAAAAAAGACTCACCTGGCTACCTGAGAAGTCACTCTGTTGAAAATATCAAAGATCTGTTAAATGTCCATGCTTATTAAGTACTACTTTGTTTCAGTCTGACAGAAAACACTATCATTTGTGACATTCAGCAGACTACAACATAGCCTGGAATTGTATGCATATGTATAAAATACATATCAGAAAAAAAAATGGATAACAGCCAAGTACACTGTAAAGGAGGCAAATCTGTCTGAATTCACACAAATATATTATCTTGAAGTTAAATACACATATATAGAATCATAGAATCACCATGTTGGAAGAGACCCACTGGATCGTCGAGTCCAACCGTTCCTATCAAACACTAAACCATGCCCCTCAGCACCTCATCCACCCGTGCCTTAAACACCTCCAGGGAAGGTGACTCAACTACCTCCCTGTGTAGCCCATTCCAGTGCCCCATGACCCTTTCTGTGAAAATTTTTTTCCTAATGTCCAGCCTAAATCTCCCCTGGTGGAGCTTGTGGCCATTCCCTCTTGTCCTGTCCCCTGTCACTTGGGAGAAGAGGCCAGCACCCTCCTCTCTACAACCTCCTTTCAGGTAGTTATAGAGAGCAATGAGGTCTCCTCTCAGCCTCCTCTTCTCCAGGCTAAACACCCCCAGCTCTCTCAGTCGCTCCTCATAAGGCCTGTTCTCCAGCCCCTTCACCAGCTTTGTTGCTCTTCTCTGGACTCGCTCCAGAGCCTCAGCATCCTTCTTATGGTGAGGGGCCCAGAGCTGAACACAGGATTCGAGGTGCGGTCTCACCAGTGCCGAGTACAGAGGGAGAATAACCTCCCTGGACCTGCTGGTCACGCCGTTTCTGATACAAGCCAGGATGCCATATTAGACAAGCTATCGGGGTACTACCTGATGTGACCTCATTACTTTTCTGAAACTGTATTCCTCTGTGCAATAACATGCAATGATCCTGAAATTATGTTTATTCAGCTTTGTAGGCTGCATTTGTGCTTAACTCATTTCTCCTCTGGGTATAGAAGAGCAACAATGAATTCACAGTGATTACTAATGAGTCAGCAGTTTTACAAACTCTTGCTGTAATGAAGACTTTAAATGAGACCTGAGCAGAAAGCTGCATTGGAGAGTCCAGCTCCTGCCCTAGCTTGGAACCATTTGCATATTTAAAATAAGTAAGAAATAGAATGGAACTGGCCTGCTAGTCACAAACACCAGATGGCTGTCTCAGGCCACGTAGTTTAAACCAACTCAGAATCAAAGTGGCTCATTGATTTATCAACAACGTGTAATTAACCAGCAATCAATGAACCATATACGCAAGAACAATATTTGCAGTGCAACAGATAAACCACAATACAAGAGGTAAAACAGAATACTAGATGCTTTAAATGGTTAATATGCATCTGTGAATTTCTAAATACCCTTCAATAGTGGTATTAGAACATCTAGGATGTTCTAATCCAAATAATAGTCAGTTATCCCCCCCAGAAATGCATGTCAGATGCACATCCCCTTCTAGAGTATGGATTTCCTCCTTGCACACCCCTCCTGGGGACGAGGTGGGTCTGAGTGTGGCCTAATGCTCTCAGCCATGTGTTAGCAGTGTCAATCCATCTCCCAACTCACGCACACATCCCAGAGGTCCCTACATCCTCCTCCCTGACCTGTCACCCCGAGGTGGATGCAGGTGTCTGTTTGGCCTGAGCAGAGCCAGTGACCCTGGCAAGGCAACTTCTGGCAGTTTCAGACTGGGGAATTTGACCATTCATACTTATGACAAGATAGAAACACTCCTTGAACACTAAAAATAAAATAAACAACCAAAATCCCTGTTTGTTTGCGGTGTAATCAAGTGGCAGAAATATCTGCCCACATTTTTAATGTTGCAAATCCAAATTATTTTCCCCCTCATACATATTTCAATATTTTTTATCTAACAAAAACAATCTTTTTTTTCAGTCATGGTTGCAAATACGTAGCCACAGAAAGCATAACAGCTTCAGTTAGTAAATGTGGATACTTAGAAAAAGGGGAAATTAGGACACAGTAATCTTGAGAGTGAATTTACAATGCAATAATGACTGTCATTAGTAGGTACAAGAAGCGGTGCTGTGTGGCTCCATAAAGCACAATAGCAAGTGCACTTCACATTCACACCTCGGCTTACCACTGTGAAGATTTCTGTAGTTTCTTAAATCCCACTGACAAGATGTGACTCTGTCATATCTTATTTACTGCAGGGGAGAAGAAAGCAACAACTGTGATGAGATTTTAATTTAGAAATACTAGGGAAAATGCGTGAATCCACAAGCTCCAGACTGAACACTACAAGTAAAAACAAATATTTGCTACCTCAGTAATGGACAGGGTTTTCCACCATTCCAGCCTACAACACTGTGTAACTATTATTAATGTAACCAGTGAGCAAAAAGCTGCAATTTTGTGCCGTTCAATAGGAGATAAAACTCACTCTCAGTTTGGTGATTTCATAGTCCTTATTAGGTACCTAGAGAAAGGAATAATTGATGTTATGGCATCTTACAGAATAATTTACTCCCAAAGCAACTGGTGATTACACATTTCTAAGAATGTATCTGAAATAAATAAATCAAGGCATTGTTAATTTACAGAACTCTTACGCAATATATTATGAGATTTGAGTGTACTTTATTTGCAAAACAAAGTAATTTAAAGACTACTGCTGACAGACTGAATAGACTCTATTATTTTAATGATGATGAGTGCTGTTGGTAATAGCAGGTGCAACAATCATCCTCATATAACTTAGACAACATATATAAAATATGTACAGATAATATATGTCATAACCTAGACAACAGATTAGCTTCAATCAGGCACAGCAGTCAACAGTGCCTGTGTTGTTTCATCATGAGATACCATCTTTCATGCAAAGATAGGTGGCTTGAAGATCAATCTTTTAAGAAGGTGCAGCAACCTGGGGGAAGAATGAAGTGAAAATCAGTGCAGAAACCACAGCAAATAAATGATGAGCTTGGTTCAAACTGTAGATTACAGCACAGAGTTTGCTAAGAATGTAAAATATTTAATTGACCAGACCGACAACCTGAGTGTTAAAACTCAATTTCCTGTTAAATGGGGAAAAAAACCTTTTACCAACGCAGTATGAGTTCTGGTATTCCTCATCGCATTTGGTTTGTGTGGTAAGGTTTTAGTACCAGGGAGGGAGATACAGGCATGGCTTCTGGGAGATGGTTTGGGGGAAAGTGTTTCTAAGAGTTGGGTTTATTTCCCATTACCCTACTCTGATTTGATTGATAATAAACTAAAATAATTTCCCTAAATCAAGTTTGTTTTGCCTGGTTTTGGTGGGTGATCTCTACCTGGCATAATCTTGATCCTTGAGGTTTTTGTTATTTTTTTCTCTCCCTTGTCCATCTGAGGAGGGAAATGATACAGCACCTGGCATCTGGCTCTCTTATCACCCTCTACAACTACCCGAATGTAGATTGTGAAGCAAGGTGAGTGTTGGTCTCTTCTCCCAAGTAACAAGGGAGGAGGAAATGGCTTCAGTTTGTACCAGGGAAGGTTTAGATTAGATATGAGGAAAAATTTCTTTACTGAAAGAGTGGTGAAGCACTAGAACAGGCTGCTCAGGGAAGTGGTAGAGTCATCATACCTGGAGGTGTTAAAAAAACCTTGTGGGTGTGGCACTTTGCGACATGGTTTAGTAGGCATGGTGGTGTTGGGTTGACGGTTGGACTTCAAGGTCTTTTTCAGCTTTAATGATTCTATGATTCTATGATCCCACCATGCTGACATAACCATTAGTAATGAAAAGGGAGACTCCAGGAATACGATTAGATGGGAAGTTGTAAAAATGCAAATAATGTATGCTAATCCTCTATATGACAAAACATAGGATCTTGTATTATCTAAGAAATAGAATGAAAGAGAAATGCAGAAAGAATAGCAAAATAAAGTGCCTACTGGTTAAAATTATATTAATATTACAATACAATTGTGATTAGTATTAGCTAACAAATACACTAAACTGCACAAAGTACTCCCAATACAGTGTCCCAAGTGACAAAAAGACTCACATTGCTCAACCCAGTGGCTACACTCTTGCCAACCGAAGTGTGTTTGCTTTATAACTGGGTGAGAAAAGGGTTCTGCAAGAGTAACTTGACCCCATTTTGAGCTCTGTGAGCAGGTGTATCATGCCTCACATTCATGCATAGTAAAAGTCCATCACTGATTGAAACCTTGGATTACAGAGCTTGAGTTCTGACCTCTGGGAGTGTTTGACATCTGGCACTATATGCAGAGAAGAACAAGAGAGCCAGAGCCCAAGTCCTGAGTAACAATGTCTCCAAATCATGTCCTTATGTATAATAGTATGTCATAGAAGATAAATTTGTGGAAACAATCTATTTTATCAGTTTTCCTCCTTGCTTATCATGCCTTGCTTTATAAAGCAAATAAATTCCCAACTCTGATCCAATTTCAAGAGGTCTCTTGGTGTATCTTCACTCAACTTGTCCCCAGCTTTACATCTGTGGAAAACTATTTTTGCTTCATTCACCTGTACAAAATGTAAACTTACGTTTACTGAACTCCAGAATGTTTCTTCATGGGTAAACCTGGCAGCTCATTTTTCATTTTCATTGCACTAGCATGTGAAAACCACAAGGGAAATGGAAGTTTTATGCCTTCATAAAGTGCCCAAAATTCCTGGTGAAGATATAGCATGTTTTTGAATGTATTGTCAGTGATCTTCAGGAATGACTTATAAACATGATCTTACATATAACTGTGGGGGGTTGACCTTGGCTGGTTGCTAGGTACCCACCAAGCCACTCTAGCCACTCTACAAAGGCATGTACTGATAGGACTAGGGAAAATGGCTATAAATTGGAGAGGGGAAGATTTAGACTAGACATAAAGAGGAAATTCTTCACAATGAGTGTTGTGAAGCACTGGTACAGATTTCCCAGAGAAGCTGTGGCTGCCCTATCCCTGGAAGGCCAGGTTGGATGGGACCTTGGGCAGCCTGATCTAGTGGAAGGTGTCCCTGCCCATGGCAGGGAAGCTGGAATGATATGATATTCAAGGTCCCTTCCAACTCAAACCATTCTATGATTCTATGATTCTATGTTTCTATAATTCTATGATTAGCTAGGCATGCTTATGTAGAAATCACATTATAAAAAAATAGCATTCCAGAGAAATGGGCTAACAGTTAAAATGGCACTCACAACTGTTCTGCAGTAGAGAGATCTAGATAAGATATTAGTGCATGTTATTGCTGGTATTTGGATCAAACACTGCCTGCAGGAGCCGGTTACAAAAGCACTTGAATTTCTCCTAAAAGATATTAATGGTGGTGGTCATAGAATATTGGTTTCACAGGGCATCTGTGACATACAATGACAGGACACTTTTACCTGATGGGGATGAAGAAGTCCTGGACTAAACTAGACCCCGAGGGATCCTGCCAATTCTACCAACATCCAATGTGTGGAATTTAAAGGTATACTGGGCAGCTGCCTGGTATCCTCCCCTGGGCTGTCGTAATGCTTGTGTAACCAATTTCGGTTTAAGTGAGACATTTCAGAAGGCCTGGGTAACTGTCATTTTTCAGTGAAACTGTCCTACTGAAAAACTCTTGACATCCAAAAAGGATAAAACCTGCAGTTGCTTAGATACGACTTCTTAGTATAAAAGTTTTCTACAAACTTCCAGCCAGTATTTCAGATATGTAACCAAGGCATGTAGGGCATGATGGGCTATCACTCTTTCAAGATCAGCTATCCAGCTGTGTGTTACATCTCATCCATCTCTAAGCTGCAGGTACAGAGACAGATGAAACCCTGCTAATCACTCCAGTCAATTGAAACAAACAGCAGCTTTTCTATTTTGCACGCTCATCTTAAACTCATATCTCTGCTGAGTTTGTAGACAGTACCTGGAAATCAAGATGAAGGCTTCCCAATAGAAAAATAAATCTATTATCAATTAAAAACTTTTGGTCTACTGGGTCAGTTGACCTTTTGAACTACTATACAGGTACTAAAAATAAGCCTTAGGGGAATAAGTTTTTTTGTAGTATCTGGGAATTCAACTAATTTAACAGTTTGCAAGACATTTAATAACTACTGTATGAGAAAGCACGTTGGGATAAGTAATCTGGTATGCAGAAAAGAAATTCATTTTGCTTTGACACCTCTTCTTTAGCTCAGAAATTATGATCTGTGCCCTAGGCTATCAAACATCAATGCACAAAATTATGCACAAAGGGTTTATGGTTCAAGTGGTAAATCCAGTCATTTGCAAAATGTTGACCCAAGTGATTCAGCGCAGAAAGCTTGATCTTTCAGTTTGAAGAAAATGTAATTTTATGGATGTCAAGTCGAAGTTCAAAAGTGACATATAGTGTCATACAGATAAATAGTTTTGCCGACAGCAATGCCATACTTCATAAGTACTTGTCTGGCCAATGGTAACTACTATGATGATTAAGGAGGCTGCTAGAAAGTTCACATTTTATCACATTTTACATATCATGTAAAGCTCTAGAATTAAAAATTAAGACAAGCTTGTTTAAGAGCTGCGTTTAATACTTCAACTCCTTATTTCATTTATATGTAATGAAGATCTATGGCAATATTATGTAACTTTTAAGTTATTATTTTCATTACTGTTATTTCATATGTACCACTTTCATAAGATTCAAATTAATTTACAATCTCTTCAGTTTTGAATCGATGACAGATTGAAATTAAAATGCTGTTTAGAATTATGATATTAGTTATATTGTGTTTGCTAACAATCAGAAACTGGAATGAGGGATCATTTTTATCACAAAAACTTTTCAATTTTTCTTATAACTTGTGAGAACATTATTACTCCTTATATATATTGTCTTTCTTCTCTCTCAAATAATCTCATATCTAATGGAAAAGCATATGAAAAGTAGTATGTAGAATGTCATGGAAAGTGCAGAGGTATGTAACTGCCCTGATAGTATTTTATTCATGACAAAGAAGTAATGTACAGCAATTAGCATTTTTAATTATCTGTTCCTATTCAAAACAACTAGGTAAAGCCAGTTTTTCAGTTAAAATATAAGCTTTCTAGACCATTTCTAAAGTGTCTTGACTCCACACAGAGAAAAGGAATAATGCAGGGGTTCAATTAGTGTTTAGGACTGAGGTCTGTATTTAGTGACAGATGTTGCACATCCTAAATAAATTCTGCCCTTCTGGGTTGGTGAAGCTAGTGAAGAGGTTTGTGTCTAAATGCCTCCATATTGAGTTTCCACACTTTTTAAACATGAAGACACACAGACCTGTTACCTAACATTGTCCCTTCTGTACATTTTTCATAAATACCTTGAAACAGGAATGCAGGTTATATCATGTTAATTACTCTTACTGTATTTGTTTTAAGTTGCAGTTATGCTCAAGCTTAATAGTTGTGATTCTTGCGGTATAGAATGCAGAATCAGTCCCCAGAAGTAACATTCCATGTCAAGCATTCCAGTGTTGAACAATTGTATGTTATCATGTACTAAAAATGTTTAGAAAATTAGAAAATATATATAAAACAATTTTAATGTTCTTTCATTCAATTCTCTTATTTGGATTATAGAGGAGGAATCTTGGCACTGTTCTAGCAGGCAGACTGGATCAGAAAAAGTCTCTTGAGATGAGCCCAACATAAAAAGCTTCAGAGGTAATTCTGTCCCAGCTGTGGTTTTGGGGAACTATGGAGTCTCTAAGGTCTTGCCTTTTCCATGGATCTTCTCCTTTTGGTCCATCTTAAACAAACTGGAGGTTATAGAAGCAGATGTGAGACTTCAGGTTACTATTGTCTCCCTACCTGCCATCACAACTTGTGTGTTATCCACACACAGTTGTTGCTTACTTTGTTCATAGCCCCAAATATTAGTTTTCTTTTTCCTCCAGATTTCTTTGATACGTGATTTAAAAAAAAAAAGAAAATAAGAAGAAAACAAGGGGAAATAAAAGGGAGAGGAAATTAAAAGAAATCTTTTTTTTCATCAGGACAAAACTGAGTTTAGCCCTGTTGTGTATGCTAAAAGAAATCTAACCATATTGCTATAATTAGGAGAGTAAAAAATGAAATACTGCCAACAACGTTCACCAGCGTCCTTATTCTCATGCATTTGGCAATTCAGACATTAACAATTGTACACAGTCACAATCCTGTACAGGGCTGTTATCCCTGTGCAAAATTAATGATTTTTAAGAACCATGAAATGTAAACTCATGTCTATCTCCTTTTCTTCATTGTTAAACCTCTGCCTTTTGTACTGCCTCCATCTCTGTTTCTCCACCAAAGTTTTCAGCCTCCTATGGCTGCTAGAAACTGCACATATTTTTTGAATTATTCTTCCTCAGTTTCTGGTGAAATTAATATTAATTTCTTCAAAGATAAATGTTTCATCTACATGAGTAAATGAGATGAGCAGAATGAAATGCCACTGGGGAATTTTCTCCAGGCTAGCATTCACACTTGGGGGATAAATCTGATTATTCACAAACATTTCCTATATCTTCTGCAGTAAAAATTCTTTTAAAGTTTGTTTCCCAACTTACTATAAATACTTCCAATAATATTTCAGCAATGTCTTTACTTCATTCATCATTTTATTTTGATACATTTCAGCTCTGTCCTTACAATTATAAAAAGCTCTGTCCTCACAAGTATAAAAGTAAATTGGAAGATATTCATGAACATATAAGATATTTCATTATGGCATACTTTCCTCTTCTTGCCTTCCCTGTTTAAGTGCTCAAGTCAATATGAGTTTCTTCCTAAATCTTTGTTCTTTCATGCCTGTCGTCTGAACTTCTTGTAAAGCTGCAAAATCATAGAATCATAGAATCACCAGGTTGGAAAGGACTCACTGGATCATTGAGTCTAACCATTATAATGATATGTGAAGCAATCCTACCAAATGCTTAGCTAACTGCAAGATTAAACTAAAGAGTGGGAATTGCAGTGGGATACAGTGCTACTTATATAACCTTGCAAAGTTTACAGGCTCAAACTTTTGCATTCCTCTGTGTCTCTGAATTTCATCAGCCCCTTATCAAGCATCCTCTGAAATGTTTTCAGAGCACTCTAATACAGCTGATATAATATATCCAAGTGCAATGCACTTAGCTAACTTATTCTTTGTATGTTCCATTATTAGTGAAGTTTGCTCATTAAACTACATTTCTAAGAAAGAAAAAAAAATCTTCCTTAAATAACTCTAGTACAGAGTGCTAGACAGTAATTCCACATGACCCCAAAAAGTCAATGTCAATTAAGAAGCAGTGAATTTCCTGAACCAAGTTTTTGTTCTTTCACATTAGTTAAAAACATTTTTTCCTGTAATTTAGAATGAGTCCTTTTGTGTTTCTGAGAAAATTTAAAGAGAAAAGAAATATAAAGCAAAACTCACAAGGAGTCTTAATAAATCCAATTACCGGTTCATGTATTAAGCTTGCAAAAGAATTAGAAGTTTAAATCAGAACCTGTTACAGATTCTGTGCACTGAAGAACATTATTTTTATCAACTTTTAAACATATTTTAGCAGTAAAAAATATATTTAAATGTTCTTCAGTACAGAGCTTGCTAACAGCAATCTCCCATTTTTTAGTCTATGAAAAGCATTGGTCTCAAGGGAGTTCATTAGCTAGATAATCCTCTGGTTCTGTCTTCCAGGTTGTCTGCCTGTAGCATGAAGAAACAATAGCAGATGCAATAGAATTGACCTTGTCTTTATTAATATCTATAGTGCTATTAAAGGCTAAGGACATATCACGAGCATACTTGTATATAACTAAAACTGATTCACCACTATTACATCAAATATTTACCTTATCTAGAGCTACAAGCATTTATAAGCTTATTTTGTTGGAGCTCAAACAACATGGACTAAGAATTCTTGTTAATTATTAGGCCGTGATAAAAAATACAATTTGCCCATTCTCTGAGCTATCATGTGTATACGACCTCTCAGTACCAGGGAAATTTTCAATCGATATGAATATATTAGACTGCTGCAAGGAATTACTTCAAATGTATCAACTACAAGTAATTACCAGTCCTGGAAAGTGATTAAAATGGCTTAAAATTAAGATTTCAACTTGCTAGTGTTATTTCTATGCAAATATATTACATCTTTTCAACAACCATGCAAGTCTTAATTAAAAGTAGACTAAAGTTTTGAATAACAAGAAAATTTTTAAATTCATACCATAAACATAATTACTTGAGCTTCTGTTGCAAATGAAAGTCACATTTTTTGATTGCTGTACTTGCTTTCCCTCCTCTTTTCTAATGAAGAAAGACGTTGCACAATACCCTATTAAACTGTATGCTGAATGAGTGCTTGAAATTATCAGTTTCCTTTATACTGACTAGCTATAATAGCTCAGTGGTATGCTATATTATAGTCTTATTTTTATATCTATTATATATATGTCTTTCAATATATGAATTGAGTGATTCAGTTCTCAGAATATGATGTGAAAGTTTTTATGCAATTAAATGGAAATCACAGGAAATACTTTCGTTGACTGTATCTACTCAGGCATATTTGATTGATAGTTTGAGCTTTTCTGACACCTGATTTAGTATCCTTAGGACTCCCTGGAGGTTGATCAGTTTGCTAAAAGTATATAGTCCCCTCTAGCCACACAGATCATATATGATAGGCTAAACTCATCAAAACAGGGCATTATTTCTGCAAAACTCTCCTTGGATGTAGGTCATCCTTGCCTCATAAGAGAGACACAAAATCCTAAGGCTTGCATGGGTGCTCACTCCTTTGACCTTCAGGTATGGAAAAAATTAAAAAGCAGAAGGAAAAACATTCAGAGTTTTTATAAATTTTAATATTTTCCTCTTATGGTGTTCTTTATCTGAAACAGTACATTTGACTTGATTTTTTAAATTATTTCAGATGTTCCAAACCTTCATTGTTTGGTGAACTTTTTATTTGTTCATGAAAATCTCTTTCTCTGCTTTCCTGCTCTCAAATGAATATTGACTTCAAGACATCACCAGTACATTGCTCATTCATATGCTGGACTATGAGAAATCTATGTGAACTTTTGCAAAATTCTAGGCATGGATGGCATTTAGAAATAACTGTAGAGCTCTAACAGTTCAGTATTTAAGTCAAAATCTAAAGAAGCACTTAGTGAGTTGGAGAACTCTGGTAGAGTCAGGCTAAATTTCTTTTCAAAATGTTCAGTTCTCCTCAAGTTTTAAGTAATGCAGTTTGAGAGTTAATATTTTCTACATTAGTTAAATGAAACTTTTGAAGGTTAACTATGGAGTGCTAAAGAAACAACTATTGCCAGAAAGAAAGCTGTTTTCTTGTTATTTTCCTTTTTACTGTCACTTATGGCTTAGAAATATGGAATGAAGTTTTGTTTGAACTTCCTCCACTTGTTTTCTGGGAGTTCTCATTCTGGCGGAGCTTCTATCTAAAATCTCCATTCCTTTTCTTAAGGTATTTTTGTAATGTGTTCAGAAAATACGAAGTGTAAAGCAATCACAGAGCTGTCTGTTTCATTCAGAATAAACCTATATAATAAATTTAAAGTGCTTGTAAGTATTATCTGGCTTTGAGATCAGTTAGCGCAGAGCAGTCTGCATGCATATAAATAAATATTCTTGCTTTCTGCATCTGAGTGGCTGGATGCAAACTGACTGTTGAAAATAGTCTCTTGTGTCTGCCTACTCATTTATATACACACAGGAATTATTTAGGAGAATGCTAGTTGATCCAGGGAAAAAATATGCCACGGACTCTTTCAACAATTCACAGTATAGACAATCAGGTTGCTCATTAATTCACATTTATAAACATAGCCCTGGTGCCTGAACTTTACTAATTTTCATTGCAGTGCAACTTATTGCTACCCAACAACCAACCCCAACAAGCTCTAGACAGAGATATTCACAGTTAACCACCATTTACACATTGATCCACTGAAAAGTCTAAGATAAAAGAGATCACCTGGCACCCCCATGAGAGCACTTCTTTGAACACAGGGGTGCACTTAAAGCTTGACTTTCTTTCCTTCTGCTATCGAACTTTTCCTCCATTAACACCCCATTACAGCTCCTATTTCATCAACAAAAGCAATCAGTGATAGAGATGATTTACCAAAAAGAAGTGCTGGAATTGGCTGGCATTTGGTCCCCAGAGATAAAAATTACCCACTGGACACGTTTTACCATCTTGCACTAACAATACAATATTTGGTTTTGTCAATAGCTTCCCTCAATAACTCCAAAGCTACAGGGTGGATGCAGGACATATTCAGATGCTGTCACTACTGCCATTTGCCACGTCATACTTGTACCTTACAGAATTTTATCATGTCCATGATGGAAGCAGTACATTTATGAAACAGAATATAGAGCAGATGTTTAGGGTTGTAATACTTACTATACTTGTAACCATGATCAGAGCTGCGAAGAGGAGCAAAAGGAACTATGTCTCCTGTTACTGCCCATGAAGAAGACTTCTTTCCTGTCCATCAGCTCAAGACACCCATAGAACTACTAATGAGAAGTATTTTTGTTGTTTCGTTTCAGAAGATCATATATTATCTGAAAACGGGAGGATAAGCTTTTTTTTTTCTCTGCATGGAGCAGCTTAAAAGTAGTGACTGAACCTTTAGAAATGAGAAAATTTAATTTTAAAAGAGTTACAATCGAAGTATTTTGGATAAACAGACAGGCTCATATTAGGAAATGTTAAGATTTGGTATTTTTAATGCTCCCTTACTACATGAGTTTTCTCATTTCTGTGTTCCTGCGCAATACACTGACAATGAAGACTTGTCTGTACTCTTAGTTGCCACACACTGCTACCTTCAGACCAAACTGGGAAATATAATAAGCTTGAAAGTATGCATTGTACAAGTTGAGAGTTTCAACCTGATCAGTGCTATGAGTGTCCAGCAAATATATTCTTTCACTTATCCACATTTAGCTTGCTGTTGCTGCTCAACATCTCTCCTGGGAATAGAATTTGTAAAAAAGAGACTATGAGAAAAAATATTTCTTTATCTGTCCTTTAGAGAAATGCTCGCATTTTGTGATACAGAGCCCTCACCCTCTTTTTAGTATGCATTATGAAAAATACTGACAATTTTAAATCTGTACAGAAATTCCTGAAATTGAAATGCAAAAAAAAATTAGAACTTTTACTTAATTAAAGCATTTTTTCCCCACACTCATAAGAAAAATAACTTGAGCAGACAATGTTCAGATATACCAAAAATAACTCTTCTTGCCTGAGAGTAGTTGTGAAATATTTCAATACAAATATTTGAACAACTGCAGTACTGGCTGAGGGAATTGGGAAGGAAAAGACATTCAGTACTAGCTTTCACATTGCCACTACACTGTTCTTGCACAGCTATTCAGACTATGAGAAAAAACAGCAAAGGAAAATTGCATAAAGTAAAGCTTTATGTACTTTATGGTGAATGCCGTGAATGCTTTTTACTGTTACTTACAACAAAGTGCATGTAGATTTTTGTAGGAAATTATATAAATAAAATCTCTTCCTAGTCCTTTTTTTCAATGGAATTCAGCTACGAAATTTAAAAATATTTCCTTAATGTTTTAGACTTTATAATAGAGCCCCAGCAACTATACTGTTCTTTAAGTAGTTCAAACTCATTCAGTGCTGTTGTCCCATTAATATAGTAAATCACTTGTAGGTATTTTCCATATTTAAAATTAAGAAGCTTTCTATCCAGACTAACTTACGGTTGGAGTTGATGATCTCAAAGGTCTTTTCCAGCCTAATGGTTCTACAAATCTGAGCTAAATATCTTGCACTATCCAATATTCTTCCTTGTATGAAACAATAATAATACAGAAGGCATAAAACACACATTAATACATGACTCTAGATTTGATTATCCTATTGAAAATAGTAATGCAGATAATTGCCTGTGCAGAAAACAAATTAATTTAGATATACATGGAGAGAAAGGAAATACCACCAGTGCAGTTTAGTATAGGTTTCTGCAAAACTAAGTTAATATGGAAGAGGTTGTGAAGTTTTCTCCATACATGCTCTGAAACATGTATACAGACAGTCTCTGTTTAGTTTTATGATCCTTTAATTACTGGGGCTATTTTACAATCTTATCTTTGTCAGGTTCATTTTCTGTAGTTCTGGTTGTGCAAAAATCACCCTAACAAATCAGAGTCTCCAGAGTTGGAATACTTTAAAAGTAGAAAATAAACTTTTCTGAAATGTCTAGTTAAAACTGTTTCTGATCTCTGAGCTTATTCCTCTGCCAAACATACAAATAACCTGAGAAAAACAAAGTTGTATGTGGAAGTACCTAAGTAGATCTGTTTGGGAAAACTACCCAAAAGCCAGAGTTTATTGCTTAAAGCTAATTTTTACATTTCCTGCAAAGGCACAGCAAGGTTTCAGAGGTGTTCTCCTTGTTCAACATGCAGAATGAAATACTAATTAAGTTTATTTTTTGATTAGAAAAGTGCCAATGTTATCTGCTCTGTCAAAAAAAAAAATTGTAATTTTGGCAATGAGAAACTCTGCTGTGTCAGATAATAAAAGAAGGTTTTGGACAATGTAGGAGGAAAAAGGAAAAATATCTGCTATTTGTAGAAGGCACATTACTTCAGCCAATAACATGTCTTACTGCTGCAGTTGGAGATGGTATATGGATCAAACAAATTTATTGAGACACATAGTAAAGGGAATCAGTGAAATTCTGAAAGTGATGAACACCATCAACCGTGTCAAGTATAATAAAGGTGAAAAATTGGACTTATAGATTCAAAAACTTTCCTCAGTAGAGACAGAACATTTATAGAGGAGAAGAGTACCCTCAAATTACTGCAGGCAAGTGATGAATATCTGTTCTGTATGTAAAAGCTAATCCTCTCTGCTTTTGTGCAAATGTTGGGAATGCAGCTGAAAGACTTATGTAGTTAGCACATTGCATGCACTGAAATGCCAATAAATTTCTTTACTTGTTGGTTCAGTATGTATTACAGATTATTTCAAGTGATATAAATAAAGAAATATTTTTTTTTTCAGTTATGTGTCATAGTACCATAGATGGATATACACGACATCTGGTTTTTATCATATACAATAAAATGAGTTCACAAAATCACTTAAAATTTTGACAGGAACATCAAGTAGGCTTAAGGGACACAAAAAAATCATTGTCAGAATATGCTTTCTTATCTTATGTACTTATAGTCCACCTCTGAACATTCTGTCAAACCAAAGAATTTCGTATTTTTGAATAATCTTAAAGAAATATTTTATTAGAAAACTGCAGTAGAATAACAGTGAGATGAGACTTCCAAGTAGCTGCCTCTAGTTAAACATCAGGTGATCCATTTCATGAATAAACCAGTTAAAAGCACGAGAAAGTAGGAAATCTGCCCACCAAAGATGACAAATAATAAACACTTTCAAGAATCAGATTCATGAAAAGGAAGTAGGTATTTTGAACAAGAATGATGGAAGACATACGATCACTCTGGGGATAGATAAAATACTCCCAACAATATTTCTCTTCTAAAGAGCTACTAAATATTAAAGAAGGACTATGCATTATAAATAAAAATATGATGTTGATATTGAGCCAGTTCATAATCTGCTGGGAAACAGAAGCAAAATATTACAAGAATGAATATGAATGGGGGAAGTGGTATGTGTCATATCAGATAATTCCTCCTACAAATTTACCAAGCTTTAAATTAAAAGCAAGACGCTGCTCCTTAAAAGTTCTTTAGACTCCGCTTCTCTTGTACTTAAAAATCTCTTACTAACAAGACTGTATTTCTGGCTTTTTTTTTTTAAGCCTGCAAGTCTTACATCGGTTCCATTCTTCACATTTAATGGCTCTCCTTCCCTAATATATAACTGACCTAGTACCTGTAGAGTACATTCATATCCCTCCTTTGCTTATTTTATGAAAAAAAGTAGGTCTACCTGTCTGGTCTGCTCTTTGGCAAAATAGGCTCTTTCTTTCTGATAGTCTTAGCAGTCCTTCCCGCTGTCTGTAGCAGCTAAAGGATTTTTAAATTTTTTTTTTTTTTGAGCTTGCACATCTAGGAGTGCAGATGCTCCACTAGGTTAATTTTTACCAATGCTTACTACAACAGTCTTCCATAGTTCAATATCTCTGCTAGAAATATAACCTTTTAGGATGCTTCTTGCTGCAAATGACATCCTTATTACAAAAAGAAAAAGAAAAATCAAAACCAGACCCATACAGAACCAGCGAATGACACCTTGCTCAAGCTGAGAAACATGGGATGGGAAAGTAAGAAAACCATGTTTCATCATGGCTGTAACAGTATATTTTCTAATTATCTTGTAAAATTTGGGGCTTCAATAGAAACTATCTAGCCATTGAAGAATATGTTTAAAGAGACTAAACATCCAGAAGTATGTAACCTGCCTAGTATATCATAGGTAGTTTTAAAGGCAGAATTCCACTTGAGCTTCATTACATTTTCTTAACGCACAGTGTAAGCTCTTGAGTTTCATCCTGAACTGCATATAAGACTTCTGAATCATACCCAGACAATATTTAATGAAAATACAAGAGAATTAAAAACACACAAAGTGAATTTGCATACAGTGTCATGTGTGTCTTAAAGTTATGTTAAACTGTATTTTTTAGTTAAAGAAAAAGTATTCTAAATTTCACTAATTTTTATTCCAAATTAAAATAATCACTTCACACTCAACTGCATGCTTGGTTATAACACAATTAGTTACAATGGCTAGAATATTATGAATATCACACTGGAGATAATAAGGTTTTAGCTTATTTAAAGGCAAATATCATTAATGATTGCAAATACATTAACAGAATATATTGATTTCAAGCAAAGCATTAATGTCCTTAAAAATGCAGCTGAGACAAACACTTTGTGCTCACAGAGCAGCATTGAGAGCTAACAGAGCAGTGTCAGAAAGCATAAACTGGATACTCTAAGTAGGCATGGACTCAGTTACTTGCAAAAAAGGATGCTTTTACATACAATATATGGCCAAATTTTTATAAACACATATCAAATAGTTTGGATGGATTTTAAAGGTTTTGTTTAGTAGATGCCTGTTCAACTCAAGCATTCCAAAATATATATAACATGGTTTTGGTTGATCAAGAAGAAGAGATTAGAGACAATGATAGTTTCTTGGAACAGCAGATCATAAAAATCCAATGGAAGAGATACAACAGTCTTGCATGTAGGCATGGATAGTGCACAGAAACATGTTCTAAGATGTAACTGTGAGAAAGTAAACAGATGAGCGTCATACTTTATGACTGTAGTCAACACTTACATTCAACAGTCTTGTAAGAATGAAAACACTGGAGAATGGTCATAACAATATCTGAAAAATAAAAGTGAGTTATAATTAATTTAAAAAATCACTTGAAAGTATGTTGTCTTTAGTTAAGCTTGATGTTTCCAGAAAGGTACAGGCTAAGGGGGAAGTCCTTATAACTGTCTACATTTACCTGAATGGAGGTTGTAGCAAGGTGGATGTTGGCCTCTTCTCCCAAGTGACAGGTGATTGGATGAGATGAAATGGCCTCAAGCGGTGCCAGGGGAGGTTCAGTTTGGACATTGGGAAAAACTTCTTCACCGAAAGGATTATCAGTTACTGGAACAGACTGCCCTGTGAAGTGGTTAAGTCCCTATCCTTGGAGGTATTTAAAAGATGGGTAGATGAAGTGCTTAAGGATATGATTATTAGTGGATAAGTATGGTTGGACTCAATGATCTTAAAGGTCTCTTCCAAGCTAGTGATTCTATGTTTCTGTATTCTATGATTTTCTTTCAAAGTAGTCTGGCTTAGCAAAATGCATGGGCTGATTATCTGCCTCAGTCACCTGAAAATTTTAACATTACTGAGGTGATCAGCTTGGGTGTTTACCTGAATACTCAGGAGTAGAACACTAAGAGTTTTTTAATATCCTTTTCTGTGCAATTGATGGACAGTCCAGAAGCCACCTTTTCTTTTAACATCTAGTCTTTAATGTTTGCAAATGTAGAATGGGAATGAAAGGCTAGCTATTTCTACTAATTAAAATCAAGTTTGAACTGTAGTGTTACATGTTGGAAAAGAAGGTGACAGAAGGGGTCAGGCAATTAGGCAATGGACTATATAGAGACGTGTCTAGCCTAATGCTAGTCTGCAAAAGACCAGCACCTGCATAAAAAAAGTTAAGTATGTGTAAATGTGATGACTGAGGGATTCTATCTGACTTTACTCTCTGCTCTGTAAAAGCAAGCCACAGAATTCATCATTCTACCTACTCTAATATGGTGCCTGATCAACTTTCTTTAAATGTGTCAGCTTAAAACCAGGTGCAAAAGTACAATCCATTCAAATCCCTCTCCACATGTGTAAGGATTTTTTATTAATAGGTCCATGATAAATATCAGATGGATTAGAGAAAACAAATAAACTAGTAACCCACAGAACAACAAAATTAAAGGTCAATATCACACTTATAGGCACACAGCTGATGGAATAAAAGAAAAATTAATAATTGATGAGATTTTCTTTCTCCTTACTCCAAAAAGAAAGCTAGATCACAGACAACACTCACAGAAAAGCAAATCCTCACCCCAGTTCACCCAACTGACTATAGTGATCTCATTGAGTTCATGCTGTCTTCTAAAACTTCATTGGCCTGTATGTGTTTCTTAAAGCAAAGAATCCCACTGTAACTAACAGAGCAGTTGACCTAGTATTTATAAAACTGAATTGCTACCTTTCCTGTGAAGATGGGTACTTGCTGTCTGCAGGGTAATGAGGAAGAGGGATGTGAGTCCACTCTCATTTCTGTTTCCTAACTAGTTCAAGTATCCCTAGATACTGTACTAAGCACAGTTCAGAGGCTTCCCTGAGCAGGTAAGCTGAAAAATTCTTCCCTGTCTTATGCCCTGAATATAGATATGGAACTAGGTTTCAGAAGAAGCTCAGCATATAGGTAGCCAGGAACCTTCTAGGAACTTTGGATTATGTAACAAGAGAGAGGTTTTAGAAAATATCTGAAGAATTAAAAAATCCAAAGTTCAAAGAAAAAATTTTGAGTTTCAAATGTAGAAATGAAAAGCTTTGCATATGATTTTCAGTATATAAATACTGATTTAAATTAATCTTTTAAAACTGCATGTGCAGTTCAGTTTGACCACTTCGTTGATGTAGAAGACAGCTTTGAGCAGAAAGATATCCTTCTAACTTCATTTTTGGTGTGGCATATTACAGAATCCCGACACATACGAGTTCAGAGCCAACATTTGTCTCCCAAAGAACAGAGCATGATTTGGGTTTTGATAGTAAAAACTATCAAAGGTAGTAAAGACTAACTGAAAGATTACTAATATATGAAAAAGGCACATATCTTTTCTAGGAAGCATGGCAAAACTATTCAAAAATAAGCTTTTTTTTTTTGCTTTGCACTTTGTAGGACAATGGGATTAAACTTTTATGTTCCTAAAGGTGAGGGAAAATTAGGCCCAGACAGCTATGTCAGATATAATTTAAAAAATAGTGTAGATTTAGAAGGAAATTTCTGTATTTAACATCGGTATGAGCAAACTATTCAGTAACAGCTCCTACAAACTCCTATAGTCACACTGTGAAAACACAATAAATCTAATCGGTGTCTACACAATAACTGTAATTGTTAACATATTTTAAGTGTTTATCATTAGTCAAGATAGTAAAATTCTACAGAGGCTGAGATATCCCCTTGTGATGACAAGTGGATAGGGGATGGTCCCAGCTGGCACTGCCCAGAGGAACACTAGATGCCAGCTAACCCTGATACAGCATGGGCAACCACAGGGAACTGCTCACAGCTACGCTCTCATCCCTCTTGTTGGTTTCCTAATGTAGACACAGCCCCTGGTTTCCAGACATATTAAACTCTAGGGCACACACTTACCCCAAACAGTTGTGATGCAGACTGGGTTAAACATAATCTTATGTTCAGCTGCCCCAAGATTTAAACTTTGCTTTTGGAAACAGCTATGGGAGAAAGAGAACCGTATAACAGCATGAAACTACTGCCTTCTTTCATTGGCTGTTAGAGAGCACATTGGGTGTGTAGCCTGGACGCTGCCATCTCCCTACCTATGGGACCCGTACACAGGCAGTGTGTGGGTTACAGGTTGTGGCTGTCCTGCAGAGGTGAGCCTGCTCCAGCTTCTTGTCACCAGCTCCAACAGGTAGCAAGGCTGAGGGTGTATTCCTAGTAGGCGTGTGCACAAATGTGCATGCAGGGCATATATACCTAACACCACAACCAGATACACAGATCAACACAAACCAGTACACTCAGCACTCACATGAACAAATAGTGTTAATAGCATCATCCTGACCTCCGAGCAGGATGAACAAATAGTGTTAATAGCATCATCCTGACCTCCGAGCAGGATGAACAAACGGTGTTAATAGCATCATCCTGACCCCCGAGCAGGATGAAAGCTGATTAGGGAAAAATATGCATATGCAAGTACATACATATGTATATAAGATCTGAGTCTAAATGCCTGGTCTGCCCAGTAACTGGCCTATAAACCACTGGTCTCTCCGGCTGTTGGCAGAGATGACATACTAAGTATAAAAGAGAGGGATTACTAGGGCCAAGCCTCCTTTTTGATGGCTGGGATCCAGTCTGTCCTTTTGCTCCTATTCCCAAATCCATATGCTCCTGAATCCAGCTCCCTGCTGCCTCTGAGCCCAGCAGGTTTATCTGTGGCTGAGGGCTGAGCTTTTTTCCCCTGCCCTCTGTATCAACAAGGTGAGGTCAAGGCAACAGGCTCTGAGGGTTCCACTGGCTGCACAAGGCTGGACAGAGGGCAAGAGCTCCACCACTTCTACCACAGTCAGAGTGGGCAGAGCCAGATGTAGAGGAATAAGGGTGCTAAAATAGGAAGAAGGAAAAAAATGTGATAAGATGTAATATTTGTACTGAGAATCCACGGTATTGCTGCCAGTCAGCCCACAGACAAGAAACAGCTGGAGCGGGGAAGGAGGCTGGTGGCAGCATGATCTTGCAGCAGGAAAATCTTTAGGCAGGAGATGTTTTCAAAACAGCTTTGCATGATAAAATGTAGTCCAATCCTTAAGGAGATCATAGGTGCTGAAATGCCAAGTGTGAGCTATCACACTGACCAGTATCATGCTCTGTATTTCTAAAACATTTCATTCTATTATCTTCAAAATGCAACCAGCTCCTGGGGAAAAAAAAAACACAGGCATAGAGTGACCCAGATACTCACATAAGAGAAAGATTTTGGGGAAAATGTATAGGGAATCTAATCAGAAATACTGAAAAGGAAGCAGAAAAAGAAAATAAACTTCAGAACATGAATCAACTTTCAACCTCTGTAATCATTACTGTTATTAAATCCTTATAATTTTAGGTATGCTTCAGTCAACAAAAAATTGATGACTCATGATTTAATGGGAATTTTACTGTATTCCAATAATTTGTTTTGTGTAAATTTTTAGGGTAAAATAAACACTTTGAACCATACACTTGTCTGGATTTCCTTTCGCACTACAACAGATGTGGTTAATGTCTAGAAGTGGTTAATGACCCCACAATTTGGAAACAAGGCAATGTTTTACTGTCTAATTAAATAACAAATAGTGACAACAGGAGCCTTATCAAAAATGGGGGGCGAGGGGGAAATACTCTTTAACACCATTCCCCAGCACCTGCAGATAATGCTTGAAAAACAGTCAATTATTTTACTCTAAACCCCTTTACTACCCATGTTTAAAAATATTTTATTTTCCCTTATGCATATTTTAGTCTGGGCTTGTTTATCTGGCGTGCAGAAGACAGGAACAGTTACTGACTTGTGGCTGAGAAGAGCAAGCTGCCATGAGTGCCTCTGATGCTGTCTGTACCCATCAGGGAGAAAAATGTTAACAGTAATATTGCTGTTGCTGCAGGACAGCCAGAGTGGGACAGCAAACAAAAAGACCTGCAGAGAAGGTGAAGATGATGGGTTTGCAGTATCCTACAGTGTTGTTTACTCATTTTACCTCACAGAAAAATACCTTTTACTTGGATCCCAAGCTGCTCACTCTGCAGTGCAGATTGAGACCTGGAGCTTTCGTTGTGTAGACAAATATTGCATTGGCTTATATCAAATCAGTTTTGATAACCATTTAACCTTTCTCAAAAAATTTTGAAAGTCATAGTTGCCTGCCCAGCTATCTCCTACAACACAAAAGCAGCTACCTCCTTAAACTCTGCTTTGTGTGTTGTTTCTCCTTTCTCCCTTCTAAACACTTTAGAGGAGATGTTGTCTGAGTGTGTTGTTGGCTGATCAGGCACTGAGCTGTGTCAGGAGCTTCCTGCAAATGTCTATGGTGTCCATGATTTTAAGGAACACACCATCCGTGGACAGAAAATATATAATTTATTTCAATATATTTCAGTATATTTCAATATGAAAAGATTGAAACAGGAGTAAAATAAGACATCACTAAATCTTTCCAGAGAGGCAATATAAAATGAATGAAATGTTTTAACAAAAAAAAAATCAATAGTAAAGTTGTTAATTTAGGGCAGGATTTGGTTGTCCAAATGTAAGTGTTAAATGAGATTAGACTCCTTGCATTGTAAAAAGATATGTACCAGCTAGAGATGAGACAGGGTTTGGGGTAACCATGGCACTAGAGTTCTACATTTAGGAAAACAAGCTGAGTTCTTTGAGACTGAATAGCTTGAAGGCCTGTGCCAAGGATACTATTTATGGTGAGTTAAAACTCAGTATATGCATACTGGACTGGATTCTTCACAGGATTTAGTCATTACCTAACTTAATTTATGCACTTCTGTCAAACTGAGACACCAAAGAGTTTGCCTGGGGTAATGGTGGGCAAGTGCAGAAACATTGTAAGAAATCTTCAGTGAAAAAGGCCATGTGTGTGCACACTAACAAGGAGATTATAGAATGGAAACTTAGAAGACATTTGGATATCAAGTCCTTTGCACTTGAAAAACCTTCAGACACCTGAATCTTCTTTGAGAACTGCTCTCTGACTGGCATATGTGTGTCATTTAACAGTGTGGACCCTGTTTCCACACTTGAGTGTCCAGAGCAAGTCCAGAGAAGAGCAACGAAGCTGGTGAAGGGGCTGGAGAACAGGCCTTATGAGGAGCGGCTGAGAGAGCTGGGGGTGTTTAGCCTGGAGAAGAGGAGGCTGAGAGGAGACCTCATTGCTCTCTGCAACTACCCGAAAGGAGGTTGTGGAGAGGAGGGACCTGGCCTCTGCTCCCAAGTGACAGGGGACAGGACAAGAGGGAATGGCCTCAAGCTCCGCCAGGGGAGGTTCAGGCTCAACATTAGGAAAAAATTTTTCACAGAAAGGGTCATTGGGCACTGGAACAGGCTGCCCAGGGAGGTGGTTGATTCACCTTCCCTGGAGGTGTTTAAGGCATGGGTGGACGAGGTGCTAAGGGGCATGGTTTAGTGTTTGATAGGAATGGTTGGACTTGATGATCCAGTGGGTCTCTTCCAACCTGGTTATTCCATGATTCTATGATTCTATGACTTGGGCAAAATCTTCAGCAAAAATTCAGTCTCCAGGTGAACTCCTGCACTTGCTAACAACAGCCAATTAATGTTCAAGGTCTTCTTACCTTCAAAATAATTAATAAACATCTTGTGGAATTCTGTTCATAAAAAATATAGCTGGAAATGAATATGCCTTCCCAGAAATTGCCAATTCCCAACATCATTCTTTGGTCTCTCTATGGCTCATACACCATAACTCTGGCTCTTCTTGTGGAAGAAAATAATAACCCTTCAAGTCCTAGGAAGCAGTCTGGTTTTTAGCTATGAAACTATACAACTATAGAAACCCTGCTCAAAAATCCATCATTTTGCAGAAAAGAAAGCTCAGTTATTCACCATAATGAAAAACATAGAAAAGCTTTAAGAAGTTTGGAGCATAATAAAATAAGGAAGCAAAGAAACAGGTGAAATGATACAGAGTAGAAAGAAAAACTGATTGGCTGAAAAGCTTAGTTGTTTTCTCTGATTCTAATTTCCTTTCTTGTAAGTTTTGTCCTTTCACATTTTTTGTTATAATGTCTGACATTCTAAAGTATAAGTAGATCATAAAAACCAAGGTAGAGCCACCTGAGAGTAACTGCCTAGTTCTTCATCTTTATGATGGAAATTTTTATACCCAGCACCAGTAATACTGAAGAGGTAACACCTATATTTAACAGAAAAAGGAAACATACATGTCTCTTTTAAGAGTTACTGCCAAATGGAGCATATTGTAGGATTCAGCTGTCACCAAGCCTGGGGGACTTGAGCTTTTTCAAAATAAAATCTGCCTGCATATTCTCTATGGGCAAGCAAACCAATTGCTTCTTTACTTGCAGACTGCTGTTTTAGTCATTTAAAGTTTCCTTAATTGGATTCTCATTCCTTTTCACTATTTGTAAGTACACTCAGTTTGAAATATGGCTTTAGTTAGTATGCTACACGTCAAGTCATGGTCGCTGGCAAAAGGACAGACTCTGATTTTTTTTTTTCAGTCATGTTAATAGCTTAGGGACATTGAGAAAAATATTGCAAACCAGACACTCAGCTGAGGTAAACTGCCTTTGGCTGTCACTGAGTTATATCTTTTTCCATCAGTAAAGACTCTCATGTTAGAATGTTAAATGTGTCCAAGCTAGGAACTGTTATGATTTCAATAACTCAAGAAGTACTTAAAAATAAAATTTCTTTTTATACTACTTATTTTACCTTTTCCAATTTTAGTTTATTTGAACAAAAAAAAAATCTGTATTTATTAAGTTCATTTTTCTTCTCACATGTCAGGACAAAATGACTGTGCTTGTAAGCTTAACTGTATTAGTAAACATCTTGGTTCTATGCATTTCCCATGCTTGTAGAAGATGGTAAAACACAACTAACCACATAACTAGAAGAAACAGTGACCCTCAGATGCACTAGGAGTTACTCAAACAAACACACCATTTTCCTACAGAGATGACAAAAATTCAGGAATGGTCCCCAAGGGAAGGAATAATCCAGAGCATCTGTCTGATGTTGTAACATGTCAGTAATGAATGGTAGGACACAAAACAATTTTAGTACTTGCAAAACTAAAAAGGTAGCCTCAAAACCTCTTTGCAGTGCTTTGCTGTGTTTCTTTTATCCTGCCATAGGGAAATGGAGCCTCTAATAAAAAGACATAACAGCACTTACACAAAGCAGTAGTATAATGAATGTCTTGTTAATGTAAAAAATGAAGTCTAAATACCTGCTGCTTCTCATTATTCAAGGTATGACTAACACAAATCCATGCATCTTTTTTTTTAAGATTGTTAAGCAGTTAATTTGCGTACAAATATCTATGGTTGAGGTGTCTAGCCTCCTATTCTTACCACCTGATTTTCCAATATTCATGAAGCTGAAAACTTCTTTTTCAAGATCCTGCTATCAGTTTCCTTACCTCTTTCTGAACATTGTTTCTCTCTGTAGCACGACATGCACCAGTGCAAGCCCCTGAATTCATCCTTGAGCAAATCACAAACTAAATCAAATTCTAAAATGATCTCTCTTCTCTCACATAAAAGGTCATGTAGTTTTTATTCACAGAGCTTATAGCAATCTCCATATATTTGGTAGCTTGTATTGTCATCTAAATTGAATGACAACACTGTATTTTCTACACAAAATTTTTCCAAATTGTAACACAGGCCACCTATTTGAACATCTCTTCTTTCTATTCATTCTCTCAGTTGCCTACGATCTTTAGGTTGGACTATCAGAACTTTTTAACCTAGTTACTTTTTTAAAAATCAGATCTACAATCTGACTATTAATAATATCTAAAATAAGATTAAATTGTTCTGTGTGAGTGATCATATTTTTCTAAAGAACTGAATGACTGAACTTGCACGTTAGATCAAGTAATATCCACTATCTCGGCACAGTAGGACTCATAGCAATTCCATTTATAGTTCAAAGATATAGAAAGTCTCTAGAGTTAAAGAGTGAATTAAACCCTGGAACACTGATGTCATGTGCACTACACACAGTAGTCATGCAAGAGAAAGCATTCTAATATGTTCACATCTTCTCCCATGATCACTGGAGGATGAAGAGTTGTAGGAAATAAATCTCCCATTGCAAGGCAAACTCCATATATGCAATCAGCAGATGCTGGAGAAAGTTCCTTAGCATCACCATTCTTCCTCCTTGATGATCAGATATACAGCTACTGTGATCCTGCTTTTCTATTTGAAGAGTGTTAATATTAACACTCACAAGTCTGGACATACCTGTGTATTACTCATGGTCTGACATGGCGTTTATCAGTCATTCCCAAATGCAATAATTCTTGATCTGCTGTACCAGAGATCTGAGGAGTTTTAGGTGATGATTAAAATGCTTTTTTTTCAGTCTGTACTAAGGATTTGCGGCTCTTTAAAAACCTGTCAGCAAAATGTGTATCATAAGAGTAACAGGGAGAGAAAGACTAAAAAACTTCTTAACAGTTGTGTTTCAGTCCCTAGGTGTGAACAGCTGAGTAATCACACAAGTCCTCAAAAAGCTGTGTAGATAGCAGTGCTTGTAGAGGTATCAAATCTCTATGCTAATACAACTTCAGAAAGCTAATTCAAAGTTACAACATGACTGTGGAGTAATTCACTGCACAGTTCATTGGGAAGAATAAGTTAATAATGATCTGTATGTAAATTAGTTTCACCTGTACCTTGCTTCTATAATATTACTAATAGAAGCTGTATAAAATTACTGAATGTGAGTCAGATGTTAAAATAGCTTTAAGGTAGGGGTACAAAAATTTCCTATTATTGGTAAATTTGGATTAGTTAGAAATTAAGAAAATTAAGAAGATAGATAAGATGAAACAGGCAAGAAAAAGTGCAACTAGTGATACTAGTCATCTGAAGTAAGAATGTAGTTTCAGTAATAACAAAAATATCCTATATTCCATAAAGCATAACATCTGACTCTAATACACATAATTCAGGTGAAATTAAGTTTCAAACTTAATATATAATTAATGCATTTAAAAATAATCAGTACTCATGGAAAACATGATCAGGAGATAAAATAATTCAATTGGAAGAAGCATATTTAAATAAATGTAAAACCAAGAGCCCTCAAAAGACTAGAAGTTATTAATTCTTTGGGCAGTGCGACCTAGTGCGATGTCCCTGCCCATGGCAGGGTGGTTGGAACTAGATGATCTTTAAGGTCCCTTCCAACCCAAACTATTCTATGATTCTGTGATTCTATGATTCTGTGTTTTCTGCTAATCTGTTTACCACTTTTATAAGTGCACATGCAGAAAGACAATATGCATCTAGGTTTTCAACACAGAAATTTCTCAAGCAGAAGTTGGCCCTATTTATATGTTCCTGTCCAGATTAAACTCTTATTTTATCCTGAGCTCTATAAAACTTGGGATAGTACATGCTCATCAGTATTCATCAGGTAATGCCTCTGAGTCATCAGAGCCTGCCTAACAGATTGAGTACTGCTCAGATCATGTCCTTGGAGAGGACGTACTCCTCTCTTTTTCTGATTATGAATCACTCATTCAGTACATGGGAAACCTGGGTTAAGTCCACTCTTTTTTCTTACACTCTATGTCCCAGGCAAGTCTCACAAATATTTTGTGCTACTCTTCCCAGTTACTGTGGTTAAAACTTAGCCTCACAAAAGAACTGACCAAGTCCTACATGTAGAAAAACAGAAAAGGGACTGAAATCTACCGAAATGATGGATGCTGACAGACCTCATTTCCTCCAGCTGCCTTTATCTGCAAGGATACGAGGCAGGGACAAGACATGTAGATACCAGGTACGTCAGCAAATCTGGTTTATAGGGGTATATGAGATAGTTACCATTAAAAAAAAGTAGGAGAAGGAGTGGGGAGAAGAAGTAGGAAAGCAGTATATTTGACACCAGACACACAAACAGGAGAAAATGGAGACAGCACCAAAGGCAGAGCTCTCAGGTCAGTATCTGATGGGCCGTTAGAGGAACTGTTCAAAGCACTTGGGAGTTTCAGCCACAGCTGTGTAACTGAGGAGGAACAAGAGCTACAAGACCTTTGGGAAAGGGTAAACTGATTACAGGATGTTTTAAGGTGAATAACCAAGGGCACAGAAAGGAGAGACTCAAATGATGAACAAACATGGGAAAATGGAGATAATGGGGGAAAAGGGGCCAATGACATGTAATCCAGTCAGCAACATACGTGTCTGACAGAGCCCTGCACCTTTTCACCACAGTCTGACCCTTTTAGTGTTAAGATTTGTCCATAACTTCACTTCCTATTGTGTGTGCTTGTGGATGGAGAGAGTGAGAGGTGTACTTGTCTCAATGGTGAGCTCTGGACCTGGTCAGCCAGAAAGAAGACACAAAACCAGGCTGCCTGTGCTCATGCTTATGTGAGGGCTGCTTATGTCTATGTAGTGTTGGCAAAGGGATGGGTCTCTGCCTATCGTGGCAAGGATGACCACCTGTATGTGTTCAAGTGTATATGTGGTGTGTGCACGTGTTCAGGGGTGTCTCTGAGACACTCAGCCTGGATAGTGGCTGCAGCTGCAAAGGGTGACTTCTGCACACTCTTCAAGAGGTCAAATATGTCAAACCATTGGATCTGGCCTCCTTTAGTGTTGTCTACCTCTCTTATTTAGTCTTAAAATAGGTAACCCTTCATACTCAGCTAGTAATCCCCACCTCTCCATTGCTTCTGTAATTATGTCGATGTAATTTGTAAAATAATATCACATATTTGGGAAAATAATTTTTCAGATAAATCCTTTATGTTTTGGAAAGGTGGCTACATTGTTACTACATCAACTTCATTGATGATTCATTGGTGAAGAAAACAATTATGCCAGGATAATTTTAGGTGTGGCAGTCTAAGTTACACTAATGTGGAAAGTTTGAAACTATGCCTTGAATTTCTTTTTTTTGTTTCTGACTGACCCCATAGCTGAGATGCATAGTTAACAGAAATTCACTGTCCTTTTATGCTTTCAGAAGATCTCACTCACTTTTTCAAGTAAATTTACTTATTTAAGTAAAAGAAGGAGATGCATAGTTCTCTGAAGATTCTGTTCTGTCATTAGCCAGCAAGTGTTGGGCCATTATCGACTGTCCCTTCATGGAGTAAATATCTTCATCAAGTCAATTTAAGTGCACAGAATATATCTGACATTTTGAAACAATGCCTAACAAGTAAAAGGCAAATCTTCATTTCATATCAAGTGTCACAAACATCCAGATATTCTGGTTGTTTGGGAGATATTGTTACTTAACTCACTGAAACATTCACTGAGACTAAAACTACAAAGCTTTCACCAGTAAGAGATGTATGTGCTTGTATGAATACTGGTAACTACTCTAAGCAGTGAAAAAGAATGCAAAATACAATTCTGAAGCACAAGATTCCATACAATTATTTTGTGTCAATCAGTGCTACATATTATATGCATATTAAGACTCAACAAAAGTATAGAAAATAAGACAAAAATTAGAAAAAGCATGTATGAGAGTATGTTGGATATATGAAAACAGAGAGAGACAAATAATTTATTTGAGTAACAGAGAATAATCTGAGGAATAACCTAAGGATGCCTGTATTTAGACTTCTTTCTTCAATTTCAATCTAAAGATGCAATGTACACTCTGTCATCATCTAGGCATACTTTGAATTGTCTGCATGCTTATACAAGTAATCATACAAAGAAAATGAATGTTTTGGACTTTAAATGCTGATGGCAGAAATATACTCTTTGCTTTTCATTCCAGTTCACCTGGTATTGTTAACATTATAATGTTGTTGTTTGTCTCTTTCACATTATGTAAATAAATGTTTGGTGTTTCGGATTTTGGGGTGAAGTTTTTTCCCATTTATTTATTATTTAACACTCTTTCCTGGTGTTAAAAAGTGGTTTACAACAATTGTTTGAACTCAAAGACCCTCTACTCCTCTCGGGTATGATCCTAAAATAAAAGAATACTGGGTTTACCCTAAGATGCTATAGAAGGTATCTAAACGGTAACAAGGAAAAGTCATTCTGAACTATACAGCTTGATCTGAGAACTAATAAACACAAGGCTGGTAAGAAGACAGGTTCTTTCATAAGGGCATAATCTGTCATAATATGACATCCATATTTCATCACATCTCAAAAGACAAATAGTAGTCTTAAGTGCCTACTTTTATCCATTAGCTATTAAGGAGTCAAGTGTGATTACCTCAAATACAGTGTCCTGTTGAACTTTTCCAAAGTTAAAGAAGTGCTCTGTGGAATATGGCAAAGTAGAAGGAAATGTGCCTGAACAAGAAAGTTTAGAAGCTCTCCCTTTTTCAGTCTCAAGGGAAATACTATATGGGTGATTATTATTTCAGTTGAAGCAGAAGGTTAGGAGTGAAAGGCAGTGATGAGGTAGACCACATGGCACTCTCCAGGTGCAGCCATTCCCAGTATACTATGGAGTGCACCAGTTTTTCTTACACAGCAGATGTAAACTCATGTTCTTCTTGCCTATTGATAGAATGAATGGGAAAGCTGGAAAACAAATCTTTCCAAATACCCTATATAGAATTAGCAAGAGGGAGTTTGACAACGGTCTGTCACATTAAGGGAAAGCCTCCAACTGCACGTGTTTGTTACTGAATGAATAGACTGTTCCTACAGCACATCCAAGGGTTGTGGATACGGGGTTAGGGTTGCACAGTTGGATTTATTAACTTTTAAAATATACACAAAAAGTGAAGGGCTGACAAGAATCACCCATTTCTACCTGAATACACAGCAAGTTTTTGTATCCACACCAGTAGAAGCAGGGCAGGACAAAGAAGGGCTAGCCACTAGATGGTTTTTAACCACTGCCTTTAGACAAGTTGACCATGTCCATGCAGCACAGCTTTACCTTGGGGCAAGTTTCTTTCCTGATGGACTGTCCATAAAGTCATGAGAATACTAAGAATAAAGATTCTTCATTGCAGCTGTTGTGGAGTCCATATGAAAGAATAAAACCTTGATGTGGTATTCAAGAGAGAAAGAGAAATGGCGTGGAAAAATGGACTGAAATATAGTCATGGGAAAGAAGTAACACAAAGAGATGCTTCAAATGTAACACAGTGAAAACTGATTGGGTGTAGAAGAGAACAAAAGTGTGTATGATGGAGTGAAATTAAAATGTAAGATGCAGAGAAGTTTGATCATAGGGATGCTGGGATCAATAGTTGCAGTGTTTTAAATTATGTGTTATAGCTCTGTGATTTTAACATTCATAGCTGTGAACAGGAATGCTGCTCAGCCAGAAGGAGACTTTGTCCACTGGGAATAATGAAGAAGCGCACAGACTCACAAGGAAGGTGTATCAGATATATAGCAGTACCAGCTGTTTCTTAGTTGCTGTGAAGTTGGGCAACACTGTTGAAATTGATTTCAGCAGTTAGATAGAAGACATTTCAGGACAGAAGAGAGAAGTTTTATTTAAGGAAATATTTAACATATATCCTTGAAAGCTAATATTTTCCAAAATCAAACATATGAATGAATCAAATATGATGTAATAATAACATGGTATTCAGAAAGACTGGGCATCAGAATTTTAAAAAAAGAGTCTTGGCATCTTAGGGGAAAAGGGGACGTGAATGCCTAACATAGAAATACTTAAAACGCTATGGGTGAGTTTGCATCAGTAAGACCGTGAATGTTAAATCCTTAAATGTGAGGAGCTAAACATACAAAGGCTTTGACTGATGTTTTGATCAATGATTGACTTGGTCAGATACATAATGTCATGGGTGCTGCTCAGGACCATGGGCCAGGAAAGCCTGGAATAGGTGCTGCACCAGCATCCACCATTCTCAGAGCCTCTTGGAGTTCTCAGTGAACTATGTTGATTTTTAATTGCCCAGGGCAAGAGGCAAAGGCTTAAAGAATCAGAGCTTACACTCAGTTAAGGTGTACGAAGACTATAAAACCGCCTAGGTCCACTGAAGCATGGGAGATGAGGATCTGGCCTACTATTTTCATACTGATATCCATGAGTGTCTATTTCTTTTGTTTGTAGTTGATCTGCTCCACAGCACCATAAAGAAACCAATACCGGGAGTTTTTGCATAAATAACGCCTTCTTAGTCTTTATATATAGACTAACTTGAACATTACTTTTTTTAGGTGTAGGAAATAATAGTACTCTGGAGCCTCTTTTCATCTTAAACCAGCAGATTAGGTGTAACTATGCAATGCAACTTTTCTATATTTCCCTCTACTTCCAAAAACCAGTGTGTTTCACCACTTTATTTCTATTCCTTATACTGTGTTAGCAATCTTTTTTTATAAAAATCCCATCTCTATTCCTTATAGAAATTTTAAAGTCATTTCACAGCTGAGTGGAACCCTAAACAGAGCTATCTTAGTTTAATGAAGCAGAAAACGATTGCTCCTTAACAAGACTGGTATATAGTGACAAACAGCTCATAAAAATCCCATCTGCCACAAAACACTTCTATTTTAGTTGCTTTCAAAACTAAATGCTATGTTTCCTGTTTCTTTTCAGAAAGAATAGAGGATATATAAAGCCTAACCCATCAAATTGTCCTTTGACAAAAAAAAAGAAAGAAAAAAACCCCGCAGTCACAAATAATCATCTTCTAATACATTGAAACTAACCACTCCAAACACCACAAAGGTGTAATGGCACTTTTGGATGCATTTAGACTACATAGATTTTATTTTTTAACCACAAAGTTACTGGTTGTACTGTAAAGAAAAATTTCTGATGATTTCGCAGCTGAGGACCACATGTAAAAAATATCCGTTGCTGATTTTGTATTGTAAAGATAGTCCTTTAGTGACTGCAGTCAAGTAGGGGGTAATTACTTGCAATTTGATCAGTATTTATGCTGTCTAAATGATTGGTAACTAGTTCTGGATCCTGCAGTCTCTTTCCCACACTTAAGCAGAATAATGCCCAGTTACTAAAGTTCTCCATAGTATTTATGGGAATATTTCATTGGAAAATACTCTAAAGTCTCCCTGTTTTCCAAAGAGTATCTTGAAGTGCTACACTTCCCTTGGATTTGCTGGTAACATTGCAGCAGAAATTATCACAATTTGTGCATGTCACATCTTATCAGCAGAAGGGCATCATATTAAAGAAAAGTTATCAGGTGGCGTTCGAAGTATCAAAGTACCTGTTGCAATCTTCTTTCAACTGTAAATGTTAGCTGGAAAATCCTATGGCATTTGATGCTCATAGGTATTTTCCTACTTGCTGAACTTATTTTTTCAACACAGTTGACTGCAGTTTGTTTCAAGGTTTGTAGAAAACACATACCCGGAAGGCTTCTTTTCCACTACCTAACAGCTGTGGAAATGACACGATGGCAGGAACATTGCTGAAGGTGCCTGGAGGTTGTTCAATAAAGTGCCCTGAGACTAGGAGAAGCAGAAAATATCAGAGGGACAAGACAGAGAGTATTTGATTTCCATAGGTGTAAATCTAATCAGTGGCAGTGAACTTGCTGTAGATTAACTGTGGTGTAAAAGGGCAGATTCTGGCGTATATGTATCATCTAACTAAATCTGATCCACTCTCCTTGATGATAAGAGTTAGGAAGTGGTGGCAGGAGCCCTCTGGGCTGTGCCACAGCTTCGTTTCTCCCCATCCAGCTTTCACACTACGCTTTCATCCCTCCAGCACAAAGTACAGCAGGAATTTGACTTGGAGAAAAAAAGGAAAAAAAAAGTAAAGGGAGAAAATAAGTCTTGTAAAAATGTCTCAGTGAAAAGCTGCAAGCAATTTTAAAATCTGAAAGCACAGTGGCACTTCTTTTCTGGTCAAGAGTGTTGCTGTCAGTATGTGATCTGACACTCTGCTAAACCAACATGAGAAGTTAAGGGTGAAATTTCTTCCAGTTTCTTGCTCCCCTACCAGTTTGTCAACTTTTATGGAAGCTTAGACAAACCTGGCCTAAAAACAATAGCAGAGCACTGTCTTACTCTCATTGCATGGGTAAACTGTAAGTAATTCAGAGTGTACGCAGTATTCTCTGTCTACACTGACAGCCCCTTACCTTTATATCGTTATCATGTAAAGACTTCAAATTCAGTTGTGCTGAGGACTGTACAATGGAAGAAGCACTGCTACTTAGTGAATTCAAAACTAATGTGAAACACATTGCTAATTACCTTGAGCAACTAATAAAGACAACTCCTTGACTTTTATTAGGAACCTTTTGTGATGAGAGTCGCGAAATATAGATTCATATAGAGTCACCTTCGAGTGGACTGTAAGAGCTGGTAATCCCTCACTGTAAGGATCATTGGGAGGCATAAGGCCATCAATTTTAATTATTTCCAAGAGTGGTTTCCGGGCAGCTGCGACTGCCTAGACAACTGGTAGCATCCTAATTACCCACGGTTTCAATGCAAAACTATTTTGGCCTTTAATGATGATAAGACTGTATTAAAGCACAGAAGTGAGTCTCAAATCCAGTTGTTAATTTATTGTTCTAACCCATATTTAGGTTCCTAACTGTTTAAATGGGTAATTAAAGAACTAAATAAGTTCTAGGAGTTTAAAAGCTTTATTGGATCTGAACCTGGCTGCTATAAGTTTTGATAGGAAACTCAGCAATGCTTAGTAATTTATATTTGATTTTTTTTTTCCCCTGGATTTTAGCTAGCCGTTTAAGATGCTGTTAAAAGCCCAGAAAGCATTTTACAAACTCGCGTGGTAAGGAAGAAGTGTCCCTGTACCAATGGCATCGTGTTCTGGTTTCAATCCAAACACCTTGGTGTCAAAATTCTAATGAAGATTCAATGGTTCAAGTGTGGCAAGGCTAGATATAAGTTATTTAATGTAAGAGCAGAACAAGCATTCATCTAAGTCTGTATTCCATTTATGATGTCTCCTGGCAGCAGATGCTTACTGAAAAAGCAAAAGATCATTACAAGCAGAAAATGACACTTCCATGGGTAGATATTTTTCTTAACACCTGCTATTAAATCCTGCAAAGATTTATCTTTTATTGTTTATGATTTAATCTGGTTAGATATTTTTCCTCAAAGGAATTTTTACAAAATAACAGTTTCCTTTTAGCTTAATTATGAATTCACCCATTTTTCTTCATTGTTATCTAAATTTTGATAAATGGGAACTATCATCACTTTCTGAGGTTTTTTTGTTGGTAAGAGGTCAAATCACTGCTTTGACTTGCTTTCTCTTTTCTTTCTTGATTTTTCTATCAGATGGCATGATAGAAGACATGCATACATCTAAAACGTGAAACTCTAAAATGAAAAATAAATTCCCTAAAAAATGCCAGCTTTGTTTGCATCAGGCATTCTAATTCCATTTGTAACAATTAAAATCAGGGTTTTTTTTAAAGCTAATTGTAATAAACTTGAACATGATATACAAGGCAGAACTGACAACAGTTGTTGAAGATGTTGAGTGTTAATGTTTTGAAAGGAGCAGCTGAATTCAGGAGGCTGCAGGACATGCAAGTTGTTTCTTCCTGGTTGCTGCAGCCCAGCCAGACATGATCTCAGTGCCTGAGGGTTTCTCCATCCCAGCCCCGGAATCAGCTGTTGTTGTTGTGCCCATGTACAGGTCCAGCCAGTAGTGGGGCTGAGCAGAGAGGTTCACGTGCGCGCGCGCACACACACACACACACACACACGCACGCACGCACAAACTGAGCAGGAGGCACATGTAACACTATGAAAAGTCACATAAAACATGTATGTGCTCACACACTCATCTTACATGCAGTCCCACCATCAGAGACCCTTACTCTAAGACTGTCTACGGTCCCTGACCTTGGGCTCCCTTGCTACCATTTACTCAGACCTTGAGTCTTTCCAGATGCAGGTCTCCTCCTACTCATGAGCTAGTCCGGCTCAGAGTTAGTGGATTACACACACAAACCTCAACAAATACCACTGAATTCAGGTTTTCATGTGCAATTCACTAGGGAAATTCAAACACACCCACTTGTCTCTGGTTCCTGACAACCCGTCTTGTCCTGCATGCTGGTCCTTCTGGTTGTTGGCATGTAGTCTATACTCCCTGTGACCTTTTCTCCAGTTGTTGGTCCCTACACTGCAACAATCATACATAGAATAGAGACTGAATTACACAGAAAGCAATAATTAATAACCAGATTTAGTAGCAAGATAGAAAGGGTTGTAGCTTTAAGTGCAGAGCTCAGTCAGACAAGCTTATTGGCCACCTTACAGTTGTCTGTTCCCTTTTATTCTCCCCTTTTCTCCATTTTCCCATATTTGCTCCTCTAAGGTCTGGCCTGATCTTTTCCTTTCCCTGCCTTTGCTTCTTCCCCTAAACACCTCATAAAAAGATTTACATAACCTTACAAGTTCCTCCTGATATCCCAATATACTCATAATTATTAGCTTGACCCCTTATTTCCAGTGACAGAGTTCAATCTGTGTTTGAGCAGATCCTTTAGTGGCCCATCAGGCAGCAAACAAAAGGCTCTGGTCTTCACTACTGTCCAGAATATCACCTGTCTGTGTGTCTGTGTACCTAAGTGTCTTTCCCTTTGTTTTCTGTTATTTCTTTTACATAGATACAGAAAATAATAGTCTGTGACCAGGTAGCCTAATGAATTCTATGCTCTTTCAATACAGTTACCCTTGTACTGAGAAACTAAAAATTTTGAATTCTCATGTCCAATGTCTATGATAAACACTTCTGAATCAATAGATTCTTCAAAAATAAATTAAAAACACAATAATTGACTAGTAATGAAGTTTTTACTTGAACTAGGTGTCTGTGTAAGACTATCAGCACATTTAAATTATTGATGGTAGTTACTGTAGGATAATGATCTAGCAGAGCACCATGCTAAGTTCCTCAGCAGTGTGCTGTCATCTCCTATATATTTGATAGCTTAAAAAACCTGTATTTAAACCAACTGTTATAGATAAACAATAAAATATTACAACTATCATGGTGCTCATCAAAGAACAGGTTAGTTAAATTCAAGCAATTTACAATTCAGAACAGATTGACTCGGCTCTGCATACAGATAACAGAAAAAGCTAAACAGGTAGGGTTTTTTAACTCTCTTTGCGTATCTTCAGTCCAAGGGAAAGTGATGTTCTTTGCTGGAAATTCTAAACAATTTTTCTCTATCCACAGGTTAATGATAAAGACTAGTATTAGGACAGTGAGAAGATTCCTAATGCAAAAATCAAGGTTTCTAAAAGACACATCTTAAAATGCACATCTTCATGAGTAATGCATTCACAATTTTTCATTTACTTTACTATTAGATATACAAATCTCATAAAAAATTAAAGCTTTCAGATACTGCCAACTAATCCCCTCTCCCTTGCTTGATATAACAGAATGAGAATTTAAAATTCAGAGGATTATGAACAAATCCTGATCCTGAAAGTATAAATACTGTTCCAGTTGATTTCAGTGCAAGTTTCTCATGTGCATCAAAGGGAAGGATGTAGCCTTTATCATTTAAAGATTCCTGCTAAAACTCACTTTTTAGCAATTGCTCTTTTTATTTCAAGCTCTTTCAATTTTCCAGGAAACTTGAGCATATACAGGATTTAAATTGTTCAGTTGCAACTCTACTTCTCTCTTTCTATCAGAATATAATAGGATTCACAATAATTATGAGATTTCTCATGAAACTAATGAATTTAAGAAAAGTACAAGCTACAGAAGCTTACCTGTCTACACCAGTGCCTTCTATCAATGAACAGCAGCTCAGTGGTAACTGGATTAAGTCAGAAATCACCTCCAAACATGCAGGACTAATTTTTAGTCAGATCACTAGAGTAAGTGGAACATCCCACAAATCTTTGACAACACTGACATGTTTTAGAAGTCATCCATAAATGAGTAAGAGCTGATACCACTTATTGAGTTTTTAACATCATGTGTAGCCACAGACACACACACACACACACACAGACATTTACACACAAAAGTTTTCACACCAGACTAAATTTCAAAGGAGACTGAAGTACGATAGAATTAACAAGTGTATTTTAAAAAGACCCAGAATGAGATTTTAGTTTCTAACACCTGAAATGCACTTCAAGTTTCCTTTCAGTGTCTTGTAGGGGTGGGACATCGTAGCTAAACTTAGACCTCTGCAATGCAGTTGTACATAGGTATATAGGGTGTCACAGATCCCATGATAGTCTCTGGAGTCTCATCAAGTTTAATACAGGAAGCACACACTTCAGTACTACTCATCTCATCATAAAGTGAACAAGATGTTTATGGTAGCTGGGGCATCTCCTGTAACAATGCATACGCTACATATTTAAGCAGAAGGTGGTCATCCACACTGTATCTATAGTCAAAAATAATTGATGGACATCTATCTTATCTTAGATTTCTGTATTAGGAGAAGACAAATTGCCCTGTAGAAGGGCTCATGTCTTCCCATTAGTAACAAATAACTTACTAGCTTTTAGGTGGCTAGCAAGCAGTTTGTGAAACTAAATGTAGACATCCAGCACCATTCCAGACTTCCTAAACAGTATGAGATGCTCACAGAGCTGATAAGAATGAACCTGTAAGACATGGGCTCCCTTCTTGCAGTAGCACCTGCAGGCCAGGTGGGATATCTCTGCGGTGTCCAAAATGACATTCAGTGTGTATGTTTATTTGTCTGGGCTGATCCATTGATACTAAGTTGAGTATGACATTGAAAAGAACTAGAAAGGATTGCAGTTTTGGGTTGGTTTTGATTGCAGACAAAAAAACAAGCAGCTGTGCCAACCAAATGAGAACATCTGTGAGACAACTGCTTCAAAATTTTTAATTATCTTACAAATACTGAGTTAGAAATTGGAAAAACCACATATAATTAATGAAAGTATCCTATTAAAGAGGTAATTAACATTTTAGCAATTTCTTCAGCATTCTGGAAATCATTCAGTGAATTTCATCTTACTGCAGCTGAAAATTCCAGATTCTTTCTTACTGTGTTGAATATCAACCTATAAGGGATATAAAGCAAGTCACTCCTAAATGTATTGTCTACAAATGTTTACTATAATGCATAATTGCTACATAGCACACCTGACAGTGATATTAAGTGTCAAAAATTGTTATCATGAATCAGGAAGAGCAACACTCCTGTACACAATATAGTATTTGTTAACTAATGACAACGTAACTATAATGATGCACTAACTGGAATTAATAGGTGAAACCTCTTGCTTCATAGATTTTCATGCATAAATTTATTTGCATGGGTCATTAGTATTCATAATTAAACTGTGTCCTTTGATGTGTATTAATAATGTTCCCTGGGACCATACAAAAGATAATTCATAAATGTGCCTTCAAGGAGTAAGACACCATAATTAAATCATAATAATTAACATGGATATCAGATTGCTTTGAATACCTGATCTGGATAACTTATTCTAAGATGTACAGATGGACATGTTTAAGGGCAATTCAATTCCTGCTGCACAGGTAGGTCACCTTTATTTTGCTTTCTATCTGGTTATCTTGTTCATTAAGTAAATTGAATTGATTAAGGATCTAAATGAAATTTTAAATTGTGATAATACAAGTTTCGATTTCTGTCATGCTGTGTAGCATAGGAGGGGAATAGACAATCCCAGAGGCCGAGTTAGCAGCCATGAGCAAAACACTTTCTCAGCTGTGTAGTCTGAGTGATTAATTGGTGCTGCATCTGGGTTTTCTGCTCCTCTAGGCTCATGTTTGTGTAGAGAAAGGGGAAAGGCAGTAAGGGAAGAAGAGACAGCACTGAGGATAACATGCCACCTCCCATCATCCATATGCCCACTGCCCTGTGCAGTCCTATGGGCTGGAAGAGAGAGAGCAAAGGGTGCACACCAGCACCTCTCACAATAGGAGACAATATGACTCCTAAAATAATCTAAATTTCAGGATGATTATAATCAGATTTAAAATAGCTCCTTAATATTTTAGCCATTTATCTTCTGCACTCCCTAAGCACTAGGATTTTATTGCTGGCACAAGCAGGGATTTGCTCAGAAATTGCCATCAGCCTGAAGTTCAGATGAACACCGTTCAGCAGAAGGAGAATGACTGTGGCGCATCCTATAGTGACTGCACAACAGGCCAGGAAGAAGATCCATATGTCTTGTTCAGTAAACTTGATACTAGTTGCAGCCCAGTACTTACTATGTCCAGGTACCAGCTTACTTTTACTTGTAGCTACTAGCAAACTGATTCTAAAGTGACAGTTTTACTATCAAACATCAAATATTAAGCCCAGATTGCCATCCCTGGCCAAATTCCCACTTTTATACCGTCTGGGTTCTGCACCTATATAATAAACACATGGAAAACTGAAAGAATCCTTGATTCTGGGCCCCTCACCACAAGAAGGATGCTGAGGCTCTGGAGCGAGTCCAGAGAAGAGCAACGAAGCTGGTGAAGGGGCTGGAGAACAGGCCTTATGAGGAGCGGCTGAGGGAGCTGGGGTTGTTTAGCCTGGAGAAGAGGAGGCTGAGGGGAGACCTTATTGCTCTCTACAACTACCTGAAGGGAGGTTGTAGAGAGGAGGGTGCTGGCCTCTGCTCCCAAGTGACAGGGGACAGGATAAGAGGGAATGGCCTCAAGCTCTGCCAGGGGAGATTCAGGCTTGAGATAAGGAAAAAATTCTTCATGGAAAGGGTCGTTAGGTACTGGAACAGGCTGCCCAGGGAGGTGGTTGACTCGCCTTCCCTGGAGGTGTTTAAGGCACGGGTGGACGAGGTACTAAGAGGCACGGTTTAGTGTTTGATAGGAATGATTGGACTCAATGATCCAGTGGGTCTCTTCCAACCTGGTTATTCTATGATTCTTAGCAACAGCTAAAATGACTGCATCAGTGGTTTTTTCAAATTCTTCTCAAACCAAAGCTGAAAAACAGCATCTGCTGGGAAGAAAACTAATTCTTCCATCCCATCTGAGCATAAACATTACCCAGCAACAACTAAAACCTTATGTGTTCTCAACATTATTCTCACATTAAATCCAAAACACAGTAGCTGCTGGAAAGAAAATTAACCCTATCCCAGCTGAAGCCATGACAATCACTAACCGTGTCAGAAAATCTAAACATATTTCTTCGTTATATACTTACAAGAACAGTGTCTTCAGTAACTTGCTCACACAAATATATCTGCTAGGAAATACAACTTGTGGACCGGAAAGTTTTAAGCAAAAATTAGTTTTGTATCACGCAAATAATCAAATTGCTACATTCCTGTGACTTAGAGGAAATTGCAACACCATATTCCTGTTATCAAGACAAATGTTCCTATTATAAAGAGTGAGTTAAGTATCAAACCTGCCACTGTTTACAATGCCACTGAAATTAACTGAGTTATACACCTCTGAACTGGATCAGGACAGCTTCCAGTAATGATTTTCTAATGAAACATCTCCAGATGGCTTATCTTATATAGGATTTTGTGCTTGGGGGCCTTAAAACACAAAGATAGGCATATGGGGCGTTTTAAAATTAAATGGATCTGTTCCAAATACAAATATTTCTTAAGATGACTAGCAGAAAAAAACCTCTCTATTGGCACCTTTTGCAAAAATGTATAGAAGTTTTTCTCATAGAATATGTCCTTGAGACACCCAGAAAATTACATTTGCAGTTTGTGCTGCAGTAATATAAATTCGTCTTATTAACACTTGTTGAATATCAGCTGCATATCTTCATAAGTATTTCCTAGCTCAATTATCATGTGAATTACCATGAAATAAGAGTTTTTCAAAGACAACAGCACAGCATTGTGTTACTTTCACTCTTTCCCCTTCCTCCTTAGCATTTCAGAATATACTTGGAGCTTATTTAGACTTTAAAATGAAACACACTAATTATGGCAACAATTACAGCAAATTAACTTAATTACAATGCTGACCTGCTACGATATCCAACCAAAATAGTTAATGACATACTGCAAGCCCTCCTTGAGGTATTACTCAGGCTTGTTACCAAAGAAAATGTTTGGTTGCAATGGAACACCATGCTGTCAGAGGTTTAGTGGGAGGTAAAGAAAATGAAAGAAAGGACTGTGGAATTGACATTTAAAAGAGACAGCATGAATCAGACTCTTGCAGATCTCCTCATTGAGTCATTTTGTGCATTTTTGACACTGTGCACATCTGCACCTGTGCTTTTCTGTGTGTGAATTATACATTGCACCACAAGGAGGTTGAAAGAGGGTGGGGCAGATGCCACAGCCTTCCATTGATTAAGCACCTTATTTTGTGCCCTTTAGATCTCCAGAGGACGTTCTTTTATGTTCCCCCATTTTACAGTATAAATTAGTTCCAGATAGTAGCGTGTCTTGTGCATAATCACAGGAAGGTTCGCTGCTGGCAGCTGCTCGCTGCACAGTGGCTCGAAAGTGCTAGGGTGTCAGCCTAATCCTGGATGGAACGACTTTTCACTTTGCCAGGGATGCGTAATTCTCATCAGCAGTAAAGGCATCAAATCCATCTGTTACAGAGAACAAATTTATATTTATCTGACATCTGCCCAAAAGACACCTGAAAATGTGTTTGCTACACATTAAGACTGGTAATCAGAATATTCCATGCAGTAATGAATTATTTTCATTTAATGACTATACTTCAAATGTTAAAAAATTCACACTACTATAGTGTAAATACAGTAGGTGGCTTGTCATCTCTGCCCTCAGTTCTCAGGACATGGCTTTGCTAATGCCGATAAAAGGCTAAATTCTTTGCCACAAAATTTACTTGCTCCTATGCAAAGAGGTAGACTGCACTACACAAAAAAGAAATTAAAGTTAGAAACACCTGAGCATGCTAGTCCCTGAGAGACACAGTTTCTTTCAGCAGTGCTTTTTAAAAGGAGAGCCACAGGTTCCTGAGATTTTAAAGGACTACTTCTGCAGCTGAAGTGAAAAGTCATCAACTAAGATAAGCCTGTTGACAGCAGTCTCAGGTTTCATCTAGAAGGTTCTGCACTGCTGCCATGAAAACAGTGGAAGTCTCAAAAAACATGGACTCCACTGATTTCCAATCCAGTCCTAGAGTTTAGACCATGTCTTACCCTGTCCCTGGGCTCAGTATAATCCTCTTCCGACACTTAATTTCATTTTAATTTCCAGGATTTTAATGGTTACTGGTATAGTCTGTAGGAATTTGACAAAATGCCTTTTTTTCCCCCCTTAACATCCTAGCATAAGGAGGGGGGATGGGGACTTCAACACTTCCCTGGGAAACCTGTTCCAATGCTTGAAGTAGTATTTCCTAATGCTACTAATACTATTTCCCTTCAGAGAAGTACTATTTCCTAATGTCTAGTTTAAACTTCCCTTGGTACAACTCGAGGTCATTTCCTTTTATCCTATCGCTTGTTACTTGGGAGAAGAGACCAACACCTGCCTAATGTCCACAGGCTTTCCCTCATCTACTAACCAGGTCACCTTATCATAGAAAGTGGTCAGGTGAGTGAAGCAGGTCCTGCCTTTTCTAAACCCGGCTCTTGCCAGATATTCGCTCAACAGCTAGGATCCAAGGCTAAACTGCCTGACTCAAATTCACTTTCTTCTGAAAATTATTTTTTCAACCTTGGCTGTTCTGATGAAAACAAGATGGAAATAATTCACAATTTCAAAATTTCCAGCAAAATGTTTATTATGTTTTCAGGGCATCTCCATTATGAAACTGACCTTACCACTGTTGACAAATAGATTTTCAATTGTATCAGCCCCTCAAGTCATATTTCTGTCACAGTTTGTAAACTAGAGTGTCTCTTCACACTTTGTCTAAAGAATAAAGCGATGTGAGATATTGTGAGAATACTGAAGATGTGTGTGCTGCAAGATCTGAGCAAAAAATTGGTCTGTCTCACACTAACAGGCCAACAGTTGCTTAATGTATACTACAAAAGCACGTTGGTAAGCCTAAACTTTTTACAAATGGCTTGTAAATTGAACTTTTAGATAAACTATGACATAAATCGCTACCAAACACATCATTTCAACACACAGAAAACAATAATATTGCAGACAGAAACTTTATGGCTTCCTGTAGGATAGCAACAGCAGAGAGCAAATAATTTAAAAGAAAGATTGTCTTTTTACTTGAGTGTTTCTAGAGATAAAAAGTTACATGAAACAGTGTAAAATATGTGTAATGGACTGTATATGCAGTAAACATTGTGTATCTTCTTCCTGTTGAAGTCAGCTCTGAAGACTTCCATTAATTTTCCTACAGTATGTACTCAGGTTCCTGGGGAAAAGAATCTCTAACTATGAACTTTAATGCCATTTCAAAATTTCAAGCATCATTATATATTCCAATCTTTATATACAAGATGTGGAAATACTGCTTTCTGTTAGCACAGTCCAGGTTTAATCAACAAAATTACATTTCTAAACATAAAACAAAACAAGACAAAATAAAAACCTATAATTGACAACAGCTTTGAGAGAAATCATACTTTTTTTTTTCTGCACAAGAATGCCAGTAAAACACTTCAACATTTTCCATTTTTTTCCAAGCAAAAATCTCCCCAAAACTTCCCCTGAAATTTCTAAAAAATGTGATTAGTTTTTTCAAACATTATTAGTGTATAATATGTGGTATTTCCAATAAAGTATCACAAAATTATAGCAATCTTCTGGTGATACTAATTTTAGGATGATAATTATTACTTCCCAAGGTGAAAGAAACCCCAGTGCAAAGGAGGGATGCAAAAACCAGAAGCTTTTAGTAGGCCCTTAAGATCACAATTACAAGTTCTTTTGTAAAATCTGAGTATCTCAAGATTTCTCCTACTTACTTTATTTTACCTTTTTTTTAGCCCCTTTGCTTTCTGCTACAGACTACGATGAATTCCTTTACAGACTTCAGACCTAAGTCTTGAGAGATGCTGGATTCCCACCATCCATTGCACTCATTGAGAGCTGTGGGCACCTGAAGTCACTCATGAACCATATGTTACAGGAGAAAAACTAGTATGAATTTAAGAAAAAGTTAATTTTGAGGTTTCTCATGGATCCTGGATAAGAAGTCACACCATTCTAAGAAGACACATGTATACCTTAAGAAGGGAAGGATGTTGAACCTCTCTTTAGGTGGAATCACCACTACATTCCAGAAGACAGACTGTGCTTTTTCTTCATGGGTGTCCTTGACAATGCATCAAGGTCCCCTTGCACGAGGTACCCAAATCAATGACCAGATATGAGTACAGAAAAAATGAATTAGATTTTGTTTCTTATGCAGAGAAGTATATACAGGAAAAAAAAAATCATTAATCCAAAATTAAATGCAACTGAATAAATAACATTCCTATTCTCTCTTCTTCCAAGGAAAGAATGCCTCCTATAATAACCTGTGTCTCTGAGATAAATGAATGCATTGAAGCCCTTAACTATTCTTTGATGGACTACAAGTAGACAAAATGCAGGACAATATTTGAGCAGTAATGATTTGTCTTTTTTCCTTCAAGTGTAAGCTGATTGCAAAGGCTTCAAGACTATAGATTAAATAGTGAAAGGGGTCATGAATCTTAATAGCTTCTAAATCAGAGATCTGCACCTTATATGCTCTGACTGGAATGTGTAGGGAATGTATAAATATTAATGGGTCTGGTAAGGGATCAACGGATGAACTGTCTAAAATTTCACAGTGGGAAGACGGGAGATTGAGGCTGCTGTGTACAGATCAGCTGAGAAGCTCCTACCTGAAAATGAACTGTCAGCATGTGTGTAAGTACCTTTTTCCTGAAGTGCTATTTAACATTCTGAGCTGCCCAGGTACATAAGCGCTGTATGCATTGCTGTCTAATGCCACAAGGTTATTTAATACAATGAACATGCACACTAGGCCAAGTGCCAGTGCTAGGGAAAGGAGGAATATTATGTGCCATGTCTGAAACTTGCTCTGATGATTATTCTGCTAAGTCAACTTGCTTGTAGGATACATCACAAAATTAATTGCTGTGACTGCATTAGAATAGAAAAACAAGCATCTGAGATACAGCTAAAAAAAGTTAAGACTTCAAAAGTAAATGGCAGAAGTAAAATTACTCACCAGCCTTTAGCTTTGGCTGCTTTTATGTATGCATTTATGGACACTAATTACTAAGATGTATCCATGACTTAGTTGACAAGAGAGGAATGGAAATTAGGGCCTTTCTTGGCATAAAGTAAAATATTTCTTTGAGATTTTCCCATTTCCATACAATATAGATTTCATCCTTCTGATTAAAATGACCAATTGAAGTGATACATTGCTGTGTATGAGCTTTCATGGAAGATGTGCATGAGAATGAAAGTAAGGCCCATAAATTACATGGAGCAGGAAATTGATTCTGAACCACATTAGGATCAAGAATATGTGTTATTTTATTTGGTTTTATTTTTTGTGTTTCTTACTTTGAAGTGTGGAATATATTAAGTTTCAGATGCTTCGCAGCTGTTACTAAACCACAAGAAGTGGTAAAGGACTAAAGCATAAGAAATAAGACTCCTGCAAATACAAGACATTTCCTTCATTTTTTCAGTTCTTGCTCTCATTTATCCCCTTACCCTCTTTATTTCAAAGACTTCTTCAAACATCCTCATGCTAATGACTATCCTCACTATCAGCTGTAATATTAAGAGCTGCTCTCACAGCCTTCCTCCTGTGATCCATAACTGCCAGCTCCCAGTTTCAACATGGTATGGTAGCATCTTTCCTTGTCCTGTCCATGTACCTTCTACATTCTTCTCTTTCCCAGGGACTCTCATGAGTCGTGCCCTGTGTAGAGGACACAATATGCCCACCACTTCTATGAAGTCAAAGTGCTGTATAAAAAGCATCAACGATAACAAGTGGAGGATATGAGTTCAGCTAGGCAGAAAATATTTGATTTGTCTTGAGCCTTTTCCCCATTAGAAAACAAACCAAGAAAAGCCAATGTATTTCTTAAAAATGTTGTTATTTAGGCAAAACAGCATCTTCCCACTGAAAAAAATCCATTACAAGTTTCCAGTTGCCTAGTTTTAACCATATTCTTCTATCAGCTTTACTGTCTGTCAATAAATTTATAACTTAAAGGAGGGAATCTTTCTATTTACTCCATTCCCAGTAGGAGATTTTGGTAAACGGGTTATCTATACCCCAAAGAATAACATTGGCATAACGTGCGCAAGTAACAATATGCCTCATTAGTGCAGATTACAGCACTTAACTGTGTATCTCCAATCAAAGGCTTTGCATCAGGGCACTTTGGATTCTTCAGGTAGTCTGTAGCACTATCAGAATAAAAGACTGGTACTGATCATTGAGTAATCTAAAGTACTTATACATCTAGACAAGAGCTACCTCATGAATACTTCATAAAACAGATTTTTCTGTTTGATAAAAGCATAATAAAAAAACCCAAGCAGCCCTCTGTGAGGACATCCTGGTTTTAAGGGAAAAAATGGCCTTTTCATTCCAAAACTAATGGAAAGTAAACAGGACATATTCTGGAAAAGCAAACAAACACCTGAACTGCATCTCTCTGATTCTTTTCTCAGGAGACAGGAAAAAAAATTGGATGTTCTCAGTAAATTCCTGTACTATCAAATGTTGCTTTGTGCTAAGAAAACTTTTCATATAATGCCATAACTTTTTTTTTAATGTTGCCAGATGATCCTGAGAGGTAACATTGAAAGAGCTTTGTGATCAAAACCAAGAACTGGAGTAGCTATTATTTGTACAGTGTCTTGAAATGGCTGCTGGTAGTTCTTAAGGGAAAGAAGTTCCTATGACATCTGCTATTTTCCTTGCTATTGCTTCGTGATTCTTCAGTCTTTGCCATTTTCTTCAGCTTTTCACATTTATTTATCATTGCTTCCAGCTCTCCAAGCCTCCATCTTACTTCTTTCTGTTTACTGTGTGCTTTTCAATTCATAATCCATTCTGGTGAGGGTGTTTTTCATGCCATCAATTTCTTGTCTGTGTCCACAGGTAGAGAACAAAAGTGGCACCTACTTTCACTGTTGCCAAATTACCTCTAACCAAGTAGGAATAATGGTACTTCCATTGTGGCCAGTCTCTCTGAGGTTATAAATAGGTAAAGGAAAAAGGGCAGCCTGTGATTTCAATCTTAACAATCAAAAAAAAATAGTCAGAAACTGTGGTGAGCTACTGAATGAAGGCAGAAGTCCTTTAGGCATGAAAAAGTCATGGGTAAATTGCATCAGAAAAGTGCTAAATTCAAAAGTTTCTGAAAGAAACTGATTATCTTTCAAGCCACTCTAGTAATCTTCACAAACAGCAAACAGGAGTGCTCTGCTAATGAAAAAAATAAACAAGAACCCCACAGGGAGTCCTGTAAGTGCTGTGAAAAATTTTTTTATTCTGCATGTGCAAAATATGAGATGAGGCATGGTGAGGTCTTAGAAGAGGGTAAGTACTGTCACGATTGCAGTCTAATAGCATTATGTTTCAAAAAGCGCAAAGGAAAATTCGCTCTCCCAAGAAGTCACAGACAATGGACACAAGTGTTCAGTCTAGATGTTCTTACTGTCAGGTCTGATCCTAATTTCTGTGACTGATAATGTTATAATTACGTTCCTTTCATTATTCTGTCACTTTTGCTTCTAAATTTTTCATGACACAGGTCCTGGTTTGTGAATACTTTTGCTTTCTTTATCTCTTGTTTTTGAAGTCCTTCATTTAATTCCCAAGAAGTATTAGCATTGCATGCTACTTTTCCCAGCTATTGAGATAGTTATGTCAAGGGATAACCAAAAGCATTTTAAACTCTCTTAGAAAGGCACATGCAAATGTCAGTATGCCTAGGGTTGTTTGTTGTTGGGTTTTCTTGTGGTTTGGTTTTTTTAAGGTGCTAAAATTTATATTTAAAGTGAAGTTAAAAAAAATCTTTATTGAACTCTCTAACTGGCATTTATTTGTGTAGATAATGAATTTATTCTTCTATAGGCATCCTTGTAAGTTGAGTCTTAATCATCACCTTGCACTGATATGTCAAGCACTTATCCATCAAAATATCTTCACGTTTAAATGGAATAAATTTAATGAATCAAGGATCATGGATCACCTGGTGAAATACAACCTTTAAAATGTACAAATCCATCAAGAAAGAACAGAACAGTGTTTCCATTTAAGAAATCTATGATTATATGAAATATTTATGTTTTCTTCCATGTCTGAAAATGAATAGTGCCATTTGCAGTCCTCTGTGGTTAAAAGACATAGGCTATTGCAACAAAATCTTCACCACAGAATATAGGCAAGAATGAACTAATGAATAAATGTCATAAATATTTAAAAAGTTCCCATTTCCACTGTTGAAAAAATAGGGTATTTTAGACTTTCCTTTTATCATTATATGAGAGTTCTATTTAAGGGCCTTTTCCTCAGCTTTTAATAATCTCTTCCATGCAGTTGTGGGTAATTTGTCAATATTGGTATCAAAGGGTGTGTAGAAACTCCTATGAATTTAACTGCATTTGCAAATTCATGGGATGCAGTGATGGAAATCTTATGCTGACAGTATCTTGGATGGATCCCATCGGGCCCCATAGACTTGTGGGTGTTTAGCTGGGAAAACAAGTCTCTAACCATCTCTTCTTGTATCATGGGAGCTTTGTTCTGCTCCTCTAACCCCTGGGTTTGTACACTGAGGGAACAACCTTCTTTACTATTTTACTTCTTTATTATTTACTTCTTTACTAAGTCTGAGGCAAAGAAGGCAGTAAGTATCTCAGCCTTGTCCTCAACCCCTGCCACAGTTGTTCCATTTGCATCCAATAGGGACTGAATATTCTCCCTGGTCCTCCTTTTATTGTTAATATATTTATAGAAAGATTTTTTGTTATCTTTCACAGACTTGGCCAATATGAGCTCTAGTTGGGCTTTAGCCCTTCTGAGTTTTCCTCTGAACAATCTCACTTCCTTCGTGTAGTCCACCCAAGGTGTCTGTCCCTTCTTCCATAGGTCATAGACATTCCTCTTCTTTTTGATGTCCCTCAAGATCTCCCTGCTCAACCAAGCTGGTTTTTTTCCCCACTGGCTCGTTTTCCAGAACATGGGGATGGCTTGCTCTTGAGCAGCTAGGATTTCGTTTTTGAAGATCTCCCAGGTCTTTTGGGCTCCCTTACCCTTAAGGACTGTCTCCCATGGGATTTTATCAACCAGCCTTTTGAACAGTCCAAAGTCTGCCCTCTGGAAATTTAATGTGACTGTTCTGCTAACCTCCCTCCTCATTTCACTTAGAACTGAAAATTCTACCTTCTCATTATCGCTTGGTCCCAGGCATCCTCTAACCATCATATTCCCCACAAGGCCTTCTCTGTTCACAAACAGCAGGTCCAGGAGGGCACCTTCCCTTGTCAGTTCACACACTCCAGGAACCTCCTAGACTGCTTCCTTTCTGCTGTATTGTACTTCCAGCAGACATCCAGAAGATTGAAGTATCCCACAAGGACAAGAGCTAGCGATATTGAGACTTCTCTCAGTTGTCTATAGAAGAGCTCATCAGCTTCTTGTTCTTGGCTGGGAGGTCTATAAGAGACTCCCATCACAATATATGACTTCTTGTGGGCTTCTCTGATTTTAACCCACAGGTGCTCGATCCCATAATCACCATAATCGAGCTCAAGGGTATCAAAGCACTCTCTAACATAGATGGCTACTCCACCACCTCTCCTACCTTTCCTGTCCTGCCTAAAGTTTCCATGATTCAAGTTTGAAATACAAGGAAAACTCTACAATTTCAAGCACCACTAATTGTTAGCTTAGATTTTCAGATTAGGTTGGTGCCCAGTCTTAATGCTGGGTCAGCCTAACTAATTTTTTCCTCTCCAAACAACTACTTTTTTGACTATTCTCTGATTAAATGAAGAGTAACATTTAAATTTCACCAATATTTATTTGTACTAGACACAATTTCATACAGTGGCTGGAAATTGATTTGATTTTTAAGTTCTGTTCTTAGTTTTGTATCAAAGCATTATGTTTGTAATAGCATGTCTGTTTTCAATGTCTATCTAAATTAGTTTATTGCTATATATTGCTATCAATAAGTTTAAGAAGAAATATGCCTATGGAACCATCCTATCGACAAGGAGAAAAAAAGTCTTGTTAAAGCTGTTCCACCCTTAGAAGACTCAATAATTGACATTGAAAACTGAAGTCAAGTGTAAATTATAGTATATAATCCAAGTCACACCAGACACACAAGGTTCTTCTTTTGTTCAAATGACTAGGTAATAGCAAGAAACGTTGTGTAGTAACAGAGAGGTGTTTTGTGTTGCAGCGAGAAAGAGGGCTTCAGAATGCAGATGCAGTTTTTCATTTGTAAATTGATAGGATGCAATAGTCAAATGGAAAGCCAGGCTTGAACTAACTCAAATGAAACAGCTAAACTTATTAGAAATAAGTCTATATATAAAGTGGATCCAGATAGTGGGCAAGTTTTCATCAGAAAATACAATGTCATATCAGTACTAAGAAAGAAAGAGAAATATAAAAGCTATTAACCTGTGTCCTGTTGAGTAACTGATGGTGCTTTGGAACTGGAAGCAACAGGAGTGTTCAGGCCTCTTCACAATAGCAGCAGTCTGAACCTATATAATAGAACCACTGGATATTTCTCATACATACTTTAAAAAGGAAAAGGATGATCAATTACCACAGTTATCTTGTTTATAACAGCAGCTGTAGAGAACTATTACTATTCTTAAGAAAGAACACAAAGCCTGTATGGATGCACCTAACCCTCATAGTTGTTCTCACCACTAGATGTACATGAACTGCAGATGGATTTTAATAATTAAAAGTAGTGCACACAATGCCAGCAAGCAGAGAGGGGAATTGTACATCAAAGACAGGCCTATTCTGCACACCACAGTCATTGCTATGTGCCTCAAAGTCATTACACATTTCCCCACTACATTTATATAGAGTGCCATTCAGTACAAGGAGATTAAGTGGCTAACTTTTGTACTGGGTGTTTTTAACTTAGGCACCAAGGAACTATCTATATTTGTGATAAACACAAATATGAGGGAATAAGATTATTTAGTAGTAGTTACTGGCAGTGCACAGGATGTCCTAGACACTGTACACTTGGTTAAGTGTAGCAATCAAGGCATGGACCATACTGATGAGGCAACAAGTGAAATCAACTTTATTGAGAGGATGCAAACCTTATATAATGTTTCTGTATCCAGTAACAGCTATCCCAGTGAATTTCTACCTGTGAGAATCCCACAGTATGATTATTGAGTGCAACTCTCTGTTTTCCACAGATGTGCCCTTTATCTTCATGTTTTCCGTCTAGTGCATTCTTTTGTTATTAACTCATGGGTCTTAATAAAGACTCCAAGATCTCAGCAAGCTAGCAAGCATGAGAACATCAGGTCTTTGTTCTGTGCTTGCCACTAATATTGCTGGTACACCAAGGCATCGGCCACTCGCATCAGCATACATGCAATACTGGAATCTTTTATGTCTGCAACTAAGCACTATTACCTTTCCTGAAAAGAAATCATAGTAGCTAGAAAAATTGAATAAACATTAAGAATCAAAACTGCTCTCGAAAAGAATTCTGCTAAGTTTGTGCCAGGCTAGCATTTGTCAATGTTCAGCAGTTTCTGGACAAGTATCAGTTTGTTAATGAAAACATTCACAAAACTTATTAAATATAAAACATTTATAAGAAATGACCACAGATAATACATTGGAAGATTCAAATTGACTTCATTTTAATATCCATTTTTCACAGAGATAATTTTGGAAGGCCAAAGCTTTTTAGCTAAGAAAAGAAAGGGATGGATTTTATTGAGTCTTTCACCTAAAGTGCTAGTTTTCAGCCACTTTATTTTATTTGCTTAGAGTTGCTAGACTCAGGAGCACTATAACGTAGGTGACCACATCAGCCATCAAAGTGAAAAACTTGCATACTAACTGTAGACTAAAATTTACACTTCTAGGTAAGTGCTAATGAAGGTAACACTGGAAATTGTGATACTTTACTGCGCTTGACTCTTGTATCTAAGAGAGTAATGATCTGAATTGTTCACTGGTAGCAGAATTGAATTTATAGAGTGTTTGGAAGGAAGCATGTTAGAGATGCTAAAGGTCACTCAGAATATAGAATGACTTTTATCATGAAACTTGACTAATAGGTGAATTTCTAAGTGCACTTGCAAATGTAAGCATATAGTATATAGTGGTCTCAGCCCAGCAGTCCAGCCTGTTCAGATCCCTTTGCAGACTCCCCCTACCCTCCAGCAGATCGACACTTCCACCCAGATTAATATCATCCTCAAACTTGCTAAGAGTGCACTCAATGCCTTCATCCAGGTCATTGATAAAGATTTTGTTAGTAATAACAAAAACCCAAACCAAAACTCAATAATGAGAACAAAAAAATTCCACTGGTTCCTCTATGACCTTAATGTATTTCTCCTTCTCAGCAGAAGAGTTAAAACAGTTTAGCATCCCCAGTGCTTCACTGCTCTATTTGCCCAATGTCATAATAAGAAATGGAAGATGACTCTCGAATCAAAATTATTTTTTGATTCTAGGAAACTGTAATTTCATTTGAAGCTATGCCTGAGAGCTGACTGGTCTTAATGGCTCCATTTAAACAACAATTACTGTGGAAGAATAAAATCCTCTTGCAAATGAATCTGAAATCTGACTTATTATGGGAAATATCTACTGTTAATATTAATGGAATAAAAACCCAATCTCCTCTCTGCATAACAACTGAACAGGAATCAGGGTTCAATATAGATATATGGACTTCTATAGTTTTGTTATGTCCACTACCACAGTAGTACTGTTGAAAGAGAATGGTACTACTTCCATAGAAGGGAAAAGGAGACCCGAGAGAAGGAATACATGTGAGGTGATAGCGGGGGTGGAGGCGGGGGAAGGATGGAGGGAGAAGAAGATGAGAATTCATCTCTCAGTTCTGTATTCTTTTTGCAAAGCTGGGAGTGCAGTGTGTTGCTAAGCAGGTCTGCTTTGTTCAGGTCATCTTTTTCAAAGGAACTCAAGAGAAAGTAACACATTATTTCATTCACCAATTAACTGCAATTTCCAGCATCCTGATTTTAGTCTATTGCTCTCCTTCTTCATTCTCCTCCTTCTTACTCAACATATTTCCAAACCTCTAGATGCTATTAATGCAATTTTTTTATTATGCTAATTCTGTCTTCTCCCTTTGGTGCTTTTTCTAATAAAGATTAAATATATATATATACACACACAGCTCCTGCAGTCTGAGTAGAGTTTCTCTGCCTTGGTTAAAGGAGATAAAACAGGAAATAAACAAGTTACTGGTGGAACTGTACATAATGTTTCCAAATAGACTCTTGTTTGCAATGCATCTGCAAAGGAACATTCAGAAATGGACTATGAATCACCCAGTGATCTTCTGGATTTATGTTTTTAAGTCTGTCCACATTTCCTCAGCTCAGTGTCAGATTCTGCTTGTTGGCTCTGAAAACATCATATCAAAATTAGTTGATTTTTTTCTGAACTCAACAACCTGTACTTTTATTTTCCTCATCTGCCCTTTGTCGAGCATTCTAGCCCCAATAACACCATATGAAGGACTCCTAAGACCAGCAGCATTTGCTAGCACTATTTCTCCTTGACACATAATCACTTTCTCAGCTACTGTAATTATTATTAGTTTACTTATTTAAATTTAAATACTAACTAATTATAATTTATTTAGAAATCAATGTTATTAATATAGAATTGTTACACTGGTCAATAAGTTTTTTACTAGAAATCTGAGAACTTTAGTGCTGATAAAATGAAATTCATAGAGCTTAGATACGGACAGATCACAATGAACCTTTGTTTCCACTTTTTCACCATGTATGAACATGTACAGGTGTTCCCTTTTGGCTGTCTAGGCTTATTCTTTGTCATTCAGAGCTTGTCTCCTGAATCAGTAATTTTTTAAGCTCACTTCAGAATCTCAGTTGGGCAGGTAGGTACGGTGCAGCTCCTTTCTCGTTCATGCTAAAGTTTACCCATCTTTTCCTTACTGCTATTAGAACTTACTGAGTGAGACTGTTTTCCTCACCTCAGTAGTTTCTTGGTGAAGTATTTCTTTTGTATTATTCTCTTTGGTGGTTTTTTGTCCCTGATCCCTTTTCCTGGGAACAATTCAACCTAAAAACAACTCTCTTAGCTACGATTAATGCTACAAGTTACAGTTACCTTGTCAAATACCTAGTGATTAAGATTAAGTGTTCTCTGATGTTTATACATGGGAAGCCTTGCTAGGAAAGGTAGACAAACAGAGAAATTTTCTGACCACAGTTTTCCCTGCAATGGTACACTTCTTGTTGCTGCATTTTCTTGATAGTTTTGTTCTTGTTTGCAAAGTGCTAGCATTACTGCAGTCAGAAATTAAGCAACATAATGATTTTCTATCTGAAAAGCTGCATTATTTCAATCATGTCTTTATTGACCATAATTTAGATAGGTGATTTATTCATAAAGCAGAAATATATTTTTAAATATCTTTAAGAAGTGAATAACCATTTCAGAATGTAACATGGTGTAAGTCCAAAGCCACTGAATGCCACACAGCTGGATATAGACTTGCAGAGTACCACATTTCCAAGGGTGCCTAAAAGGCATATAAAAGCACCCAAAAAGTGACTTTTAGCTGTCATATGATGCCTAAAATCTTGCGTTTTATCTTACTCTAAGTATAGGCAATGATTTCAGCCTTCACAGTAGCTTGGAGACTCCTCTAAGGCAATCTAGACATTGATAAACATTAAATTGACAAATTGACTGCTCTGTGAAGGACATTTTGGCAAAAGTCTCAATCACTAGGGAATATTCCTCCTTTTGAGATTCACATGAAGTGGTCATCTGAACTTGTTTTACCTTAGAGGCTTTGAGAGATGTAGGAGGATAGAAGAATCAAGTGGTTTGTTGCCCCAAAGTGAAAATGTGGAAATCTCAAGGAGTGAGCTGCCTTATGTTATTTAATATAAATTGTACAGAGGAAAGGTAACAAAGGAGGAGTTAAATTGTTTTCTATAATGTGGAAACTCAGCAAGGAAGTTTCAATATTTCCATTATTTTAATTCCACTGTTTCATATTGGCATAGGTCAAGAAATTCTTGAGCAAGAAAGATGCCCTCACAATGAAGAAAACCATAAAGGGATAAACCAAGACACTTTTAAACCAGTTGCTCCACAGAAATAAACCAGTGTGAAAACAAATCTGCAGTGTTGTGTTGGCAAAATAGGGATTGGTTAGTCTGATATGACATAGCACGACTGGTTTATTCAAAATTGTGCAAAGGTTCAGATCTCACCTTGCACCTGAGAGTTGCAAGCATTAAACTGAAGAGTCATTATTCCTTTAGCTTAATCTCTTTCTGTCTCTAGAAGCATGAATTCTATATCAGAAGGGCACAGAGGCCATGACTTGTATGCATAATAGTTCGTAATTTGGATGCTTTCTCTGGGCTGGGGAGATGTCACCTCCTGAGCATGTCTATTAACCATGATGTGTTTGACCACTGTGAACCATCTTCTCAGAGGTAAGAGTGAACTTGTTCTCTCTATTCACAATTATATTGCAGGTCTCCAACCGCAGGAGATGACAGGATGTAGATCCAGTTCTCCAGAATGCATAAATTAAGCCCTCAGTGACATTGTTAATGAAACCATAGAATTGGAGAATGCTTTGGGTTGGAAGGTACCTTTACAGGTCACCTAGTCCAACCCTCCTGTAGGAACAGGGACATCTTTAACTAGATCAGGTTACTCAGAGTCCCATCCAGTCTGACCTTGAATGTTTCCAGAGATGAGGCCTCCACTACCTTTCTGGCCAACATGTTCTGGTGTTTCACCACCCTCATTGTGACATGCAGATGTAGCATGTGCTTCCATTTTCCTTACAAATTGGTTTAGACTTTCTTCAGTAAGTTACTGGGTTGCTGTGAATCTCATCCTTACTAAAAATCTGCCCTCAGGGTGGCTGAAACATTGCCCTCAATATTCTGACTTTGATATCTGGTTTGGGTATCCAGCTCCTATCTGAGTGCTGCTGAGCACTGTAGGATCTAAATGCCCTGCTAGATCTGGACAATTATGTCTGTTATTTTAACACTTTTCAGGGAGTAATTGACATGTTTTATTCCACAAGGTATTTAGTCTAAATATGGATCTAAATTTCTGTGAAATGTTCTTTATTTTATTCTTTTCTGCAAAATCATAGAATCATAGAATAACCAGGTTAGAAGAGACCCACTGGATCATTGAATCCAACCATTCCTATCAGACACTAAACCATGCCCTTTAGCACCTCGTCCACCAGTGCCTTAAACACCTCCAGGGAAGGTGAATCAACCACTTCCCTGGGCAGCCTGTTCCAGTGCCTAATGACCATTTCTGTGAAAAATTTTTTCCTAATGTCCAGCCAAAATTTCCCCTGGTGGAGCTTGTGGCCATTCCCTCTTGTCCTGTCCCCTGTCACTTGGGAGAAGAGGCCAGCACCCTCCTCTTTACAACCTCCTTTCAGGTAGTTATAGAGAGCAATGAGGTCTCCCCTCAGCCTCCTCTTCTCCAGGCTGAACACCCCCAGCTCTCTCAGCCGCTCCTCATAAGGCCTGTTCTCCAGCCCCTTCACCAGCTTTGTTGCTCTTCTCTGGACTCGCTCCAGAGCCTCAACATCCTTCTTATGGTGAGGGGCTCAGAACTGAACACAGGATTCGAGGTCTCACCAGTGCCAAGTACAGAGGGAGAATAACCCCCCTAGACCTGCTGGTCACTCTGTTTCGGATACAGGCCAAGATGCCATTGGCCTTCTTGGTCACCTGGGCACACTGCTGGCTCATGTTCAGTCGGCTGTCAACCAACACCCCCAGGTCCCTCTCCTGCAGGCAGCTTTCTAGACAGACTTCTCCTAGTCTGTACCTCTGCACAGGGTTGTTGTGCCCCAACTGCACCAAAAAGTCCACAAACTGTTCCACAGATCTCTTTTTGAAATTGCTTTGGCACAAGATATTTGAAAGGAAAGGAAATAATAGAATCATAGAACAGTTTGGGTTGGAAGGGACCATAAAGAACATCCAGTTCCAACCCTCCTGCCATGGACACCTCCCTCCCAAGGCCCAAGGCCCCATTCAACCTGGCCTTGAACACCTCCAAGGATGGGGCAGCCACAACTTCCCTTGGCAGCCTGTGCCAGTGTCTCACCACTCTCATGGTGAATAAATTCTTCCTTATTTAAAGCCTAAATCTTCCCCTCTCCAGTTTACACCCATTTCCCCTCATCCTATCACCACAAGCCTTTATGAATAGTCCCTCTCCATCTTTCTTGTAGTCACCTTTCAGGTACTAGAAAGGGAATAGTTTTTAAAGGACCTTTCACACAGAGTATGGAACCAAGGACGACATAGTTGACTGAGAATACATTTATGATAGGGTATACCTTTCCAAAATTTATTTTGATTTGGGATTTGGAGGACCCTGAGGAGTGTCTCCCAGAATTCATGCAGAACTTCACAAATGTCTATGTAACAAATGCTGTCCCGTATCTCACCTTGGAAGTCACCTGCCTGCTCTCTCCACCATCAAAATGTAGACAAATCACACAGCATTAAACTTTTGTGCAAAATTTGAACACTGTAATATGTAAATTCTATTTCTGCCACTGAATACCTGCTCCCAAACCCAACCATGCCCTGCCCAGTTTAACCTAACCCAACCTAGCCTAACCTAACTTTCTGATTCTTCTACAGCCAGGGGATTTGGGCCTAAAGAATTTGTTGAAGGACTTCAGTGATGCTTAAAACTGGAAGGAAGACATGTTTCCAATAAAGCCAAAGGCTTTACATCAAAAAGGCCAAGACAGGAATACCTGTTAAATTCCATTTGAAATGCTGTGACAGAGGGACAAAACCACTCTAAGAAATAATTTCTTAAATGGCTGCAACTCATGTCACTTGAAGTAATTTGTCATCACTCTTAGAAAATTATTTAAATTAGCTTTACTGACAATTACACTAACAATTCCCTGGGGGCCAAAACTGTTGTCAAGGAAGACAAGATTGAATTTAAGACTGTGGGCAGATGTAATGTTCTGTAGGATGGTTCTTCAAGTATTATTCCCTTCCCTCCAAGATAGCAAAAACAAAAACAAAAACAAAACCGCAGCACACACAGCAGTCTATAAACAGTTACTGAAGTCCAAACCACAATCTCCAAATTGCAAAATAAGGGGGAATGCATGAAAAAGAAAGTTGACAAAATGTTTATAGGGAAAGAACAAATACAGTTGCTGTTTAGATTTTAATTTAGCTCCATGGTAAATACAAAGCTATGCTTAAGTAATATTCTTAATATTATTTAAATCAATAAAGACTAGGATCTTTTAACTGGATTCCTAATGAAAAGGCTAACAGCCCTTTAACTACAGTCAGAACTTGCCAAGATATACTATTTTAGGGTAAACATAACATTTTTTGCTATCATTAGGGAATAAATGGAACAGCCAGAAATTTCCAGTCCCATTCAGGAGCGATTAACTGTAACACCACTGCTGACTAGTAGGAGATAAAAAGGATTTCAATGGCTTCCTGGCAGCCTAAGAATTCTTTTCCTAAATTTCTGTCAATTAAGCTGGCAGAAATTATTGTAAAACTAACAGAGAGTTTACTTTGTTTCTGGAAGATATTAAGAATATTTTCAGAGTTTTGTAATGATTAGAGAGCTCTAACTGCAATATAGCCATGCTGAACTCAAACACTAGTCTGTCATCAGCCTGTGAAAATTCATACGGCAGTCATCCAATGGCAAGCAATCAATTTAAAAGAACTTGCACAGACTACACACAAGTAGGCAAGGATAGACAAGCATATGGGCACAAAGGTTCTCTTTGAGGAAGATTACTGTATTATTTCAGTGAAAAAGATGGTGTAGCCTTAAAAGGCAGTGAAAAAAAAAGCAATACTCTTTTAAAAGAGCTTTTTTGTGATATTTTTAAAAGAAAATCATGCATTTTTTATGAAATTAATATGATTAATGTTTTTCACAGTTATATGGTCTGCTTAGATGACAGTAGAGACAATGTTTAGTGTATCTAAATACTCTTATAAATGCATAAATTTACTTTTGCCAGAACAAAGAAGGACTTGAAGTTTCTGATTGTAGAATCCTGCTTTCAGTAACAGGCGATACTAAGACTCTTTTTGGACTCTTTGAAAGACCACTGATTATAGTTTGCTTTACTACTATCCCCTTTTCATTCATTTAGTTTTTTAGCCACCTTTTTATCTTATACAATACATAACTAACTTTCTTTCTGCTATCAGCTATACCATTTCATTAACCTTCCATTATCCTTTATGTCTTTTCCATTTTGTTCTCACTTCCTTACGGCCTTACTCTATTTGGTTCTTCTTTCCTGCTCTAAATGGCACTTTTTATATGGTAGCTGTAGGAGTTTTTCAGGTTGGAAATTCGTTACCCAGAGAAATTGTGGATACCTGTGTTTCAAGTTATTCAACACAGAACTAGATATGGCCATGACCAACCTGCCCTGGCTGTGAAGTTCAATCTAATTTAGTAATTGCTCTGTGCATAGCAGGGAGTTGGATCAGGTAGCCTCCAAACTTTCCCTCTGGTGAAGAAGGTTTCCTTAGGTACATAATGGATTCTGGTCAAAACAGAAGAGGTAGCAGGAGTGACAGCTCCTCTCCAGGGGATCTGTTGGTGTGCTCCCTTCACTGAAACAGAAGGCATTAATCATTGTTAAACAATCAAGAAAAAATGATCACATTGGCCTGCTAGTTTATACTGCAAATTACTCCAGACATACATTTTCATTCCTCTAATATCACTGGATGTTTCAGAAGTAAATAGGCTCCAATACATTTACAATCTACATTTTTTAATGGAAACTAAGAAAATTATTTAATTTATTTGTTTTTTTTTCAGTATAGTCTACTTTGGTGTTCTGTTAGACACTTACTTTTTTTGTTCTGTTTAGAAAAGTTTGCTACGTGGTACTATTTACAGGATGTATTTAAAACTACATAAATTGAGTTTCATTTTATAGTGCAACATAAATATGAATTATGCAACTGGTGACTCTTTTTAAAAATTCTAATTTAGCTTTAGGAAGTTAGCTCTAAATTCTAATTTACCATCTGCTCACCAGATACCTACCACTTCTAGAAAAGATAAATTGAATTATTCGGCTTACCTAATGCAGAAATAAACTCTAGTTCAAAGCTCCAATTACACTTATCAAGAAAGATTTGGTAGCTCTTCAGAAAAGACTCATGAGTGACTTCTAACTTTTGGTACAATATATACAGAATCACATTAAAAACTGTTGTGACACTTTTACTTATGATATTACATGAAATATCTTGTTTCTATAACAAAAATAATATTTCAAATGCTGAACTCTAATTCTAAATAGTGAAGCGATGAAATTAGAAAAAGAAAAAAAAATCACAAATTTTACTGAAAGAAAGTTAACGCTAGTAAGGTGGAGATAGAACCTACATTAATTAATGAAAGCTACTTTTTCTGAAGATTCTCTCAGAAAGCAGAGGACATAGCAAAGGACCATTAAGGCTTTAACTCACAATATCCCTACTTTATAGTGTAACAGTGAGTTATAGATGCAAATTCTTTTGAGTACTTTAGGAGAAACTTCAGCAAATCCAGATTGTCTTACCACTCTACCTAGTAAATCTTATAGGCCTTCACTGCTGTATATATTATTCACAGGTGACTAGATGCAAACAAAACTAAAATCAAGGAGTAGGAAGAGGACCTCCATGAGGGATTTAAAGCCTTGACTTGAGGCTTCTCATCAACTCTTCATACTGCTTACCCTCAGAAATGCCCATAGAATTGGAATTCCTGTGATATGAATAGCTTACTTGGGGAGAATCCCAAACAGACATTGGAGTGCACAAAACCACGCTACTCTATGCAATAGGGTTCTACTCTGGCCAACCCAATCTATTCCATCTGCCCTTGACAAAAATTACTTGACCAATGTTAAACTAACATGACAACTAGATTTTTTCCTACAGAGGCCCTGATTTTCCTAGGACAAGATGGTATATAATGGTGGAGCTATCTGCATGACTATTTGAAAATAAATACCTAGATCTGAAAAGTCAAGACAATTCCCAGCCTCAGCCACCTTATACGTAACATGGACTTGGATTTGGGTTTCTGTGACTGGGTCTCCTGCAAAGACTGAGCCCCTCAGCAGTCATCCACTAGTGAAGTCTGGTGGGGCTTAGGAAAAGGCATTTCTCCAACTAACTCTATTGATGGGCCCACACCTCTAGGGCAGGATACTGCCAGCAGTGTCAATCTTTTAAATTCTAGGGGTTTTTTTTGTTTGTTTTCCGTACTCATTCAACATATAGAAGAGCTGAATGAAACCTTCTTCATGGGAATGTTCAACATGACATTTATTACCTCCTGCGAGAATGCTTTAATCGTTAGCCTCCTGGCTAATAGCAGGAAAAGGGAGATAACTGTGTGGTTGAAGAAAATATGCTGCAGAGTATGCTTCATTATTTACTCTCCTTTTGCTAGTTTTTAGACATGTTCCTGGCTTATTACCCTGCCAATTACCTCCTGGTCTTGTCTCATTCCATAACAATGGTTAGGAAACCCAAAGAGGATACAATCATAGAATTGTTTGGTTTGTGAGGGATCTCATGACTTCTTAGAGTTTCTCATTCCTTTATTCTCTTGCAGCAGAACTTATTTTGGCAAAAATATTACTCGAAATGACAAAGTGTGGAGGGAAGGGAAGAAAAGGAACAACTTTAATGACAGCAGAAGGAAAGAACATGTTCCGGTAAAATCCGTGAAAGGCTGTCAGACATGTGACAACTTCATCGCTAGAGTTGGCAGGGATTTTTCAAGCAGAAAGCAATTTAATCGGGAAACATCATTTCCTTGAACAAGAAATTTTCCCTATGCATTCTTTCCTTTTACATGACTTCAACGAACCCTAATTTGAACAATCTTCTAGCAGGCCTCCTGGAAAACTGAGGACATTTGGCTCCAGGGTAAGGACTAGTAGCTGGTCCTGTCCTTGAGCAGAAAATTTGTTGGGACACTCTGGATAAGCGGCAATACTTGAAATTTCTCAGTACAGCTTATTTGAATGTTTTCAGCTTTACTGCTGCACATAACTGAAAGACAGTGGGAAGATTTGGAAGATTTGGAAGATTATTAACCTTTGCCCAATTCCATATGCTGGTTTGTAAAGATAAAAGTCACCAGGGCCCTCTCCCATTAGGCCAGTTTCTGTGGACTCTTCCAAAGTGTTACGACTGCAGTTTACATGTCATGACACCACATCAGTCAAACATTTCTGCATGTTTAATTTCTGGTCCTCTCTAGTGAAATGAAAAAGTTGACATGCATCATCCCATATCAGATTGAGTAAACTCTCTGCTTTACTTTCCTTCTCTCTTCATTGTTTTGCAGATTGTATTTTGCCTACAAAAACACTGTGTCTTATACACATACATGTCCATCTGCGTGTATGTATATGCTACAGCTTGATCATCATGCAAAATAGCTTTTCTACTTGAAGAGCAGACTAGAAAAAATTAATTTTATGTGCTATTTGAATATTCTACTGTAAACTATGTATTGGTATTAAAAATAAAACCTCTTTCTTGAGAGAACTGGAATACTTGAACCCTGAGAGATTTTAGAACTAGTCATATTTGCTTGGAAGTGTTTCGTTCTCTGGAAATCCACAGCACTGAGTACTTCAGTGCAGGAATCAACTTCCCTTTTATCTGGGATAAAATAGTTATTCTACCACTAGGGGACAATGTTGCTCTTCATTTAATAGATTAGTGTTCATGGCAGTGGTGAAGTATTTTATGCTATTTTTAGAAAACTTAAGAGAAGCGTTAAAAATGGTTTCTTTAATACAAAAAAACCACTTTCCTTCAGCATCTATAGTACTTTCACAATGCGTGCTCTCTTTTGAATCAAAATATTTCTATTTTAAAGAAGAATCAAACGCAGGATTTATTAGTGCGAAACTCACTTTATCAGTGGGTTGTTAAAAGTGAAATTATATTATGTATCCCCTCCTACTTTGACTCAAAGAAGCCGGTTTGGTTTGCTTTATTTCTATGTTTTGTCTTGCTTTTTGAAATTATTTTTTCTTTGCCTTTGGGAAATTGTATTAGCCCTCTTGTTCTTCCACTGTTTTCAGTTATTCTTTCACTTCTACTTTTTACACAAAACACATCCACAGTTTTCAACTAGCCCGACAGTGTTGAATCAGAATACTCAGTGCAACTGAGTCACATAATACCAATTTCACCTACAGCAAATATTTTATGGGTCATAATTGCTGTCTGTTTCATTATTCCTTATGCTAATAATAAAAGTAGAGTATTTTTATCACCACCACCATTAAAAATTGTATTTACTGAGTTTGTACCAATTTTCCTTGAGTACATTGTTGTATACTAACATAATTTATATCTGCAGCAAGTCACTAGGAGTAAAGATTAGTGTGGTTCTTCTTTGCAATGCACCTCATTAGCAGAAGTGCCCTGCATTTTCTCTATATTTTCCCTCAGGAATGCACAGCCTCTGAGCAGACAGTCTCCACCTAGCTGTAGTGGATTGGACCTGCACAGGTCTCAGGAGAAGCTTGGAATAGGCAGATCCTCTGATGCAGACACCCGGTCTCGTAAGCAGCTTGAACCTAAAAGCTATCAGAAATCAGAAGAGCTGGCCAGAGTTCTTCAGATAAAAAGATAATTTTCAGAAAATATTAGCTTAACCAAGTTAAAGCTAACAGATAATTCTATTGGTTTTGATTATAAGTTTTTCTTAAATCATAGTATAACTCAGATCAAAATCAGGCAGAGAAGCCCAGGATAACCCTCGACTCAGCTGATGGAACGCTCGAGACAGATGTACAAGGCCTCAAAATAAAACAGATAACACAATGATTAAAGACACACCACTGTTTATTAGTACCTCGTGTGTGTGTTTATCATTTCTTATCAAAGTCTTTGAGAGCACGTGCTTTTAGTTGCGTTTATATGTGGAGAACAAATTATCCTAGATATATATATAGGAAAAATAGCGCCAAGATAAAAGTTTCCAAAACACTTAGAAATTGTGCAACAGAGCTTGAAACAATGCAGAACACCAAAAGAATCAACCTGCTCTCACATACACTAATCCAAAAGAAAGTAAAATTCCATCTTTTTCAAAGAGTAGCCAGGTGTTAATTGAAATGTTGACAACCTGCATTCAAGTATAGAGCCCAGTCTTCTGCCTGCATGGATCTGCTTGATTCCATCACCAGTTGAATTCTACTACTTTACATCATCTTTCTGCAGCACTTTCTCAATCTGACTATAAGATTATCAACAGAATAATCAAAATGGTGTGGTATACTTGGCCAATAACTCATAATCACTTGTGACTGTAAGACTGTGACACTAGTGACAGTGTGATTGAGGTGGCTCCTTCAAAAGCCACAAAGCTTCCCAGTAACTGTTTGCTTTCTACCTATAAAATACAGCTTCCAATGTCACTAACATATGGACCTGACCTCTACCTATATTAGTAATGACTACATTTTCTAGTTATGGAAATTATTTCATTTTGCTCTTGAGGTCCATCTAAACCACCAAAAGTTTAATAAACAAGCCAGAGAAGTTCAGTTCCCATTACTCTAAGTGCCATCTGGCAATGGTAATTCTAAGAGAGAATCACAGTTCTTAATTCGCTCCTGTTTAAAATAAAATGATCCTTGATGGTAGAATAGTTATTTTGGAATGAGGAAAAGGTCTTCTGCTTAAGCACAAATGCCAGAAGTGTGGCTGTAAACATGAAGAGAGGACACTCATCAAAGAATTTGGAGGGGGTCCTTTCAACATCTAACCAACACAAACTTCTGCCTTTTAAAACGAGGAAGAAACAGCAGTCTTGCCAGCAGTGGCCTGTGAGGAAGGAACTGGTGATTTGGGGCTCAGTTGTAGATGGTGTTTAACACTGTAATTTCAGTCACACTATCTGGAAAGCTGCCATACAGCACGGTTATCAAATGTGAGCAGGAGTTCTGGCAAGTGGAATTCATGGTTCTACAAACTCAGTGAGAAACTAGGAAACCTTTTGTGTAGCCTTCAGAAAAGAAATAAGCTAATACGTCCTTGTGGCTAGCGATAAGGAATAACGTCAGAATGTGGGGGCACAGTTCAGTTTTATCTATTCAAGTCACATAAGATGCATTCAGATTAGTCTGAAATGCAAGACAATGAAAATTAGCAAGAAACAAGATACAAAGGCACAGTCAATTATGCACAGGATATTAGAGTATGAATGATTCTGCCTTATTTGTTATATCTGCATATAAATGAAAAATTGCAATGTGCTCTTTAGAATCTAATATCAGTTGAAGTTACACCTATTTCTATCTTTTGATTTTTTCACACCTGTTTTGCCAGTTATGAAAATAACAGAGGGTGCAGTTGTCACAAAATGAATCATAATTTGACCTCTGGCAAGTTCTGTGTATGAGCTGCAGGTGACAACTTAGCACCAGCTGGTTCTGACTCCTGCAGAAGGGATATATAAGAACAAGTACTAGCTGAGCATTGTAACTAGTCAACTATCTGGTCAAGATTCTTTCTAGGTCTTTTCCTAGAAAAAAGCTGCATATTGAGGCCCACTAGTCAAAGAAGGCAAGTAAGCTGGCAGTTGCCAAATAAATTAAACAAGCATTGACAAATTTGCATTAGCAGAGAGTTTAGTGCTGAAGTTTATAAAGTTTCTGCAAAAAAAAAAGCATCATTTACATCACAATATGAATCCAAAAGTATGTCTTATAAAAGTTTGCACTCTGAAAGCAGAAAGTTTAGTTTTGACCAGGACCCAAATGATGATCTGAAAACTATAGTGTGCTTTTACCTAATCATAAAGATGTTTTAATATACTAGTTAGTTCCTTCATCTGTTTTAAAGTAACAAGACCCTTCAAATGGCATCTGGAAGTGCCTGAAAGCACTCAAATCTACTGAGCTCAGGACCTGACTCTTCTCTGAGTCTGGTCAAAGTAGGGATAAAAATCATCTCCTCTAAGTTTAGATGTCTTTAATGTACTGACATCTATGTCCACGCAAACCAGCAGACAGTATGCTTTATAACAGAACAGACGTTATCATCTCTTCAGAGACAATGGAAAGAAATTGGCATTTCTGCTGCAGGATTTGACTGATCGGTTTTCAATGACTATATTAGAAGATGAATCACACCCTTGATGTGTTCAAATGGCTGCCTGAAAGATTAATCTTGCCAAATTAGTTTTTGCTGGAGTCCCTAAGGATTTTGATCTGATAAATGACCTCTCTGTGTGTCTAATGCAGGTCTGAAGAATCAAGGACCCTGAACACATTTTTAGGTGGCTGCTTTTTACGTAATAACCGAATTGGTGAATCAGAGACCAGCCCCAAAGCAACCTCAGCTTTGTGTTGTTCGGGTACCTGTGGATTCTTACAAGAAACTCTAAATCTTCATGGCATAAGTAGTGTTGACTGACAGAAAGACTCTTAGTTAGCATTTTTAAAGAAAGTCTCAACACAATGACATCTGTTCAACTGAAGCAGTGTAAAGCTGGACCTCAGCTCTCAGTCCAGACGTTAATGATTACACAAAGCCTCCTGAAAACAGGAATTACATCCCCCTCAGATATGTGTATAATGTGCCTACATCTTTAATGTTTATGTGTTGACCTGCTCTTAATCCTAGCTGATTCTTCTTTTTTTTTATTCTCAGTGAGATATTACATACATATGACACAGGGACACTTATTAAATCACTGCACCACCAAGTGTAATTTTCTTTGCAGAACTCCATGCACATTGTGACAGTTGAGACCACTAAAAAAAGACTCTCAGCAACAACATCACAACGGATTTACCTTTCCAACACAGCTTGTATATTGGTATTCCATTTTCCTTGTACGATTTCAACTAGCACATCTATATCATGTTGCAAGTGCGATTTCAGACCCAAAACTGTCTTATGTCCACGAGGTTTAAGTTATGTCACCACAAAGGTGGTGACATCCATCAGAAGTGGGAGCTATCCCACAAGCTTCTGAAATCTTCATGCTGTAAGAACTGGTGAGATTTTTCAAAAGTCTGTCTCAAGCTGTTACTAGCATTTCTCTGTATTCCCAGTGAACAGTTGTCCTTAGCAATTAAAAAGAAAAATATGAGGCATCTTACCCCGGTGCATACCAGAGACACTGAAAAAGAGCTGAGCTGAGCCCACACTCCCACTCTGAGCACCATCGTTCTTTGAAGATGTGGAGGTCTGGCCCCTTGCTCATTTCTCAAGCATTCATTCCCCTTCACACAAGAGTAACAAAATCTGATAAGGTGATTATATGGCAATCAGATAAGTCAGGCCTCATGCTATTTAACCTTCCCCTGGTCCTTGTCTCTTAAGATCTTCTTTTTCTTCTTGTTTAGGCCATTGGATTAAATATACCCTGTCTAAATGAAATTCTCACCTTTCTAATGTCATCTGCAGGATTTTTCCCTTCTGAAAAGGGCCCAGCCATTTTTCCTACAAAAAAACCCCTTGTGTTTCTAGGTGTCATAGAAGTGTTCCAAGCGAAGGGTTTGTAGTTGTACCAATTCCAGAAAGACTGATGTAAAAAATAAAAGACAAACCACGTAATTCCTATAACTGGGACAACAGAGAAGTGAGTTACAGCTGTTTCTAACTGCCCCAGCAGGGCATCACTTGGAAGCTTTTTACAAAGAGTTGAAGATAAGTCCAAGATATTGTTTCCTGCCTGACCTTTTCCACATATTACTATCTAAAATCTTCATTTCTTCTGCCATAAGAAATTAAGTAGTGCTGAAATATTAAAATAAAATCAGCCATTTGTGTGAGTAATTGTGGAGACTGCAATCTTCAATTATTCATAGTTATTAATTCAATTTAATATTTAAATTCAAACGATTTGGACAAGAGGGATAGCAGAGGGATAGCATTTTCCATTTTCTCTTTCACATCCTAAAGTAATTGGATATATACAAGTCTTAGAAAGCAAGGAAGGTGATCAGATGGTTAAGAATGTAAGGGTCTGGTTTATGTAAGACTTGTACTAGTAGTAAGGGGATTTCATTAATATTAAAATACAGGCTAGTTAAAATAACAAAGGTAGCAACAAAAACAACACTAATAATTGAAATAAAACATTTTTTCCTGTGATAAATGATTTTTGAATTATTGTAATTTCTAAAATCCATACCAAAATACTTTTCTTTAGAAAGTATTTATGAATTTCTGGAGAAAATGTGCGGGATGATCTTTTATAGGAAAAAATAACTACAAATGATATATTAATGGTAATTTTATCTTTAATTTTGCTCTCAAATATTCAATAAGTAGTTTTTTAAAAAAAAATTCTGAAGTTGCTGAGTGGAGGTTTGTAATTTTATTCCTTCCTTCCTTCCTTCCTTCCTGCCTTCCTGCCTTCCCTCCTTCCTTCCTATCACTCTATTTCTGTCTTAATTAGTATGCTATTTTTGTTCTATCTTCACCTTAAATAAAGTTGAAAGTAAGACAGAAAAATCACAAACATTTATTTACTAGAAGCAATATATTTTTTAGGGAGAAATTATTTTTTTCATTCAAAAATATTTAGGATAAAACAACCATAGATGTTTCAGTGAGCTTGTGTCATATCTGTCCTTTCATACAGTAACTCCTAATTCAATCCATTGACTACAGCTTTCCAGTGCTACCTCACAACTCATGTTTAAGATTCAGACCCTGAGAAAGCATGCATTATTTAAATTTATCTCTTCACTGCAGTATAAAGTTCATATGACTTATTTCTTAGTGTGTTTCTTTAAGGATATGTTTATTATTTTTACAGTAACCTCATTTTTTATTGAATACCTGAGTGAATAAGTATGTAAAACCTGCATGATTTGTTGGCATTAAAGCTAAGGCTGCCTCCAGGCACTGCTAACTTATGCATCATCCTTTACCTAATTTCTCTGGTTTGTTTTAATTTGTAAACTGTCTCTGTTCTAGAATGCACATTTTTCATGTAGGTTTGCTTTGCTGGTGTTAAGAATCTGTCTTACTCTCCTGAGTATATGGCTTACTTTATAATAGGAGCAGAGGAACAGAGTTTATTAAATTGCAGTAATACACTTTGCATTTTTCATAAGCCTGCAAGAATTCCATTTAAATGAGGTTTTTAATTTTGTGTGTGTGTCATGCCTAAAATGACAGTTATGTTGATTTACCAGATATAAAATGACCAATCTACTGGCTAGCTTTCTTAATTGTGTCCTTACATTTCCTTTCACGAGTTTGCTTTCTTAAGGATATCGTGCAGAACCTGACCATCATTTAAGTCCATGAACTGTCCTTAAAACTAATTTACCTGATTTCATTGGTAGTTTTTTAACTCCATCAATCTATCAGATGCCTTCTTGTTTCTTCAAGCAGACTATAAGTTTTGTCCAAGACTTTTGTTTTGCCCTCTAGTTCTCATTTATAAATGAGAAGAACAAGCCAGAGAGTGAGTCATAGCATGTGGATCCTGAAAGCTAGTCTGGATCAGTCCTGGATGAAGATTTAGACATTTGTAGTATCCATCTTCTCTAAAAGGACTTAAATTTTCTTTTGAAGGGAGGCAGTCAGTTTGAGCCAAGCCTGAGTGCAGTTGGTGCATAAAAAAATGTGGATCACTGGGAAGTTTGGACATCAGTGGAAATTTCACACTGAGCTCACATGATCATTATACCATCCTTAAATGAGCTTTAGGGCAGCTTGAAACTGCAGCACTAGCACTAGCTTATTACTGCAAGCATAGCCTTAGCAAGCTGAATTACCTTTCCTTCTCTTTTATGCCTACCAAATGGTGCATGATGGCAGCACAGCTGTCAAAGTGTTCTACCAGTTACTCACTAGGAGAACTAAGTCCTTAGAAATGGTCTAGTCTTCAGAAAAGAATGGGTTTCACTTGGAAAAGAAAAAAAAAAACACTAAACGGCCACCAGCCTCTGTGTCATTAATGTTCAATTTGATTCTTATTCAGCAAGAACAATTACATGCAGACATTTGGTACCTGGTAAGAGAAGTATGTTATCTTCTCTGATAAGAGAGAAATATACATATTTCGGCTTGAACTAATGCCTTCTGATGCCTGTATTACTGACTGAACATCTGAATGCCAGGGTTGCAAAGTATCATCTTCTCACAAATTTGCTAAGATAGTTTGTGTATAGATAGGGACCGAAGGACAATGAAGTAGGAATGAAAGAATCTGTTTTTCATTATTGAAAGTGTTGTAACATCTAATTAGACATAAAAAGTGATATTGAAGTCTCTTCCTAGAAAACATTCGTTCTCATTTACTCATATAAAGTCAGTATTCTTGTCACAATATTTTAATCTGTGCTTTTATTTCCTTTCAAGATTTTATTGTATTAAAGGTCTTGTGCAGAACTATCAAATTCCACAAACACCACTGAAAATTAAGCCATCTGTCTACTGTTTTGAGGTGTTTTGTCAAAACTGTAGTATTGTAGTAAAAGTAACATATTTAGTGAGGCTATAATTTTGAACTACAGATCAGAGCACTGAAATTCAGGCTTACACAAACTTATCAATTACACCATTTTTATTCTTCATTGATCTTTCTTCTGTCCAGCTTGTTTAAGAAGGATAATTTCAAAATTAAGGGAAATTATAAATGAATTTAACTGAGAGAGATGTAGAAAAAAACCCCAAGAACATGAGTAAGAATTAGGATTTTTTTATTAATGTGAATGCAAATACTTAAATGTTCAGAGTCAAAAAGGGGCAATTTTCCCACATCTAATGAAATAAACAAACAAAAAAAAACAAACATAGAAAAAATATATTTAACAGGGAGGAAAAGTAATCAATATAAATTAGACTGTCTGAAGAACAAATTTTGAGAAGAAAATCTGAAAGTATTGGAAAAAATTGTAGAGGATAAGGAAAATAGAAGTAGGTGCCTTTAAGTAAAAAACCAGTAACAGGTGCCAACTACTACATGGAGATAATAAAATTATTTATTATGGTGCTCAGGAAAAACAAAGAATAAAACACTTGTATTTTGAACATATGTATTTTACTCTCCACTGATAACTTCAGTTGCAACACAGCTTCTAGAATCAAAGTTTTTTCAAATTAGTAAGCCTGAATGTCTTGCACTCAGGAGCCTTAGAAGAGCTGACTGATAACTCTTGCTTTGTAATATTCCTGCCTCAAAGAAAAAACTCAGAAAACTGTGGCTAATATTTATAAAGTAAGTGTAATGATTGATTCATGTTAATGTAGAGTACTTAATAACATATATCTAAGATGCCATACTGTAGAATACTTAATTACATATATCTAAGATGCCATACTATATCTGATATGAATTTAAGTTAACAAGAATTGCTGCCAATAGTGTAGTTGTTTTATAAAGAAGCCATAGATTAGAAATAATTCATTTTCTAGTAAGGATGCACGTTTTCTTGCTAAAAGTAACTCCATAACCATAATATATTTTACATGTACTGTCTATGATTCTGATTAATTATCACTTTGTAACATAAATAATGCATGTGTTAACATTGGTTTAAACATGGAGGACTGACATATCTCAGGAAATTATGCTTAATAAGGAACTGTTGTTGTAAATAATATTTCCAGTGAGAACCATAGCAATCAGCAGTGTGCCTGGCTTTCAAGTTTTTCTTGATATAGCAGTAAATATATAAATCCTTGTTGAGGGACATGAGAGATCCTTGCATGGATCTCCAGGGCTTTAAATCAGGCCCCTGTACTCACTGCTCCAAACAGCCACGTTCTCCATTTCTGCCCATGTGGTACTTCTCATCTGCTATTCCATCTGGATTTTTCATCACCATTAAAGGTGTTTTTTCGTGAACCATCTTGACTGCTTGAAAGCCTGATTATTATTTGTTCCATATGCTAACTGAATCCCAAACTTTAAATGTTCTTAAATTTTATTAGGTCTTCACAGATTTGTACACCAGTATTACACTATATGCTCCATAAACACACAGCAATTTCTTGTCTTTAAGTACCTTTACCAGAGCCCAAGGAATTCTCTTTGTATAACACTATATTTCACTACAAATCTGCATTTATATGTACTGATTTGGGAACTTAATAACTTGTAAAAATCATGCTTTTATCTTCCGACACTATACTTTTGAGATCTAAATTTTTTATCCATGGTTTAATATTGCTTGATTTTTAACCCTAGTTCAGTTTCTAAATACATATTAGCATGTCTTTTTCACCTAAACAGTAAAGTATATATTTTTCATAATAATTTTAAACAAAAAGTAATTAATTTCTTACTGCATATAATGGTACTTTCTTAATTCACATTCCACTTCTTTAACTGCAAGAAACGATCAGTGGCTAACATTGCAGCATTATGATTTTTAAATAAGGATCATCTTATCTCTGAAAAATATGAACTTCTGGTTATGTTTTCTTGTTGAGTTATCATGCATGTAATTTCCATTTAGAAGAGTCATGTGAGCACATCCGTAGGAGAACTGACCTGTTTTTGTTACCTAACTTCAACTTCAGTCACTCTCCTGTGTTTATTCCTCTGGTGTTTCCCATTCTGTCTTCACCTACAAATTAACTCTTTCCAAGTGGAGCTCATATAGATAGCTTCATTTGGCAATCTCAAGCACAAAAACAGGCTGTGTAGAAAATGGGTCGAGAGTAGCCCTGAAGAGAAGGACCAGTAAGCTAGCTGTATGCTGGAATGCATCAAAAGAAGTGTGACCAGGAGGTCGGGGGAGACTATTCTCATTCTCTACTCTACTCTCCTGAGTTCCCACCTAGAGTACTGTGTTCAATTCTGGAGTTCTCTGCCCAGGAAGGACATGAATCTATTAAAGTTAGTCCAGAGGATGGCCACAAAGATGATCAGAGAGCTAGAGCACCTCCCATACGAGGACAAACTGAGAGAGTTGGGGTTGTTCAGCCTAGAGAGGAGAAGGCTCCCAGGAGATTTTATAGTAGATAGATTTAGATTAGGCATTAGGAAGAAATGTTTTCCTGTGAGGGTGGTGAGGAACTGGAACAGGTTGCCCAAAGAAGTAATGGATGACCATCCTTAGAGATGTTTAAGGCCAGACTATATGGGGCTTTGAGCAACCCGATCTAGTGGAGGGTACCTCTGCCCATGGAAGGGGAATTTGGAACAATATTATCTCTAAAGTCCCTTCCAGCCTAAACCATTCTGTGATTCCAGAATTTCTGCTGCAGCAGGCATGCATAACATTAAGTTGATAGTTAATTTTGTTTGAGATCTTAAGAGTGAATTAATTAGGCACTCATTGAAACTTCAAGGAATAGCTTGTATATATCCATTGCTTGGTCAATTAATGCAGAAGAGTGGTTTCTACTATGTTTTGCAGTAACAGTTCAATATTTGATTTATTTTTCATTTGGAAAGTTCTCTTTTTCCTTTACATGCTATGCATTTTCATGCTGTTGAGTCAAGAAATTTTGCTAGAAACTCAGTCTAAGTATGACCCTCATATCTTTGCAATTTGCAAAGCTCTGCCTCCTGTGGGATGTTTGCAACCTTCAGTAGAAGTAGGACAACATTTTCCTTTCCAGAGCAAAGATGAGAAGTTGAATTCCTTATCTTTTGTATGTGAGTCTGGACTCAACCAATTAAAATTCCAAATTGAAGTTGTTTTACAATACTTCCAGATACTGTAAAATAAAATAACAGTCAATTAGGGATGCATATATGGGAGGGAGGGAGCAGAGGAACATTCCTTTCATCACTTCTACTCTTTAGTGTGAAAGGTTCTTCAGTCCATACGAAGGAGAAACACCACAAAACTATTTCCACCCCTGCTTCGCTCATAGCCTCAGAGTAGCAATATGGATGCTAAAGTAATATTTATTTAAGGCACAGTAATGATTCTGAGACATTTGTTTAAAATCTGAAAGTGCCTAATTAGTTCTGACTTTCTGATTTACTAAAATATTAAACATCATGAAATAGTAGCACATAAGGCATATTGCCAATAGATTTGCAGTACTTCCAGCTAACAAGCAGCAGGCAAGATGATGTGTACTCCTTCCATTGCTCTTGTTTTCCCCTATGTTTTCTTATTTCAGCAATCTAATTCTTGTAGGCATAATCTTTAGGGAAATTTGTGGCAACATAATCAATATTATAATTAATAGAAGAAGACTATGAAAAAGTAAGAAATTCTGACTGGTGACAAGAACTTTAGAACTGATGTAAACTGCTGATTTTTTTATAATTTTTGAATGACAAATGGTAGTAAGTCTATGCAATTAACCATTACTCTAATCAAAGTTTCCAGAAGGAGGGATGCTCTGACAGGCTGACAGACTCAGGAAACAAGGAGCACATTTCTTGGCCTGTAAGGGCAAGTTGATTTCCATGCCTCTGTAAAAATCCCTGTTAAACTATTTTCAAGGCAAGATTTTAAACCCAAGGCATTAGACAGAAAGTGCCTTGTAAAGAGCTGCTGTAAAAGCATTAAACATAAATTTATTTATTCAATCAGAAAAGTCATATAAAAACTTAACAAGACTGAAACTCAGTTTCTCCAGTCAAACATGTTTCTTTCCATTACTGATTTTTCTGGTAACTAGTTAGGGCCCCATCCTCTTTCTTTGTAGTCAGTAGCTGCATTTCTGTCCTGAGAGCAGTACTGGGTCGCAACGAGTTACAGCTTGTCTCCTCAGTACTTTTCACACAGAAGACATATGAACATTGCTTTATTGGCAGAAGACAGCTCATCTAACAGCTAGATAGCCCAGATTTTAAACCTCTTCAAAAACTACCCTAAATAGAGAAAAGACAGTTTTACATGTCATCTTTCAGTAGACAACATATGCGTTTGGGTTTTTAGTCTTTTAGATGACTCAAACTCAAATCAAACCTACACAGAGACTGTTTGTGTATGCACAAATACAGACCTGAACCTGGATTTTCCATGTGGATGGGAAATGAATAAAGTGAGTTGAGTTTTTCTGCTTGTTTTATTAGAAAGAATCTCAATAACATTTTATTTTCATCTGGGTATGAAGCAGGAAACACTGAAACTGGAAAAGCTTTGTGATAGAGCCAAGCATTTTTCAATGAGTTCTCCATATGCCACTTTCATCTCTCCAGATGCCTTCATCTGTGCTCCATGCACAGGTATCTACCTGAATTTCAGTGACCTCTAAATTCTAAATTGTCAATGTCTTGGAGGGCAGACTAGTTGGACTAATACATGTTTTTGCTCATTAACGGCAGCCAAATATTCTAAAAGTACTCTTTTTTTTTTCTGTCGTGTTAAACTTACAATAACAAAATACAGAATTATGCTTTGACTCAATATCATTCAGCCTCTGTCAAGCTGGCATACAATCTCCCTCCCTTTCAGCTCCAATCTCCCTGCCCAGACACACATCACATTTTGTCTGTCCTCTGCCAGAGCCCCTGTCATGGGGATCTCTTTCTTCTCTGTTATCTTTCTGCTTCTCTCACCCACTTCCACATAGCCGATTTCTCTTTAGTTACAGACACCCATCAGTTTTAATTTGAGCCAGCCTTCATTTATATCCTTCTTTTCTTTTTGTCTTTTAATATGCCATCGTGTGGATCAGTTCCTGTCGTGATGCCCCTCATCTTTCAGTGGCTGCTGCTTCCTCCTGGCTGTCACAACTCCTCTGCATGATGTCTGCCTTGGCTGCTCTGGCTCCCTCCCTGTCACACCTCTCCTCAGATCCCCCCAAGCTGCTCTCTGCCATTTCCACTCCACTGAAACAATCCCTTTCCAAGGTCAGCTTCGACCTCTTCTCTCTCTAGACCTCCTTTCGACTCTCATCCATCTCCATCTACTGGCTACATTCAGCAAAACTTATCATTTTCCCTTCTTTAATCCTACTTGGCACTTTGGTTTGCCAGCTCTAAATGCCCTTCAACTCTGTTTTATAACTACCTTCTCCTCTCTTCTCTTGCACTTAACACTGAAGCCACATAGGACTCTGCTTACATTCAATTTATTTCTCTTTTCTTTCTATACAGCATTCCTGATCACGGACAATGTCATTAAAAAAAAATATCAATCTTTCTATCCTCACCTTTCTTATACTTGAGTTGATGTCAATATATGCATGCATATGCGTGTTTATGTAAAAGCTGTAACAGCATTGTTCCACTTCCCTGTGAGTTCGCTCTGTCTTTCTCTGCATTTGTCCTTCACTTTCTTTTACACTCCACATTCTCAGATGGGGTTTGAAAAATTCAGAATTTATTTTTAGTCCTCACTTTCCACCTCCTGTTTTCCAGCAAGACTCATGGGTGGAATCTTTTCTGTTTTGCTGTTTCCTACCAAAACCATCTGTGTATCCCAATGTGATAATCTTTTACTTAAATTTCCACAATGTTCTTTCACCTTGCCTCTTCATCTATCAAGCTTTGCAAAATTTCTGTGATAGCCTATTTCCATTTTGTGATTTCTCTTCACTTTCTCCTACTTTTCATTCCACATTTTCTTTAGGTTTGTTATCATGCCACTGCTCTTGCTGATTCCAGTTCACCATCTCTTAAGCTATCTTTAAAGTAATAAAGCTGATTGTACAGTTTGTTTTCCATATAACCTTTTTTTGTGAATCTTGACCTCTCTGAAATGGTTAGTAAGCCTGCACATCCAAATCCCTCTAATGCAGTTCAGCTATACATCACTGCTCTCAGGAAAGGCTCTGTGGGACATCAAGACCGATGTAAGCCTTCATAACTTGTTTATCTTTGCCAACACTGAGCTCGGTACAATAGTGGCCAAATAAATATATGCCTAGTATTTATATGCATTACATCTCCCTAGGACAACGTGGGTTTTTCCTCTGTATTGTATGACATCAAGCATATCGCTAGACCGTGGCAAATAAAACTAAGACAATAAAATGCAAAATTGAATACAATCACAATCATACATATGTACAATCTAGTTTTCCTCAAAATATTCAGTGACAAAGGGAAGATCTATTACATTTCTTCCTATTCATGGGTATAGCAGGCGGCTTGATTATTTCCTCAGTTAACAGAAGAAATGGAAGGATGCATTTCACTTTGTGTTGGGTAAAAGAACAGCAGTGAGAGGCACTGTTTCTCAAGGGGAGCACGGTGCAGTTAACAGTATGGTAGTACTTCAGCAATATTGAGGAGAAGAACATCAAAGGAAAGAAAATATTGCAACAGCAGTGACAGTGAATAAAGTTGAGTATGCACATCAGTAAAATTCCCTTTACTAGTCATATGTGGAGGTATGTAGCTCCTTGCTATTATTTTTTCCAGATTCCTTGGGTTTATTATCAAACAGCACAGTGGTAGCCATGGGAACACTATTAAAGTCGTACCTGGTTTGCTGGGCAAGGATAGGACTTTGCAATCCCACAGGATTCTGTTCAAAGTATTTCATAGATTTTTTTTTTGTCCACGCTTCAGTGTTGCCAACAAATGTAGTGTAATTGACAGGGGTCATTTTGCAATACCTTAGAATTTTTACTGAACTTTTTACATAACCGTGTCGATATGGCTTTTAAAGAAAAGCTGTATCATAACCAGAACACAGCATACTTTAACAGTTTTATTTCCCTGGGGAGTTGTTCCATTTCAATTTTTTATTATCATTACTTTTCCCTAATCATTTCTTACAAGTGTAAAATACCTTACACCTGTAATAGGTGCATGAGGCCAGTGGTGAGACCTAGATAAGACAGGTTTTTTTTTATCACAGATGTAATCTGCAGTCCAGAACAAAACTTTATTTACTTCTTCCTTCAAGATTAGTGTAAATCATTATGTGAACTTGCAAGCTCATCTTGCTCAGGTAATCCCTGCACATTTAGATTACTCCACTCTAAGGAGGCTGAGAAGGGGGAAGGTGTGTGTGGGAAAGGGAGGAGAGGAGAAAATGCATACAGATAAACCAGGATCCACTCTCGGTCTCAGCTCAGAGCAGTTGTGCAGCAGGTGTTATCTAAAAAGCCAGTGTTCTGGGATGTGAGAAGCCAGGATTTCCTCTCACTTATTGCATACTAGATGCATACATACTGCATGCAGATAGGATTCACTCCCCAGTTTTGGCCCCAATGTAAGGATATAATAGCTTTCAGAGCAATTTGGTTTCTGCTCTTTTACAGGTGTGCTTATGACATAAACTTAGGGAGAAGTAAAGCTTTTACTAAAAAAGATGAGCAGATCCATCTTCATTCTTACCACCAGCTATTGAAATGGGCTGGATACACACCTCATTTTGCAGGGATGTTTTTGGTGAAAAAAAATCAAGTCTAGTAGTTTGTTTTATAATATTTCTGATTTCCTGACTCATGTGAAACTCATTATTTTCATTTTAGCCTGTGCTAAATTAGGCCACTATTTCCAGAATGCAAAATAGCAATTAGAAATTCCTTCATAATTTATAGGATTATTGCACCAGATGTTGTTGCCTGACAATGTTACAAAAAAAGCAGGTGCTTAGCTCTCAATATTGCTGAAACTTGGAAATGTTCTTCTAAACTGTTTTGAGCTTTGAGACAAAATCACAGAGACTGCTTGTGTGGCCAGTACATGTACCTGCCAGTCCAGAGCAGAACTAACAAGAGGTGGTAATGCTGACTTTGGGAATAATTTGTGACATCTTTGTCTTCAGAGAAGGGATTTTTACCTTAAAATGGACAGGAACTTCCCTGAAACACACTCAGCCTCCATCTGTTTTTCCACAACAGTCCTGTATCTTAGAAAACACATATATACTGTTTTGTAGCTCAGGAAAGAATGTGCCAAACCAAGTTTTCATTGGTTGATCTTTCAGTGAAGTGTAGCATCCAGAGCTGCAAAGAGAGGCTCTGGACTTACATGCAGCATTGGAGAGAGCAGAAACAATGTGAAATCAAAATGTCCAGTCTGGTTTCAGGAAATAAAAAAAACAATAAAGTGCTGTGGAGAAAATAATTTTAATGAAAATAATTAGAAGGAAATTTTTGTTTGTAGTAAGAAGAGGGAAATACTGGAACACAAGTGTTTTCAGGTCCATGTCTCTCTTGCACTGGGGAGCACAGCACTGGACCCAGCACTCCAGAAGTGTCTTACCAGTGTTGAACAGAGGAGCAGCATCACCTCCCTCAACCGGCTGTCAGTATCATACTATAGTTAATACCATAGTGTCATTATTACAGTTCTTTTTCAGTTAGGTGGCAATTTAAAAGCTAAGAAGTTTTTTCTCCTCCTTTACAATGACACCGTCAACTTCAGATCACCCAGTAAAAGCTTGTTTTCCTGAAATTTTTGATGCATATTCTTTTGACATTGCAGAACATTTCATCTACAGAGGTGGTCATCAAGTAAAACTATTTGGCTTGTACTGCCTAATTAATAAGAATAAATGCAGATGAGGATTATTGACCTCAGTAATAAAGCACTTCCTATAATGAGATGAGGAATATTTTGAATTTATTGGCTAATGCCCTCTGATGCCTATACTATTGATTGAAAATTCATTTTCTGAGCATCTAATGACCAGTAGCACTTCTCACAGTCAGGATAACTAAAAATGCAGCCTGTGATCATCAAGTTAGGGAGGATTAAAAGTGAGCTGCCCTACAAAGGACAGGGAGCCAAAAGCCTTGGTGACAGCAAGGCAAGCAGGACAGTGTACTCTCCAGCATGGGGTCCAGTTCTACCCTGCCTGAAGCCACAGAGCAGAGTGAGGCTTGCACAGTCCAGAGGTAGCAGGGCACATTGACAGTGACACAGCTAGTCTGAGGTCCAGCCAGGCAAGACAGGCCAGACAAAGCTAGGCATGGCATGCCTGCAACGACCTCAGGCCAGGACAACCAGCAGCTTGAACACAGCTCCTGACTCATGAGCAGAAGGTGCACAGATAGAGGGTGAGAGCAACGCTTCTTCCAGCTCCTTCTCACAACAGGGTTGCTTTCATGGTTAGCTCCAAGCTGGCACATCTGCACCAGATCAGAACAGATCTTGAACACAGGCGTCTTAAGCCCTGGGAGGAGGAACAGGGCAGAAACTGCAGAAGAGGATTATGCAGAAGGATGTTACAGGGCAGTTACAGGCTAGTGGTGCATTCGGGGCCTTGATGCTTTGTCTGTATTATTTACTAAGCCAACAAATATTTATTTGATTATATTCTGGTCCCCTGTTCTCAGCACTTTGGGTTAAATTTCATCCCTTTGTAGTTCATGATGGAAGAAAAACAGTGGTATGAATTTCTGATTTAAACATACTCAGTGGAGTTGCTTTCTTTGACTTGATCCTTAAACAAAGCTATTGTTAACACCAGTGGAAGTTTTCTTTAGCAGCCTAGAGCTGCAGTAGGTGCTACAAGCTGAAGTGTTTCATTTATGCTAGTGAATCCTTCTGTTTAGTAAAACACTTTTATGTCCTGTATTTATTCAAGTTATCCATCTACCTGCTGCTTTTCTCTGTCTCTAATGGGAGTCTAATTTAGAGTTGATTTCTTCTCTGTAACAAATGTGTATAGTGTACTATGGTTTTAACTATCATATCTCTTACAGAAGAACTGGCATTTGATTCTCATGAAACTAGATCCGTCGTCTCTGCAACGGAAGACACCAAAGACCAAGAGAGTTTTCCACTATTTCCAAAGACTGTAAAGTGTAAGACTTATTCATTCTTTGACTTAGGGATTTTATTAATCATTTTAATTAGAATCATATATTGCTGATACGTGGGAAAAAAAAATAATGGCTTTGTCCATTATTTTAATTTTGGCATATACTAAAGATAACTTTTAAAATTTACTCTTAAAGCAGGATAATTTCTGGAGTAGATGTGGGGTTCTTTGCACAAAGCTGAGTTTTTAAGGCCTGGTGGATGCTTTAGACAAGAGAGATTTTTATTAGTAGTGAACATTTATCTTGCATACAGGTTTTGTGTTTCACTTGCAAATACTCTCTGTGTTGATCATGGTAGAAAGTATGACAGCCACAACATGCTATTCTTCATGATGTCATTTGCTTATACAGGATCTATGACTGAGTAAATATCATTAGAGTTCACTAGAGAAATAATCAACATATTTACAAAATCAAAGATGTAGATAATATTTTGAGACAATATTTGGCAAAGCCCATAAGCTGCAATACTTAAAAGAAGTGACAACTTATTTTAAGTGGTGTTTTTTCAGGAAGCACTTCCATTCAACCAGCAAGTTAGCATTGCAGCAGAAAGTCAATGAGTAGACAATGAGCATGAAAACTCTTTCTAATGTACTTTATTTATCTTTTCTGCCCCTTGCTCTTGCAGGTTAATAGTAAATTTTACTGAATATTCATTTGTAAAATATCATTTTAAAATTCAGAGAGAAATAGTGTTGTAGTAAGACCTATATTTGCTGGCAATAAGATGTTTATTACCCATAATATCTGTTTCCTTCCTTACAGAAATTCCTTTTGAACCACAATCCTAAACATATGAAAAGTAATGTCAGAAGATGAGATAAAACATAGTTATTTCCGATTTTCATCTCTTGCCATCATTTTAGATTATATTTGATCTTATGAAATGTGTGGTACTTAAATTAATGAAGTTCACTGGGAAACAAATATTTTTAAAGGAGTTGGGAAGCATTTTTGCTGTACATACTACCAAAGTGAAGAAAACATTTTATAATTATTTGAAAAATTGAGATATGTTACAAGAGGATTGAACGAGGATATTTGTATTTTCATCAGTTTCATTTACATTACTCACAGCAGATCAATGAAAGTGCAGTTAAGTTCAAGATGTGTGAATGAGGGTATCTTTACTCATGGGAGTTGGTTCCCTAAGCTGCCACTGTGGTCAGTAGAGACCTAGGACTTCAAGTATGGGTGCCACTTAAATGTTGCTGTGTGGTGACACTTGAGACACTTGCACTTGTCCAACATACATGAGTGGCATATTTGTTACACACTCTGTGTCATGACACATAAATGCCACATTTGTGCAAGATACAGAAGTTATACAGCGCAGTGTCACATGAAAAAAATTCTGTACTATATGATGGAAGATTATTTTTTTAATATGGTATAACAACATTTCCACAGTGTCAGAAAAAAAAGAAAATCTCTGACTACTGCAAAGCAGCCTGATATATGCCTAATGTGCTTCATGACACATGCTTGCACCAATTCCATCATAATCAGGAAAAGTAATTTTTCAAATCCATTTTCATGTGTAAAATAGTTCACATATGCCTATGATCATATCTCCCAGCATTAGTTGTCGCAGTAATTAAATGCATGTCAGCTTGCTACAGACTTCTTCTCAAGCCCTAAAAGCCTGTATTTTCTACCTGTGTTGAACATATGCAAGAAAGCACACTAAAATTTACCAGACTATGGTAGTGCTTATGTAACAAATTCTTAAAATATTTATCAGTAGGAAAATGTCTGTAATGTAGGTGCATAATATGTCTTCACATCAAGGGTACTTGTCTGTAAATGATACTGAAAAAAAGTCACAGACACAACAAACGTGACATTTTGCAAAACTCTATCACATTATGTGAAACCATCAGCATTTCTAAGGATTCAGCAATGTGGGGATCCATATACTTATTTGTTAATAAACTGTAAGGTTTGCAAGATCCAGGAGTGTCTAATCATACACATCTACCTCTAGAGTCTGAACAGATGGCATGCAGCAGAAATCTGCATCACTGGAGGAATCTCCACTTACAGTCCAAAGTTTAGGAGGGGTTGATACTGTTCAGAAATCCCTCACACATTAGTACTGATTGTTGCTTTTCAGCTCTGTTAACATATACACATTCAGATTAGTTTGCGTTGTCACTTAGGTTTTGCATTTCAATATGCTCATATAACAGCATAAAGCCATGAAATATACGTATTACGCATAGTTCAAAGATAAGTAAGTACTTCTTTAATTAACAAAGCAATCTAGTAACAGCATGGATCAACCTAATGGGTTTGTGAGGGACATAAGCTGCCTGAGATCTTCATGGTCAGCTACAAATTCTGGCACCAAACTGCTACAGATGCTATTGTATTCAGGCTTCTTTGCCCAAGCAAAGGCTGCACAGTTGCTACTTTTTTCTTAGTTTTGCAGAAAGGCTTGGCATAGTGGCAAATATTTCTGTACTTCTCATATGCACTAGCAAATTGTATAAAAAGTTTTACTCTACTCTGAGAATCTCAGCTGGCTTAAAATCCCAATTCATAGAAACAAACACATCATCCTACACAAATCAGAATGAAAGTGACTGTGATTTTAAACTGTCTACATTTATATTTGTTTAATTAAATGAGTATTTTCTGGTGCTTTGCTACCACACACCCTTCCAGGATATTGAGTCCTTCTGGGACATAACAGTCAAATCAACATCCAGTTCCTGCCCTCTTGCACCTCCTTTGGGATTTAACTTAATTCAGCTGATGTCTCCCTTTTTGATTTACCATATAATTTAGATAATGAGGAAAAAAGAGAAGGCAGAAATTGAGATATCTGACAAGGTAAAAGAGCAGAAAATTGTGGTTTACAGGTTTTCATGTGTTCTTGGTCAGCTCAATTTCAATTGCATTGGTAAAAATAAGACTGACTTGTATTCAGTAGTTATCTAGATAACATCTGACAGAAAACATTTTTGGCAGTAATTAGCAGCTCAGATGGGGATATGGGGGGTTTTATGCCTCAAACAGGAAGACAGTGACATTCTGCAGTTCAGTATGTCAATAGTTTGCTGTTGCTGATTTCTGTTATATGTGGGAGAGATGGTAAATCTGACAAGGTGAGCTTTGTAAAAATGTTCCCAGTGCTGTCCCACAGGTGATGGTCAAGCTCATCACCATGGAGACTGACATGAAAAAAACCCCTGCTGTTTGGCATAAAAAATAAATCTGTGACCAAACTTAGGATGCCCTTTCTTGAGTCACAATCTTCTGAAGCGTTCTCATCAGGTTGCTGAGCTACTGTGCTGGCTTGACGATTCTGCTTTCCTCTGCTGCAAACATGTCTTTGCATCCAGGTAAGTCTGACTTAGTGGCACAAGCGGTTATAGTACACACAAAGTGGCCTTTGTGCATCGACTTGAGAGTTTCTGCCCTTACTGAACACAGTGCACATTGCTTTGTTTTCTTCCCAGGAATCCTATAGTGATTCATTCTATTTAAACAAAAGACAGATTTACTGGCCCTGTTTGTGAGACCAAAGATCATCATCTTCTCAACGCAGTTCCTATAGTTTCTTCATAAATGCAAGATACATTTCAAAACCTTGTTTTTCTCCTCTGCTTTGACTTCCTCCTTTCTGTGGTAAGGAATTAAAGTCTAGTTTCACTCAGATCCAACAGAGCTGGCATTCAAAGGCCATTCGTGCCCCATGGAGGATACCCTTTCAGAGAAAAAGTAATTCAAATCTTGAAGAATGAGAATAGAGATACTGCTGGCATGTAAAAGTTGCTCTCTGTGGTTCAAAAGCTGGGGGAAAATTGTCTTTACAATGCAGTGTGCAACACTTGACACTGATATGTATTACATTCACCTGAGAACAAATACACAAGTAAGTAAATAAATAGTCCAAATTTCCAGCTTTTTTTTCTGCCTTCTTGCCCTAAACACTAAGGCAGCCCATACAGAAAACCAGAAAGCAGTCCTCGTTACTAGCTGTGCATTTGCTTTTCTTGACCTGAATTTTAATGTTGGGTTTGGGGAAGTTTGAACTTTTCTTAGAGTGCCTGAAGTGATCGTGGTCTGAGAACATGCAGTTTGTATTTTGTTCCTTGCTTTTCAAGATGAGATTCTGTCTTCATGGTTACTTTCAACATGGATCTGAACATATTCATTCAATTACAAAGACTGTTTAAAAGCATTAGTACTGCACTGATCACCTCTGCGAATCTGAAATATGCCAGCCTGCCAATAAAAGTCTCAGTTGTGTTACTGAATATCTGTATGTGGGTGTAGCGATGAAATTACTGTACTGTAAGTTTTATCATTTGCATAGTTCCTGAAAACTATTATATTCTCAGAGTATTAACCCAGATAGCTAGGCAAGGTAAGCATTTTTTTAATATTAATTTTCAGTTATCTTATTATTTATTCGTAAATCTCACATTCTGATATGAACCACCTAATTTTAGAAAGTATTTTTAGAAGTGAAGGAAGAAACATAATGTAGCAGAAGACTTTAGTTCAGGTCTTGATAAAGAGCCTCCAGATAATGAATAGAAAAGAAAACTACTTCTGTCTTCTCATAGTGCACAAACCATATTCCTTCATTTTTTATTGCTTGATTTTTATATTGGAATAAATAAATGCATTAACGGATATCTATATGTTCCTACCTAGTTCTGTCGTAAATCAAATAGTTCCAGTGCTTCCTAATCAGATTTAATAATACTGAAACACAAACTTTTCTTCAAGGGACTATTTTTTTAGTAGAAAGATAAATTTGCTGTCCAAAAAAACATTTTGGATTTGATAAAAAGTATTTACAAACTCACATTGTTTACATTAAACACCTGTACCTGAAAAATAACCAGAGGAAATTAGTTCCACAGTTTAAACTCAGTTGTTCCCTTCATTTTAATTCAGTATGTAGATAGTGTTCTTTTTCCATTCATAGGACAGAATCAAGTTTTCACTTTCCTCCATTAAGAAATAAATTTTCTCTCTCTACAGCTCTTCTATGCTACTAAGAAAGGAATTAATCTTATTGTTCAGTTTTGATGAATGTAAGAAAACCAAATGACATTGTCTATGTTAAATAAAGCCATATGCTCCAGAAAATAAAAACTAATCTTCTTTTGGGAATAAGGAATACAGAGTTGGGATAATATAAAACTCTTGCAACAGTTAGAAGCAAGAGGGAAAAGAATTCAATTTCATTCTCCTTGATATCTTACTGGACACTCCATTTTTCTCTATCCATCTTGAATTTCCAGGCAAAATATATTTTAACTATTACTGCATAAATAAATCCTTTTTGGAGAAAGAATCTATCACTTGTATTTTTATAATTCCCCAACTTTCTTGAATTTTAATCAACGTGAACATTCTGCAAGACAACACTTTTACTGTGAGGTTGGTTACACCCTGTAGCAGGCTGCCCAGAGAAATTCTGGAGCCTCCAGCTGTGGAAATATTTGAAATGCAAAATGTCTGGGACAGTCTGTTCCAGCTGACCCAGCTCTGAGCAGAGAAGTTGGACTAGACTATCTCTAAATGGTCTGCCAGTCTCAGTCACTCTCTGATTCTAAGGTACTTGAATTTTCACCTTCAATGCACAAATATCCAATGAATGAACGTCTGAAAGTTTGGCAGAAATAATATATGTGTGGCTGCATATATGTGTGGCTGCATACAAATCTTTCCAACTGAAAAGCAAAACTAGACCAAAAAGATAGGTTTGTGTCATGAAAGCTCAAGAAATATGTAGTACAACTCAAGGCAGCCTACCATAGCATGAGAAATCTGAACTCCTATATTATTTCTAGAATACAAGATTGGAAATCTGAAAATGGCAATGTCCTATTTATTTTCTCTGTTGTTCTGGATCACATTTTTAGTGAATAATCTCTATTTCTTTGTTGTTCTAGCTTCAAATGTTTATTTAAGATTCTCTGAATAACAGTGACTATGACAATCTAATTATTGTGTATAGAGCTGACTATTGTTCCCCAACTCTTGAGGCTATGTCTATGGGAAAGCTCCATGGCATGGTTTATGTCCCTATATTTATAACCATCTATCATCCTACCCATGACAGCATGGCCTGGGAAAACTCCAGATCACCCCTCCTTTTTCTCTACCATGTGTAGTCAATAAAAAGTACAATGAGCTCATGGTTTTTTAACCTGTGACCTGAGACAATTGTTCAGTGTAGCAGAACACAGAGCACACCATGGCACTTGCATGTTGCAGGAAGGCAGCAGCTTTCTGATGGACCAGGGGAACCAGGAGGCCATAACATGGCAGCAAGAGGATGCTGCACAATTCACTCCTGCAGTTCTATCTGTTTGGCAGATTTCTTTATTTAATCAAAAGTTGATGATTCATTAGAATGTCTTCCCTCTTTCCTGAGAAGAGAAGTTCCCTGGACAGCTCTAATATGGCTCTTTGTTCAAGGCAGAGTGCTTCAAGCCTTATACTGGAGCTACTAATTAAGCAGTAAAAGAGACATAGCCTAAAAAAACCCAGAGGAAATGCTCCTCAGACAAAATATAGATAATGATCAATGTAGAGTATTTGGAAGTGAAAGCAAGTGTTGTTTTTTGTTTTCCTTTTTCATGCATGTTAGAACGTGTGACACCGTGACTCAGTAAAAAGGATATAAAATTAAAATGCCCCTATACTTAATGCTACTCCATACATAATGTACATGATTATATGGATAACAATTTACTGTTGGCTACTGCGATATTCTAGATGTAAAAGAATCTGTTTCAACCTACATAACAACATTAAAGGTTGCACAATGAATTTCTGTAAGCCACATGATTCATCACCCTTTCAAACAAACAACTTCGCACTCACCCTAGAAATGGACAATTTTCCTTAAAAGTTAAGTCTTGTTTCTTGATCTGTGTTTACTTAAATAAAATTTGCCTTAGAAAATGCACAACACCACTGGTTATTAGAATAGTCTGATTCTATCTGTTATTGTCTGTGGCTAAATCTATATGAGGAAATGAAACAGGGGCAGGGCATGGATAAAGAATCAGGCTATGGTTGTCCACAGCTGTTTGTACAGTCTCCGGCAAGGCTTTGGTCTGGGACACTAAGCACTACCAGGACAATACCTGAGCACAGATCAAGACATAGCCTCAACAAGGGGTTGTTCTCAAACAAAAGATGAGTCTCTTTTGGGGGCAGGAAGCAAGCTTAATCAAATTAACATACACTGAGTTGTGCCACCTGCCATCAGAGAAATGTCCCTTTGTCACTTTCAGGTAGTAGTACAGACATAACCTATGTGTAATGCATGCTGCTTTCCCTGCCTTTTATGACAGCACAAAATAAGTGGCCTTTTCATGATTTGTTTTAAGTGATCCACATTTCCTCTCATAGAATATTAATGAAAGATCATTCATCCTATTCTCAAGCACAGATGGAAATCTCATGTTCTCTGATATATCCAGTATCTTGTCACATACTAGGAGGAATATAGCAGCAGTATATTTCTCTTTTTAAAAATTTCTTTTCATGTGATCTGCTCTAGCATGTCCTGTTAATGTACAGGATTAAGTATTTCATTGTAATAGGAGGAGGAAAAATATACCTCAAAGAGTCATTTTTTAAGTGATTGTCAAACACTGAAGCTGTACTTTCTCACAAAAAGCTGGTGCTAATCTGGAAAAGGAAGTCCCACTTGGGTGACTTAATTGTATAAGACAGTCAGAAGGACTTTACTACAGTATCTCAAAGCGCAACTTGGTCTAAAGTAATGCAACTCACCCACACACATCTTACAAAAAACATCACAATAAAAATACGCAGTAAGAAATACTGAGTTGAATGTGTTTTTAAAAAGTCATCACTCCATGAGAATCCGATCCACTAACTTTGCCTACACAAGTAATATTATATCTGATTGGAGAGAGGAAATACGTCAAATTATATATTTGTAGTCAAAACATTACATTAATTAGAAGTTTTAAATTTTATCTATTGCTGGATTCAAACAGCATTAAAAAGCTGTTTCTTTAAGATGCTTCTGTGGTTCTGAATATGAATTAAGGTTGATATGTACGATGTGAGATCTTCAAGCAACAGATATTTGTGGCTTCAGTGCACAAATTCATCCATTTTAGAATATTCTTTTAATAATCATTTTCCACCATAGGCACTGTATACCACAGTTTAAATGCTGGGTTTATAAATGTGCTATCAAAGATTTCTTTTGTTTTTATATTTGAAGAAAATTACAAGAAAGAAGCATTTTTGGTTCACAATAAAATTTTGCTTTCTCAGAAGAAATGAAAATCCTTTTTAGTGTCTGATTTGAAAGTCCACTGAAGTTGGTAGAGAGTTTCCCCTTGACTTCAATGAACTTTCTATCAAACCTCAGATGAATCACAGTAGGATAGCATTTAAATTCATTTTATAGTATTTGCTAAGCAATGACCTGAATTTTTTCCCCAAGCACGTTATTCTGTGCTCAGACCTGCCATTCACATCAGTGAGTGTTCTGTACATACGTCTGGCAGGAAGTGAACTCTCCCTCTACTCTGGTTTTGTTGTCGTTCATCAGACAAAGTTTCAACTCTTTTCTCTGTCTCAAATCACAAGTCCCATCCTGTAGCGCAGTTCAGTACCTATCTAGCTTTATACCCTGAACTAATCTACACATCCTCCCACTCTGTCTTGGCGTGTTGACACACCTCACACTCATGACACAGCTATACTTTTGCTGGTCCAGGTTCATTGAAGACCAAAATAGCATTATCCAGAGAGATATGATTAGTATCTCTTTGTAGGCTCAGTATACTGCTTAAGACAGGATTGTCAGATCAGTTCTTTCTCAATTCTTTTCGGTTTGTCATGCTATTAACCATGTTTTATTTATAATGTTCATGCATGCAGAGCACTTTTTGGAACTGCTGGCTAAAGCTGGAACCTCATCATACTACATGGTGCAAAATATACATTAAAAAGATATTCTTGCCTTATCAACTGAGAAGGGGTAAGACAAAGAAGGTGTCGCTGTCCCCATTCTGCAGAACAAGGAATTAAAATATAATGAGGGGAGAAAATATAAAGCAGTCTCTCCTGTGCTGGAAATCACATATAAGGTCTGGAAACTCATTTGAAGGACCAAGTAGTTGCAAGAGAAGCTATCTCTAAACACATGACATATGAAGCTATTCAAATAATGCATTGTCTTGTTTGGTACTACAAAAAGACATGCAGTGTGGATTTGGTCCACTAGCGATTTATCCACTCATGTCTAAAGGTATTTAAGAACTCAGTGGCACTTGTCTCTGAATACAGATGCCCTGTGGTCTAGGTCTGCAGGCTTTGTGAGATGGCACTCCTGCAGATTGCTGTGGCAGAAGCACAGGTAGCTCTGGGTGTGCACAGAGGAGCAGTACATCTGGGACAGTAGGATGAGAAGATGTGTATTTCAGCGCAAGCTGATAAAGCAAACAGAGAGAGACTGTCACAGAAGTGATTATGAGGACAGAATATTTTTGCTAGCTAGTGACAGGATATACTTAAGGCAGCAAATCAATTGGCAGATCCCAAAGTAAATATGATTCACATTTTACATTAGTGCTAACACTCTTCTGCAGTTTCTTCCTTATATTCCTTTTCAGCCCTACTGTCTCCCCTTCTCAAGATTACTATATCTTCATCACATTTATTGATTCAGAATGTTCAAAGAAGCAAGCTTGTTTTCATAACATTGAGAGCAGCACAGAGAGTTTGAGGCTACTGAATAACTGAAACCATAGACTTCAATTACACAGACCTGAAAGCAAACTTCTATCTTCCAGTCCCTCTGTGTTTGAATTAAAAACTACAGATTCACTGAAAATATATGCTTTTTTCTGCCTTAAAATCACAGATTTACTTCTGTTGTTCAGAAGACAGAGATCTTGGTCAATATCCATATAAATTACAAGCTGTTATACAACCAACACTTTGAGAGCGTTTTGTTTTGCCTTCTTCAAAACAAAAGGTCACAGAATATCAGGAGGATGTAAAGTATATTTAGAGTTCATGCAAGTCTTATCACAATGGGCATAAATTTTCCTTGGATTTTTTGCTATTTTTCCAAATTCGAGTGGTGGGGGTAGGTGGTATTTTTATTTCTTAGTAGAATTTTCTAAACATGTAACAATTTTATTACCATATTTTTCTGTTAATTTTTTCTTCACTTAGCTTTTTAATATTTATGTTTAGGAGATCAAGAATATAAAAAAAATGAGAGCATAAATGCACTCATATACCTATTTGTACATATACATGCCTATATTTACATATACATAGATTTATACAGACAGATATAACTATCATTTTCTTTATCTCTGAAAGACATCCAAAGAAGAAAAGCTTTTTCTTATCTGAATCCATTTTGTATGACATAGTTCTATTATTTCATAAAAACTGAAATAAACCCCAAGAAACGGATCATATAAACTTCTCACCTTTATTATTATTGGATGTTTACACTTTCTCCATATATAAAATGTCCTCAGTTTAGTTCATGCTCCCAGAAACAAAGCATAAACTCTAGTGGTATGAGGGCAGCATATCATAGAATCATAGAATCATAGAATAACCAGGTTGGAAGAGACCCACCGGATCATGGAGCCCAACCATTCCTATCAAACCCTAAACCATGCCCTTTAGCACCTCGTCCAACAGTGCCTTAAACCACCTCCATGGGTAGCCTGTTTCAATGCCCAATTTCACCCTTTCTGTGAAATTTTTTTTCCTAATATCCAGTGTAAATCTCCCCTGGCAGAGCCTGAGGCCATTCTCTCTCGTCCTGTCCCCTGTCACTTGGGAGAAGAGGCCAGCACCCTCCTCTCTACAATCTCCCCTCAGGTATTTGTAGAGAGCAATGAGCTCTCCCCTCAGCCTCCTCTTCTCCAGGCTAAACACCCCCAGCTCTCTCAGCCGTTCCTCATAAGGCCTGTTCTCCAGCCCCTTCACCAGCTTTGTTGCTCTTCTCTGGACTCGCTCCAGAGCCACAACATCCTTCTTGTGGTGAGGGGCCCAGAACTGAACACAGTACTCGAGGTGCGGTCTCACCAGTGCCGAGTACAGAGGGAGAATAACCTTCCTGGACCTGCTGGTCACACCATTTCTGATCCAAGCCAAGATGCCATTGGCCTTCTTGGCCCCCTGGGCACACTGCTGGTTCATGTTCAGTCGGCTGTCAACCAACACCCCCAGGTCCCTCTCCTCCTGGCAGCTTTCTAGACAGACTTCTCCTAGTTTGTACCTCTGCTTAGGGTTGTTGTGCCCCAAGTGCAGGACCCGGCATTTGGCCTTGTTAAACCTCATGCCGTTGGACTCTGCCCAGTGGTCCAGCCTGTTCAGGTCCCTTTGCAGAGCCTCCCGACCCTCCAGCAGATCCACACTTCCACCCAGCTTGGTGTCATCTGCAAACTTGCTAAGGGTGCACTCGCTGCCTTCATCCAGGTCATTGATAAAGACATTAAACAGGACTGGACCCAGCACTGAGCCCTGGGGAGCCCCACTTGTCACTGGCCTCCAGCTGGATTTAACTCCATTTACCACCACTCTCTGGGCCCTCCATCCAACCAGTTTTCCACCCAGGAGAGTGTGCGCCTGTCCAGGCCAGAGGCTGAGAGTTTCCATAGCAGAATGCTGTGAGAAACTGTGTCAAAGGCTTTACTGAAGTCCAGGAAAACCACATCCACAGCCTTTCCCTTATCCAGCAGCAAAGTCACTTGGTCATAGAAGGTAATCAGGTTAGTTTGGCAAGACCTGCCTTTTGTGAACCCGTGTTGACTGGGCCTGATCACCTGGTTCTCTTGCATGTGCTTCATGATAGCACTCAAGATCACCTGTTCCATGACTTTCCCTGGCACTGAGGTCAGACTGACAGGCCTGTAGTTCCCCGGATCCTCCCTGTGCCCCTTCTTGTAGGTGGGCACGACATCAGCCTCCAGTCCAGTGGAACTTCCCCAGTCTTCCAGGACAGTTGGAAGATGATGGAAAGGGGTTTGGCCAGCACATCTGCCAGCTCTTTCAATACCTTTGGGTGAATCCCAGCATGCTGAAAGATTTTGAGCTTCTTGCTCAAGAATGCTATCACATAGCTGATGATTCCTTGAGTAAGATTCCCAGTGAAACACTTGCCCTTGGTAGGACAGAGCTACTGAACAACCGAGAAGAAAATTCAGATCAGTGTATAAAAAGTATGGAATTATCAGTAATTACTTGGAGGTTATGTAGGTTTAGTGAACTATATCAAATGGTGCCAGCTGGCTATCTGCACAGAATTGACCAAAACAATATCTAGACTGAGTATTTTGTTCTTCCAAGCACTGTCTGTTCATGGCTCAATCAGATCCCAGAATCAGAAGTGGTTTTGGTCATGCCACCTCATCTAAAAAAGTTGTCACAGTAAATCTGAAAGTCAAGTAGTAGAAAGAGGCAGACAAGGTTCCTAGCAACAAATTGATTTCATGACCCTTGGAGAGAAACAGATTGAGACGTCAGCAGGATACAAGGGACCTCACGGGAAAAGCCATTGGAATCCGTAGGAGGTGTCTGCCACTCTGACTTATCTCACAGCTCATCACTGTGTATGACTGCCATAGTTAATGGTAATGAAAGTGAACTCATTTGTGGAATAGTTATCTTGATCACAGCTTGGACAGAATGTAAAACTTCATGTGAATTACTATTTTGAAATACAAGGAAAAGTCACTTACAGCTACTTCTGTGAAGGCTTGGATTATCCCACCAGGCAAATAAGCAAAAGAAGAAGAGGAAAAGACTTAAAGCTGATGGGTCTCTTCCAACCTGGTTATTCTCTCATTCTGTGATTCTATTATTCTAATCTTCAGCTTTGATTTTGCTTAAATAAAAGGAAATGACCTCTTTAATCTGAAATATAATTAAAAGAACATTGCTTTCCATCCACAACTAATTTCTATTCCAAGGTTCAGCAGTAACAACGTGTCAAAGTAAGCCTGGGACAAAACAGGTATCCTTACTGGGAGACACAAAGGAAACAAAATGTTTGTCTCTTTCTCATAGCATTAAATGATATTTCAAATCAGGATCACAACTATGGCTTGATGGCCTCCTCACAGCTTCAGCATGGGCTCAATGCTGAGATGCTTTACTCTCAGCAAACCTTGCAATGCATTTTCTTTGCCTTGCCAGGCAAAAAATGCCATGTTTATGTCCCTTACAAGACAGATAGTTTTCTCTCCTTATTTTTTCCCAGCTTGCTATCAAACTGAAATGAAAATATCTAGATTCATTTATGCCTACTTTTGTCACCTGCTGCTTGTGCCCTCACACTCCAATAGCTGCAGCCACAGGCTCTGTGAATAAAGCAATGAAAGCAAGCCCAGGGGATTCTCAAAGCTCTTCTTCAAAAACCTAAAACAAGTTTCTCTGTTACCTCAACTTTCTCTCTACAATACCTAATTGTGTCTTATGCCCCCTTAGATTGGTGCAAAAATGTGAACAAGATCCTCAGAGGTTTTTCCCAACTCTGTCATACATGTATTTTTTCCAGATAAATCACATTTTATTATCTCCTGGTAGTTAACATAAAAGTAAAGCACTAGAAAAAAAAATCATTTCCAAGAGAATATTACATTGGAAGCAAAGACAGTGAAACAGGAGGTTCAGCACAACAGTCAGAATTTTCAGATCTACCTAAGGGCTAAATCCTGTAAGTGACAGAGAACTTTAAGACAGACTCAGGTGGGGTCAGGGTTTACAAACCAAAGCTGACACCCAGAGTATCTTCAGCACAATCCCACCTCAAATGAAGACTCCCTGTCCAATATCACCCATTCTTGAAGCACCTGCAGTTCTGTCACTAAGCCAAATCCACTTGGCCTGTGCAGTGAGGTGGTCATCTCCTCCTTGAGCTCATCAGGAGTCCAAAACCATTGGAGAAATGTCTGAGACAGGGCTCCCAGGGGAAGCTCAACACAAACTAACAGGATGGGTCCTCTTACAAACTATGACTGTAGTGGTTTTCTTTTTAAAATAGTGGCTGAAGAAGTAATTAAGGGCTAACAGCATTCCCACCTATAAGAACAGTGAGAAATTTGGTCAGAAATGGGAGACGTTGGTTCACTGACCTCCATGCTCTGTGTCTGTCCAGCTTATATTTATTCTGCTGTAGCAGGCTTGCCTGGGGAGAGAAACATGTCCCACACTGCCAGAAAAAGCTTTGCCTCCTTGCAGACAAATAAATAAAAAAAATCTAGAGTAGAGAGCATGAGTAAACAGACACGGAGGCAGCATGTGACCCTTTAACTTCCCCAGATGAGCACAGCTGGAAAGCACAGAGCTCACCTCTGGTGCATCCCCTCAGGACTGCTTCTGTATACTTTATGAAATGCTTCCTTTCATGTGCTTACTACTATAATTCTAACAACTTTATATGGTCCAATGTCTTTCTTTTATAGTTATGTTTTCCAGAGGTCATTAAACTGATTTCTATTTACTCCACCAACATTAAAAAGTTTTTTTCAGCACAGAAAAAAAGAAGCTAGAACTGTGTGGTGGAGGGAACTACCCTTTGCAAACTTCTAGCTCTCTTCTACAAACTGTTTACCAAGGAGGACAACAGTTTCCCAATGCAGTTTATGAGTTTTCTGTAGTAAATTCAAGTTTCTGATTAGGAACAAATTCTTGACTTACTAGGTTTACTATTTAGTGCTGCATTTCTGGTAGCATCTCACAGGAAAAGAAAAAAAAAAGCAAAAAAGATTAATAGGAGGAAAAGAGCACTAAAGTCAGCCAGGCAAACCTCTATGCCTAGGAAATATTGTTTAAAACCAGCTTTCAGCATTGTCTCCAGAAAGACACATAGATTACAATATTAGTAGAAGGCCTGATTACATCTCCAAATGATCCAAGTGGTCACCATTCAGATATGAATGAAGAGGTTCCAGAGAAAATCATTCTAGTTTATGAGAATTCAGGCCATACATTTCTGTCCTCAAGCACCTCCGTATTTCAGTTAATAATCTTCAAACTGAAAGAAAAGGGATGAATCAAAGAAATATAATGTAATTTTTTCCCCTTAGAATGGAAAATGTAACTTAAACAAGAGATAGACATTTTCTATTTCTATTTTATAGAATCATAGAATGGTTTCAGTTGGAAGTGACCTTTAAAGGTCATCTAGTCCACACATCCCTACAATGAGCAGGAACAGGTTTCTCAGAGCCACATCCAACCTGACCTTGAAAGTTTCCATGGATGAGACATCTAACACCTTTCTGAGCAACATGTTCCTGTGTTTTACCACTCTCATCATAAAAAATGTCTTCCTTATGTCTAGCCTAAATCTACTCTCTTCCAGTTTAAAACCATTGTGCCTTGTCCTGTTGCAACAGGCCCTACTGAAAAGTCTACCTCCATCTTTCTTATGATCCCTCTTTAAGCACTGAAAGGCCACAAGGAGCCTTCTCATCACCAGAATGAACAACCCCAATTCTCTCAGCCTTTCCTCATAGGAGAGATGGTCCAGCCCTCTGATATTTTTTGTGGCCCTTCTCTGGACCCATTTCAACAGGTTTATGTCTTTCTTGTGCTGAGAGTTCCAGAGCTGGACGTAGTATTCCAGGTGGGATCTCACCAGAGCGGAGTAGATGGGCAGAACCACCTCTCTTGGCCAGCTGGTCATGATTTTTTGATGCAGCCCAGGATACAGTTGTCCTTCTAGGTTGTGAGCACACTCCTCGGCTCGTACTCAGCTTGTCATCCACCAGTATGATTAAATCTTTTTCCACAGAGTTGCTCTCATTCCCTTCATTCCCCAGCCTGTGTTGGTAACTGGAGTTGCCTCAACCCAGGAGCAGGACCTTGCACCTCACACCACATGTCATTAATGAATATATTGAATAGTACTAGTCCCAGCATAGATCTCTTATGGACACCACTTGCCACTGAACTCCATCTGGACGTTGAGCCATTTACCTCTACTCTCCTTTTATTTTCTGCTCTAAAGATCCTTCTTATTTATGATTTGGTGTTTCAAACCAAAAATTATAAATTATAAATTATTATTTAGTGCCACCTGTTCCCTGTAGCCAAAAAAATCAACACAACTACCATGAAATTTGCCAGAATAGAGTTATGGTGTATAAGAAATTTCTTTGCAAAAATTAATAATACCTATGTTTGGTTGCTTGCTTTAATTTTTTTATTATTTCCATCGCTGTTTCTGTTTTCAGTAAAATATTTCAGCGCTTCAAGAAAAATTGAAATAATAATTATGTTAATATTCCTGTGAAGTGTTTTTGTTATTCCTCCTCTGAATCATTCATAATAAAGGCATGATCTACTAATATTTTGACTACTTCACAATGAACTGCAGGATGATAATTTGATTCTTAATTTAAATAGGTGTCTGTGTAAGTATCTTTTCTCTGAAATGTGAAAGACAATTCACCATAATCTTTCTTAATAATATTTTACATCAAGAAATAAAAGTATGCCGTTATTATCTCTTTCTACATCTGTTCCATTTTAGTAGATCTAATTCTTACTGTATAGTTCTCCATACAGCTCAATTTTATCTCATTCTATAACTAGGAAGATGTTATTTGCATGCTCTTACTGATTTTTTGGCAGTTAGCTGTTTCTTTAAAATTTCACATTAATGTGTGTTTAAAGTTGACTATTGCTAAGAAGGTTTTTTTTCTTATATGTTATAAATTAGAAGAGTACTAGATGGTTGTTTAAGAATAAAAAGTCATTAATGCAGTGTGGGATTCTGGACATAAAGCAATCCCCAAGGCGGCTAATTCTCTCCCTGTTTTGTTTCTTGAAGAGGCTTTATGCACTGAGAGGAAAGCAGAAGTATATAGCTTTTATATGGGGTTTGTATTTCCTATATGGTGTAAGCAAAAATCTCAAATTTTGTGCCCAAATTATGTGGTGGGAAAATATCACTAACCTTAATGAGAATCCAAGCAAGGACTGCAAATCGTACTTGTAAAGCACAAATAGTTCCTAACGATGCAAGGTAATAGATAATGGTTATTTTCAGTAATCACCATCATTTAAAACTAGATTTTTGGGAAGACTTTTTAGCTAACAGTCTGGATAAATTGGTTTCCTAGTAAGGATGGGTGCAGTCTATGCTAAATGAATGGAAGGAGTTGTAAAGCCACATGTTGCCTGTAGCACAGGTCCTGCTAACTGATTTCAATGAGAGGTTGTTTCAGCAAATGTGAATTTCCCTCACCTTCACAAAAAAAATCAGTTAGAATTTCATGTTTTATTTTCACATCCTAAGCAAAGCCAACCACAAATGTTTGAAGTTATAGAGACTCCAAGATGTTTATTTTTAAGGCACTTACACATAGTTCAGAAAAAAATAATTCTAAGAACTACTCGATTCAATGTCAGTGTCCCTTAACCAGTGCCACCAAATATCCCAAAAGAATAACTCAGTCATTAGAACATCAAGTCAGCTTCTCTGCAGCTCAGAAAATGTATGTTTACAGGAAATGAATTGGTTCCAATAAAAGTTACAAAAAAACCCTCTTTAATACCTCACGATGTGGAAAGCTACACTTCAAACCCCTGAAATGAGCTAGGCACAGTGGGGCTCTTGAATTATAGCTGCATCTATCCCTAGGATATGTCAAGACCACTTGGCTGTTGGGTAGCACATGGATGGTTTTATAATCTTGGCTTTCCGTCTTGGTCTTGATATAGGATCACCCTGCCTGATCAATATACCTGCAGCAAATAGCTGCAGCAATCTCCCCCTTGCAGCCATAAATGCCAATAAACCATATCCATCCCACCATGTGTAGCTGAATGACTTCTTGTTCTTACTGCATACATGGTTGGATAGCTAAAAAGCTCAAATATGTAGATACCACATTTTAAGTAAACATACTTTATGCATAAATTTAAAGAAACTCAGTTATATTTCTCAAGACCTCTTAATAGTAGCCATAGAAAAAGTTTACCTCTTGTCTCTTAAATATCACCAGAGTCAGTAGAAATGGATCTGAAAGATTCAGTGAACAGCTGGTTAGGGAAAGTTTATTGAAAATTCCTGAAAGCATAATTTGGAAAGACTACATGTGAAAACATCGTATAAACTAGCAATGCAAGCATATCCTTTGAAAAATAGTCCATAGAAAACAATTCCCATGAAAACCCCTATAAAGCAGGAAGAGATGAAGCACAGTTTATTATTATTAAAGAGGAAAACATGTCTCATACGATTGGCTGAAAGTGTTAAAATAAAACCTTTCCTAGAATTAAGTAAGTTCAAGTAACATACTATAGATCATTTCTCATTATAGCCTGTTAAATATGGAAGGAAACCAGAATGTGGGAACTGAAAAGCTTTTATAGAAGTACATTTAAAAGGCAGGCAGATTATCAGTAAGACTTCAGCCACCTGTTACTAATTATTTTAGCTTCAGGTTCTTAAGTAAACACAGATGCAGCAAAAGTAATCACTCGAGAAAAAGAAATACTCAAGCAGAACGCAGAAGAAAATCCTTATCCATTACACTTCCTTTATAACACCCATTCCGAGAGATAATAATTTTTTAATAGAACAAGTAATGAGGTCTTTTCATACCAAGGGAAATTACTCCATAATGAGGCTTAATGTCTTAGAAATGAGGTGGAATTTATTAAAAAATAAATAAAAACCTTATCCAAGGTGAAAGGTAGTACACTGGATGGTTAGGGATGCTGTGTTCTCGTCACAAATTGTTAGCACACAGGCAAAGCAAATGGAATAGTTATGTAGGGAAAAGTGGAGAGCAAGTGAAAGCTGACAAAAAAAAATTAAACCAGAGGATTTAGACATTACAACAACTGCTTAATAAACTCTAATATACTTTAAAATTCTATGAGATTCATTAGGCTTACATACCAGCCTATGGGAGAACGGAGAGTTTTGCACCTGTGCATCACTCATTTGACCTGTTCCATATTTCAGGAATGTTTTCACTCTCTGACTAAAATTTTAAGCAAACCAAATATGGACATTTTGCCATGACTTTGCATCGGAGAAATCAGGAATATTAACAACAATTATAAAAGTAACCCTGTGCCATCTCCTTTTTCTGTGCAACATGAAGTAACACCTCACTCCAGCACAGAGAGGACATTTTTGTTAGATTTTCTATTGCTGCTCCAGAACAATCCCCAGTAGTTGCTTTGTACTACATAAAGCTCAGTATGTGCATCAGGCCTTTGTGAAGGGTAAAGGAAAGTCATCATGAAAGAACAAAGTACAAAGATGATCAATGAAAATGCAAGGTTATGTAAAACCAAACCAAACCCATACAAATGGTATTTCTGTACAAATCAGAATAGTAGATTCACATAATAATGCACTCAGGGAAATAAAAGAATATACACAGTCGATGAAATAGATTTAAAAAGCTGAAGGTCTAAACACACTGTGGATGAACTCCACTTTTCTGAAGAGCAGCAGTGAAAGGATTGCGTGCCAGCAAGCAGGGCACAAGTAAGGTTTACCTGGAGTTGAAGAGAGATGAATTTAATTCAGAATGGTTTAGACTTTGGGACTACAACAAAGACTACCGGTGCATATCTTGCTAGAGTACTTATATTACCTTGCTACTAGTGTTCAACCTCAGCTGCTTAGGACATGAAGAATATATAGTCTATTCTTTATGACTTTAGAAATTATGTATTTTATCAACTTGAAAATGTCTCAAAGGTAATTCTGTCATGAGCAGATAAAAAACCAGTCATGGATAGTGAACATCAAAGTTTGATTGCTACATAAATATACATACATAAAAATCAAGGAATGTCTACTTTTACTCATCTTAAAAGAATAGCTTCAGTAATTAGCATAAACCAATATTTAGGATAGATAAAGGTAATTAATTGCAATCACATGAGTCTTACCCACCCTCCCAAATTAGTTGAGAAAAGAATCTTGAAAGTAAAAGGAAGACTTTGAAATGCAGCTGTTGTTAGAATGGTCTCCAGTCACGGCTCCAGCACTGATGTTCCAGTAGGTTTGAGCAAGGGCAGGCAGGAGAAGTTCAGTGAAATCAGCTGAACAGCAATCACAGGGGAAATTATCACAGTTAAACAATAGCCAGAATCCCTAATTAGAAGGTGTCCACAGACACTGGAGCTCATGTCTACACTTCATTAAAGAGGGACTGGGGATATTCAGTAAGCAAAAGTCTTCAGTTTCTGAGTTGTGAATTTGTATAGATGCAAAAATCTGCAAAAGGGTGTTTGTGGGTAGGTAAATAGATTGTTGAGGATATACACAGTCTTTTAAGTATTTTTTTATGGTAAAAGCAGAAGAAAGTGGATACAGCCTTAAAGCAGGGTGGCTTACAATTAACTAGTGTAGTATTCCTGATTTTATGCCATGTGTAGTTAATCTTTCATCAACTCACCAATAGTTTATGCATTTGGGGTTTTTGTTTGTTTTTGTTTTGCTTTTTGGTTTGTTTGGGTTTTTTTGTCATTATCAGAGGAAATTGAAGGCAAGCTTGAAAATCCCGTGGTACTTAGAAGCCTAAGCAGAAATCTGACAAACATTTCTTGAAAGAATTATCTGTCAGAATTGGCGTATTTCATTAGGGCAGCATAGTAAAATAAAATGCTTGTCCACATCTTGCTTAGATAGTTTTCTATTTGGAAGTCTCTCATGTCTTCCTCTTGGAACATTTAGCCATTGACATAAAGGCAGAAGAAATTCCCCCTTTGGAGAATGAAAAATTATGAAATAAAAATACTAGGCTGTGGACTAAACCAAAGAATAGTATAGCATTTTTATTAGCTTCATGTCTGCTCATAGCTAGATGCAAAAACTTCCATAGGTCAAATAAATAATTTTTCATACTACATGACAGAAGCAGAATGTCATTAAAACCGATAGACTTTCTACTGAAGTTTCTACTCAGCTCAGCTAAAGTTCATCTTATTTATGGTTAAACCAGAAAATATCGGAAATTCTTTGACAAATGAAGTATAAAAAGTTACCAATACACATGCAGGGAGCAAATGTTCTCAAAGTGAAAAAATGCAAATAGTATCATTGCATGCTTACGTTATTACAATTAGCTAATATTTTTTCCACTGATTTTCCTAATCAGATTTTCTTTTAAATATCAGTTGCTTACTTGGTTGCTGTCTTCTGAAAATTATAGTCTTTGTAGAAGTGCAGAGCAACCAAGCAAACAAGTTCAATGTTAACTGAAAGCAGATATTAGTCAGGTTACATTCTGATTTGTTTTGGTCCCTAAATTATAATTATTATCTTTTACATTACAATCACACTTAGAAGTCTTTTCTGGTAGCAGTAATACTAAAGCTTATACAAACGATTGATGAATAAGTAATCTTGACACCTGAAAAGACTGGCAGATAGGAAATTAGAAGCTGTATATGCTTCATATAAAACCAAGAGACTAAAATTAAGTAGATTTACACAAAAAAACCCCAAGTATGTTAGAACTGGATTCTGGACTCATCTTCAGAGGTATTTTTACCCCATGTGACCACCCTTCATCATTAATGTTACAGAAGTTGCTACAGGATTAATGTTTTAATACAGTTAACAAGCAGAAGCTCAGGCACTGCAGATTACTTACTATTACAGGCTGTATTTTCACCTGAGTGCAGGAAAAAAACCCAGCAGCCATGAATATTTCATGCTTATTCTAATGAAAATGCAAGGAACAGAAAACATGTGGGTTTTTCCCCTTTTTTTAGTAGATACAATTATTTGCTGGAAAAGTTTTAGAAGCTATGTAAATGTCTTTAAATTGGGAAAAATATTTAGGTTTAAAGAAGCACAGTATGAGAGCTAAATATCGGTAACATCAAACAAAGAGAAATTACGTAACGGCAACAGGTACAGATCAAAGGTAGAGAAGTATATCAGGCTGCAGAACCCAAGATCAAATACTCCCAATATTCCTTTTACCCTTTAGGGTCATTTCTCTGATAAATAATTCACAGACTGCAGTGCAAAGTAGTTTGCATACTGACAAGATTTAAAAGAATGCTTTGTCTGGGTTAAATTTACAATCTGAAACCTTCCTTTAAAATGTCAAGCAGGTAATTAATTTAAGATGGTTTGCCAGGAGAATCTCTGACCCTGTCAGAATAATTTCATCTCTTGAGGGTGAAGGGGATATTACATTTATCTTTGTTGAGTCTCTGGTTTGTTTTCTTTTTCTCCTCTCTTCTTGCCATTTAGTACCCGTTTCATAACATCACACTAAAGCAAAAAATTTAGAACCACAATCTTTTCCGTGTTAATTTGTGATGATAAAGCAAACATTGGGTGCAAATTGCCAATGAATAGGGAATAGAGTACAAGTCAGACTTCTTGACTTCAACGGAAGATGAGCATTTTCCGCGGAGAGAGCTCTCCCCTGCCTGAGCATTCAGACAAGCATTTTGAGTAGCAGTGGGAAATGCATAAATTCAACAGCATGAAGATTCGCTTTTGGCATAGCAAAACATCCTGTCCCACATATGCACAGTAGTGTGCTTTCTTATGAATGAATGCCTAAATGCATGACAACCAGCAGGATTTTTACATTTGCTCCTCAAGCCAGGTTTACTGGTGTAAAATTTCATTAGAAATTATGTTACCTCAGCTAATCCCTGCAGGCAGTGTGAAAGGGATTAAACAGTGCAGTAACATTATTTTGAGGCTTAATTCTAAGTTTGCATGGTTAGGTGGAAGAAAGGGGGACTGGGAAACAGAAAGATCCAAAAAAAAGGAAGTGCAATTAACTTTCCTGAATGCATACTGCATTTTCTCTAAGAAGCAGTTTGTAACATCATATACTAATTAGCTATAACAAATGTCATTCTAACTAAGTAATCAGAGCACACCTTATTTTCTTCAAGAGGAAGAAGTTACACCAAGCTTGGCTTGGTATCTATACTCCAGGCTACACATGCACTGCTTTGAAGATAAACGAAGCTGTTTACACCTCAATTCCAATGGCACAAACATATTGCCTTAAGAAGCCACATTTGGAAGTTACAAGTTGTAGACTTAGATTTATGATAAGAACAGCTTGAACTCATACAATTTATAGCAAGTGTTTCCAGAAATCATAACCAAAGTAACAGATGATGAAAATCTTTTTTGTTTTGTGAATGGCCATATTGACTGTTTAAACTCATTCAGGAACAACTGATGATAACTAATCTAGAAGACAATTGTAGTTAATCAAACCCAAACTGCATATATTGGTCTATTAGTATGTTTTTTGAACAGCATAAGCATACATTGTCCACCCTGTAATGTTTACAGAACATTTAGCATTCTCATGTAAAAGTAGATGTCAAAACATCTAGGATAAAATAAAAATTTTCCCTGTGGGTGAAAAGTTAGGTACCTTATGAATTTTAATATGTTGTCAAATATTCTGACAACAAATTATGAACAGAATGTCTACAATGTTAATAAAAGAACAACTCCTGAGGGACTGGAAACTGAGAAATTATGTTCAAGGTATGAAAGAGAGTAAATGTGTTAATGATCACAAATATATTCTCAAATTATTTCACTTGATGAAATGAAAGTCACTATATGACTTTTCTAGTTTTCAGACTTTTAGACTCCTCTAAAAGTAATTTTGGAAATGCTTGGAAACTACTTCCCAGTAACTTTGTTATGACCCATACTTTCCTTATCATACAATTTGATTAGCAACATCCTTTCAGTAAGGATACCGAATAATGTCTCTTTTCTATAACAGCTATGACTTTAATCTCTACAAATCCGCAACTGTGCCTTCACTACGAGTTTATCAGCAACATGAGATCAAGTTGAATACGTTTATTTTAATACAGGGTTTGGATCTTAATAAATGCTGCTCTTAAAACCTATGTTGATGGTGGTCCATTCTTCTTTCATCATACTAATGTATTAAAATTTAAGGGCAAAGCAAGGAAAAGGAGGAGGGAAACATGTTTCAGCTTTCACACTAACACCACAGACCTTGTTCCCCTTCCTCAGGTGTCTGAAATCTGATGCTGAAGCTTTGCAAAGTTAGTCATCTGTTGATGGTTTGGCACTTCAAATTAAACAGTAAAATTGCCAAATATCACAATGATATTTCAGGTAAGAAGAAATCTTGCAAGACAAGTAACAGCACAACTATAATTGTTTAGATTGACTGAACAAATCACAAGGTAGTACATGGTAGGAGCTACTATCCATTGATATTATAGATACGCTGGATGGGTAAATAGCTCCTTTTCATCGTCATCTTCTCTGGAGGTTAAAGAAATCCATGCTACACTTGTAGGTTTTGTATCAGTAAAACTGTGAACACATATCACATACAGAGCTCATAAAATCTATACAGAAAGACATATCAAGATTCTGCATAGTCTATGTATTTCCTCAGAGTTTATAAGCAATGTATTCTTAGAAAACTCTTTTACCCTCCATCATATACAAAGAATTACAGTCAGTAAATTCAGTCTGGACCACAAAACAAGAATAAAAAAGATGGGTAGAGAATATCTCAGAAGCTTTATCAAAGACATTAAATAAGAATACAATTTGAGAATTAATGACAGTCAGTCTATTTTAATGTAATTTTTGTTATTCAGGAATCCTAAATGATATTTTTCTTGGAAAATAAAAAAGTAGAAGTTAGTAATGAATAAAAATTGGACAATTTAGAAAAGCTAGTGTTAAGATTTTATTTCAAAATTTGTTAGCACCTTAATGACTAGACAATATCATTCAGTCAAATATAAAGAAAAAGACTCAAATATTTTCCTCTGTCCCAGTACCATACCAAATCTAGCTGTAAGAAATTGTTCTGCAAAAAAAAGAAAGCTATAGGCTGTTAAAGACTATGTTGCATCATGATTGAGATGTGTATATGTATTTCTCCCTGTGTTCCTCTTTACTATGTCCCACACTTTCTACACATTTTCACTTCTTAATCCATAGAATCATAGAATCATAGAATCGTTTGGGTTGGAAAGGACATTAAGGATCATCTAATTCCAATCCCCTTCCAATGGCAGGGACACCTCCCACCAGCCCCGGCTGCCCAAGGCCCCATACAACCTGACCTTAAACACTTCCAGGGATGGGGCAGCCACAGCTTCCCTGGGCAACCTGTGCCAGTGCCTCACCACCCTCTTCATGAAGAATTTCTTCCAAAAGTCTAGCCTAAATCTTCCCCCCTGTAATTTACTGCCATTCCCTGCCCCCCGCCTCGTATCACTACATGACCTTGTAAGAAGTCCCTCCTCAGCTTTCTTATACGCCCTCTTCAGGTACTAGAAGGTTGCTATAAGGTCTCCTAGGAGCCTTTTCTCTTCTCCAGGCTGTACAAGCCCAACTCTCTCAGCCTGTCCTTGTATGGGAGGTGCTCTTGCCCTCTAATCATCTTCATAACTCTCCTCTGGACCTGTTCCAGCAGTTCCATATCCTTCTTATGTCAAGGAATTATGACTTCTGCAATATTTGAGATATTCAAATAATATGTAAGATACAAGTTTCTCAATAAAAAGAACAGCTTAGTGAATAAAATATTCTAACTAGACTTGGACCATGTCTCACAGCTAAAGGTGCACTTTGGCCAAAGAAAGCAAAAAAAACTAAAAAAAAGGTATTCTAGAAGACAAACCTAGGGGTTTTGAAAAGTAGAATTTAAAAATAAAACGCTGCACCCAGCTTTCTTAAATCCTCCCAGATGATTTTCATTTTAGGAAAGAATGAGAATATGAAAAAACAAAAAAGGTAGGTAAGCACACAGAAAATCAAATTTAAGTTTTTTAAAAGGATCGTGAAACTTGAACTTTATTATCACTATCCTACTTTCACACGTCAAGCAAACGTGAAGTGGAAGAGTAGCATCATAAAGAGAGACTACTCTAGACTTTGCATAGAGAAATCTGTCTTCAGACAAAAGGTAATTCCTGCAGGAAAGTTCCAGTACACAGCTTTTATCATTCCTTTTTTCTGCCAAAAACACCAGAAGACCATAAAGGAAGATTTTATTAAAGCAGACACCTACACGGGGAAACACTTTATTTAATTTGGACCTGGACTGATTCTGGTGATTTTGCCCAGGCTGACAAGCTAGTCCCTGTAGCCAGGAATGTGTTATGCCTGCCTTGTTTTCTTGAGGCAGCTTTTTTTCTTATCCTGTACAGCTGGCACATGCAGCATGCTATTCACACTCTTAGGAGGAAGAAGAGTTAGCAGCTCTTTTGGATTTCCTGCCATTTTGCTAGTTATCCTAGAGCACTGAGTAGGGCAGAGCCTTCTGTTCAATAATGTCTCACCCTGCTAGACCTGTACAGTTATCACTGGCTTCAGTGTGCTATTCCTTCCATGGTGAATGAAAGCATGTTTGCCTCTAAAGAGCATTGCTAAAGCCTTATCTCAAAGACTGTGGATCCCGTTTCAAGGAATTCCTTCTTCCCTGTACTTAACTGTGCTCAGTTTAACATTTCCTCAGTTTCTTAGGAAGACTTCCACTGATATTAGCAAGAGTCAATCCAAACCTGAACAACAACTGCACAGCTGTTAGTCCACTAAAATTTCCCATTTATTAAGGTAGCACACTTTTTTTTTGGAGTTGAGATGGCAGACCACAAGTTTAACTGTTCTATCCCTGGTCTTTTTGCAGAGACAAGGTGAGAGTTTACTGGTTTTCATTACAGTGTTTTAAGCAGTGCAGCTGCTCTACCACTATGAATTAGGCTGAAATAATTAAATTCTGTCACTGAGACCAATGAATGAGAGTAAATTAGCAACAGTGACCTTCTACTGCAGCTAAATGGCTCACTGAATTTGAAGCAAAAATCTGCTGAGAAAATACAAGTGATAAACTTGTATTTAGCCCTTTTAGCCCACAGCCATGTAGTAAATAACCAATGCAATTCTCTTTCTTGGTCATTGAAATCTGGTGGAAACCTACAATCCTCCCACAGCCTATTCTGCATCTTAATAGCAATAATGTCAGATTTAAAGTGAGAGAGATAAAGACACTAACTGCAAACCAGCTTTTGGGTCTCTGAAGAACAAACGTATTTCATTTGCTGCAGAGATTAGTTAAGCACTTGTAATTCACAGAACAGACCTTCATAAGGCACTATTCTGGATTGTCATTAAATTCTGTCAGCTCCTGCAATCACAGAAGCCGCTGGTATTGTGAGTATGATTAGGTGCAGATGAATCTAAGGAAACCGTAAGCAAGCACTCAACTTTCTTCGTGCCCTTGCAGTGCTGCAACCAGAGAGAAGGGAAATTCTGAGCCCTGATTTCACAGAGTTTTACTCAAAGCAGGATATATCTCCCCTACTAAGGATATCAAATCCTTGACCTTTGTTTCTTTTATCTCCTTTACTTTCGATTTAAAATATTAGAAACACTACAAAAAACACAATCTTCTGAAAAGCCTTGACAAATGCATTGGAAAAATCATATAGAGGGAATAAAAGCATTCTGCTTAGCACATAAATAGACAATCCACTGGAAGTGAGATTATTTGGAAATCTCCAGCTCCTCACAATTTGATTTCTTTATAGGGAGAGAGTTATCTATACGTCTTATATATGCCAAAGCTTCAGCTTCCACATAAATACATTTTCTCCTGTCACTTACTATTATTGCATTATTATTATCGTTGTTGTCATTGTTGCTATTTTACTTCCTATACCAGATACACTTTTCAAATATTCCATCCATAAGAACTTTAATATTTAGACAGCAGATGGTGATAACTGACTGTACCCAAGGCTGCAGGCTAAAGATAACAGCCTTCTAGTTACATCAATAGTATTTGCACTTATCTTCAAAACTACTGAATAATGGCATATCTATGAATCTCCTGAGTTGTTTGATTCGGGAAGGGAACTAGGATGCGTTCTTTTTACAATATTTAAACTACACAGTATTCAGAGTGTGCTGTGAGTTGATTTCTAAGACAGAGTTGTGTGTCTACTTATTTCCATGGACTTGTGTCACAACTAGAGCTCTGTAGTTTAAAAAACTTGAAGTTTTGATTTAGGGGACCTAGTATCCACCATGTTATAACTTAAACTGCTTAGTCATAAGAAAAGCACTTTATGCATAAGTGTATATGTTTGTGTGCATGTACCAATATTGTGTGTGCTTGCCTCAGAAGTCCTGAAATGACAGAGCACAACCCTGGGAAGGGAGCCTGGGGACGCTTTGTGATGTCTAAAGAATATTATGGGATGGGAATGCAGAAGCAAGGTTATAGCTGAAGTCTTAAGTATTTTATTAAGCCACCCTGCACCCTCTGTCATCATCTATCTGCTGAGTCTGCTCAATAATGCTGGTTTGAAGCAGCTAAGGAATGACTTAGCGAAAATGCAATGAAGAAAGCCCTGCTTTGATAGAAAGAAATAAATATAGATCTAGAATAGAAGGTCAGTGCTGACGTTAGTACCTTGGATTTAGCTTTTAAGGAAGAAACTTATAAAACAGAACTTAAGGATATCACTGACAGGATATCCTTCTACTTAGTCTCAAAAGGTACTGCTGACTAAAGCTAGAACAGAAAAAAAAAATAAATCGCAATGTAAAAAAAGAGTTTGTGATAAAAATTTCACATTAAAGCCTAATATTTATACCTGTAACTAAACATGTGGAAAGTGTCTTCCTTCACACTGTCAAATGATTAGCATCATCTTTTCTTGTTATCTGCAAGATCCAACTTAAGGAGAGTTTTAGATTGTTAAATGTTTGACTCCAACTCATTTTTGCTCCTTTTCTTACAAGCATGTCACCTGCCTCTATCACAGAAGACAAATGTTAACCTGAATCAAGTCTGACAATTGAAAATGAATAAAAAGCATCTGGCAGTGGTAATGACCTTGACCTACTCCTCCACTTTTGTCAGTTTCTGAGATGGCTCTGCTGATAAATAAAGAAATTTTCAGCAGAAGCCTGTACTTAAGAAGGGAGAACTGAAAGAAAAGATACATTAAACTGGTAACTGGGCTGATTTGTCCATTCCTCAGCCTCCTCAAGTGATGAGGGATCTGGCTGATGCCATTGTGAGGCCACTATTGATTATCCAGGGGAAGGATGCTGAGGACAGGAGGAAAGAAAATGTCACTCCAGCCTTCAAAAAGGATGTGAGGAGGATCCAGGGAACTACAAGTTGGTTAGCCTTTTTTCAGGACCTAGAAGGCTGGTGGAGCAAATAATCCTGGAACCAATTTTCGAACAGATGAAGGACAAGAAGATACTTACAAGTAGTCATGAATTTATGAAGGGGAAATGATGTCATTCCAACCTGACAGCCTCCTATAACTTGCTTCATGGATGAGGGAATAAGAATGGATGCTGTTTATCTCAACTTTAGCAAAATTGTAAACATAGTCTTGGGACATCCTCATAGAAGAAACAATGAAGCACAGATTAGATAAGCAGGCAGTAATGTGGATTGAAAACTGAACTGCCTGGCTCAAAGAGTTGTGGGCTGCATTATCATGTTGGAGGCTGGTGTACTTGTTTTGTATGGGATAGAATTCTGTCAGTGTTGATACTGGGGACAATATTATTTTACATCTACTGGATGATGGGAGAACACTCACAACAAATTTACAGATAACATAAAGCTGGAAGGAATGGCTGATACACAAGATGGTTATACTGCCATTCAGAGGGATCTAGACAGGTTGGAAGATGAGCCAACAACAATCTCATGAAGTTCAACAAAGGGAAATACTGACTTTTGCACCCAAGGAACAACAATCCTAGGTGCCAGTACAGTGTCTGCTGGGGCAGACCAACAGCAAAGTAGCTTAGCAGAAAAGTCCTTGCAGGTCCTGGTGGGCAACAATTTCACCATGAGTCAGCAACACATCCCCATGGCAAATGCAGCCAACAGCCTTTCCAGCTACGTTAGGAGAAGTGCTGAGGAAGCAGGTTGAAGAACATGACTCTACTTCTCTACTCACCACTGGTGAGACACCTCTGGAATGTTGTCTCCAGTGCTGGGTTCCTCAGTATGAGACCTGGACATACAAGAGTGAGTCCAGTGAAGGTTCATGAGGATAATTGAATTGGAGCATCTATTATCTGAGGAAGGCAGAGAGAGATGGGCCTGTTCAACCTGCAGAAGAGAAGAAACTCCAGAAGGATCTTGCCAATGTGTCTAAATACCAGGTGCTTGGATGGGGGAGTAAAGAAGATGGAGCTGTAAAGGTGTCCATAAAACTCAGTGGCAAAAACTGAAATATAGAAAATTCCATTTAAAGTAAGGGGAAAAAAGTTTTCTTTTGTTTCCTTTTTTGTTTCTTCCCCCACCGCCCTAAGAGTGGTCATTACATTGGAACAGGTTGCCCAGAGAGTCTGCGGACTTTTGTCTTTGGAGATATTTGAAACATGATTGTACATGTCTGTGAGCAACCTGCTCTAACTGATCCTGCTTGGACGAAGGGGTTAGACTATATGATTTCCAGAGGTCCCTTGCAGTTTCAACTGTTCTGTTGTCCCTTGGGAGGCAAAGGAATGGATGAGGTGCTGGAGAGATCTTAGATTTAAACTGAAAATCTCTTTCATGTTTTATTCTGAAGTAACACTTATTCCTTATCAAGATAGGGGACATTGGAGTACACTCAGGAAATTCAGCAGAGTCCAGGCTCACTGGGGAGTGATGCTACCATGGAAAGAGTAAACTGCCTTCAGGCCCTGTGACTATGAGCAAGACTTCCACCTCTCTGACTTTGCAACTCACTGTAAGCTCTTCAGAGCCAGTGTGTTCTCATTATAAATGCTGGGTTTGAATTTATTACTTTAGCACAAACAATGCATAACAAGCTTCAGTCCTCAGGGACAAACAGAAGCCAGGCAGGCAAGTGTTTGTTCCATTCTTTAGACCCATCCTAGGGAGATGTATGGCTTCTAAAGACGTACTTTGATTATAGGTGACATTATGCTTTGGTCAGAGTAATGACTTTAATTTTTTTCTGCACATGAAAGCTGTTTTTTAACAAGCTCATTTGAATATTGATAAAACTGTACCTGTGGAAACATGAGTATCAGAAGAAGACAGGAATAATTCTGGAATTCTCAGCACATATTTGAACTGTTGGCTTTTACTCAGCTCTCATGGTAGAGGTTGGTGTCATGGCTTTGGCAGCACCAGCAGCAGCCTCTGTAGGGACAGATGGTCTGTCTCAAAGGCAGAAGGAAGGCGTGTTGGGTGGGAAGGTTTGGTAGTAAGTGGGGCTACAGCAATGGCTTTTGTGAGAAGCTGCTAGAAACCAGGGGTTGCTAAGTCCAGGACAGACCCACTTCTGGCCAAGACCAAGCCAATCAGCAACAGTGGTAATGTCTCTGTGAAAACATATTTAAGAAGTGGGGACAAAAGAAATGAGAGGACAGCAGCAGAGAAACATGGGGAGGTGCATGCCTCCCCTCCTACTCCCATCCAGCCTGCGGCCAAGCTATATGGGCTTGTTGCACCAATTGTGCCGTCCTAGCACAGCATTGAAGAGAGAGAGACAAGCACGTGAGAGAAACAGACGGTAGACATCAGATGCAAGAAGAATAGCACCACAGAGAACGCTACCATCAGTGAAGAAGAAGGGAGGGAGGAGGCAGTCCAGATACCTGAGCAGAGATTACCTTGCAGCCAGTAGAGGAGATCATGGTCAAGAAGACAGCTGTCCCCCAGCAGCTCATGAGGACTCCTGGTGGAGCAGATATCTGCTGCAGCCCATAGAGGACCCTGCACTGGAGGTGCCCAAAAAAGCCTGTGATCCCATGGAAACCAGTGCTTGCGTAGGGCACGGAGGACTGCAGTCTACAAGAAGGACTGAAGTTGTGACAAGTTTGTGGAGGAATAGTCTCCCATGCAAGGGACCCCACATTGGAGCAGAGGAAAGGTGTATGGGATCAACCCCCTGAGAAGGAAGGACTGGAGAGAAAATGTGTGATGAACTGACTGCAACCCCCTGAAAGGAAGAATGTTCTATCATCCTCTGGCGCTGGTGGGGAGGATGTACAGGAAATTGGGAGCAAAAGTCAAGTTCAGGAAGAAGGGAAGGAGCAGGAAATGTGTTATTTTTTGGTACTTGGTTTTGTTTCTGAGGATCTCGTTCTGGTTTGGTTGGTAATACATTAGATTAATTTTTTTCCCCAAATGAAGTCTGTTTTGCCTGTGACAGTAACTGGTAAATGATCCCTCCCTGTCCTTATCTTGACCTGTGAGATTTGCCTTTGTTTCTTTTGATTCCCTTTCCCAACAGGATTCAGAAGCGTGAAGGGTGTGCTAGGAGCTGTATAGTTCTTTGTTGCACACTGGTGCCAGCAGTCACACGGTCCTTTGTTGCCAGCTGGGGCTCAAAACCAGGGCAGAGAATCTGAAGAACAGAGTCCCTAGTGCAAACAAATCATGCTGCTTCCCGGCAGAAGTGGGGTTTACAGCTGTCTCAGGACAGGTCACTTAAAGTGAAAGTTACAGATACGTGATGAGTGCCCCAAGCCTGCTCTTTCCCATTCAAGTATACTGTAGACTTCATCTAGTCCACTTATCCCTATTTTCATCACTTACTAGCTGTGCAGTACCAACACTAACAAAGTGCTCTGCTTGCTATCAGTGCCAGTTTTTAAATGAATGCACAAAGGCTAAATCAGCTTCAAATAATTACAAAAAATTAAAATGTCTATTACTATCTGGGTAACAATTCAGTGAACGCAACTTTCATACACTTACCTTTATAGCAAAATGGAGTCCTATTAACCCTGTGAGAATTTTTATGTAACTTCCAGCTGTAGCTATCTTGGCTTATACCTGAATTTTTTTAGCGATCTCCTGCCTTCGCAATTCGAAAGCACTACCTTCAGCAGTTCAGAGTACATAGGCTTTAATGCGCTAGCATGCCAGTGGCTAGAGAGAGACCTATTACTTAGAGAAAGGGATATAAAACTAACATACTGTTTGTGCTTTGCAACACCACAAAGGGAGCTTCTGCTGTAGGGGTAGAAACAATGACATCAAAACCAGCATGTAAGTTATAGTTTCATTTGTTACCTAGCCTTTTCTTTTGCTTTTATAGGTCATCATCACATTGGTTGCATTTTAAATATTACTGGTTTTCATTTTCAAGCAGTAACGTAACGTTAAATCAATAGTGGCAAGATCTACATGGCACAGCTATTTCCCAGCATGATTCTGTGCAGCTCAGCAAGTAATTTCACCTGCTGAGGGAACTCAGGAAAGAAACCAGGCAATTTCATAAGGCTACTAAATCAGTGTAAACAAAGTTGTATTTAGGCTAGACCAGAGAATGGCCTCAAGTTCATAAGCATAGGAATTTGCAGCTTACACATCTTAATAGCAAATTTAATACTAGCTGAGTTTGGCACAAATCACGAAATTCTTGTTAAACCATTCCGGATTTTTTGTCTGTTTGCTTGTTTTAAATGAGATACTAGGAGGTTGGAGGAATATAAATTTCCTGGCAAAAGCTGTATGGAAAATGTAAGAAATAACATATTTCATAGGAACAATTTATGCTGTTGATTCTTTCTTGATGGTGTTATCTTGCTCTTTAAAACTGTAGCTTAGAAATGGATAAAGCCTTTCTAAAATTTCCTATAGAAAGTAATAAAGAAAGAATAAACCAAACCAAAACATAATAAAATTTAAAAAAATCTAATATAAAAACCAAAATCAAATCCTACAAAACCACCACGTGCCTGAAATCTTCAGGTTTTTCCAGTGTCTCTCTGATGTGTTTGAGCTGTCTGTTTCACACTCACTCTTCTCTGGGGTGGCTGGCAGACCCCAGTACCTGCCAGTGCAGGATGTGGCCGGGGGGCTCTGCCATCCCTTGTCATGGGAGCACCATGATGGGGGAGAAGCCAAGTAGCAGCCACTATGGAACGTTGCCTTTCAGCCACTGTTGAACATGTTGGTGGCTTGCTATATTATTTCATTTGTGTCCACTAAAATGCTTATTACTTGGACCCAGGAAAAGCATAGGCTGTTTCAAAAAAAAAAAGAGATTTTACTCAGAATGTTTTTCTTTTCTGCATGGGTATGCTTTCAGCTTTGCACAAACTGCAACATAAATGTAGAACTCTGAAGGACTGATCTGTGCATTACAACAAAATGTCTACAGGCAGCAGTAATTGTGTTTTGGCAAAATTAAAATATAGTTCCAGGTCAAAGCTTCTACTGAACATGTATTTTAAATATTTTCCTGACTGCAGTTTGGCAAAGGCTTTAGTACATTTCAAGAACATAGTAAACACTTCTGCAACAAATAATTAGATTTTTTTAATAGCAACTTTCTGGAATTTGTTTATTTGGTGTGAATGACAGATTATGGAAAACTAGACCCAAAGTGAATAAAAAGGAGAAAAAAAATGTCTAGATACATCAAACTCAACAGTTGACCAAAATGGCTCAGTATTTTAACATATAAAAATGTCTGTCTTGTTCGTGTGCCAGATGTATATTTGTCTTCTTTGATTATCATTTTCTTTTGTAAATGGAATGAAATATGCCTTTTTACTGATATTATCTTGCCTTCATTTTCCACTGTATCTCAGCTTTATTTTGTTTTTGTGATAAAGACCAGTAGCAAATGGCCATTGTAAATTCCCTGATCCATGACCCGTGACTGATCAGTCTCAGTGCGTGTTAAAGCAGGGATGGTTCAGCTCTAATTTACAACACTAGGCTAAGGCCTCTATCATATTCCTGTCACTCTTAAACAGATAGTCTGACCCATCACCACTTGTTCCTTCTCTTTCTTTGTGCCGAGTGTAAGAAGATGAAATTGAATAAATTACAGTTTTGGCACATCCACCAAATTTACTCCAAAGCTTTTAGTGAAGGAAACATTCTTCAATAAGGATTTTCACACAATGTAATGTCACTTCAATGTCACAGTGTTAAGTGAGATTACCAGAGCAGAAAATGTGTGTACTTGTTCTTTTGCATAAATGTTTACATACAGATACACATGTAGACAGAAATTCTCTTTCAGCACTGTTTCACATATACATTACTTAATCTAAAACATTTACTTTCATATTCAGCACAAATAAAATGACATTAAATAGAAAAACAAAAATACGCTATTTACCATAGTCTCTTGGCAGGTCCTGTAGTTTTATGTGCTGAAATCATCAGGGCAGCACAGCATAAAGTTGATGTAGTGCTGAAAAAAAACCAGCTGTATCAATATGAATCTATCTCAGCAAAGCAATATTTCTCACCTCTTAATGTAGGACCATGAGTCAAAGTGACAATTGACAAACATTCAATAAAAGGTCAAAAAACAACAATACAGACAGGTCTGTTAAGGGCGTATGTTATCTGTTTTTGATAAGTGAAACAATTGGCCTAAGTCATGTCTCCTGGGGCTCTTCAAGTCTGAGTGAAGAGCAGTCATAGAGTTGAAAACGATTATAATGATTTTCTTTCCTTTATGCCCTTCCAGGAGAACTTGCTGCATGGTTTGAAAGGCAAATGCGATATCAAAAGACAGTTAGCTTAAAATAAAGGTAAAAACTCTCCTTGGTTTACTTAGGTTTAAATAAATTAAACCAAGAGTTAATATGATTGCGTAACATGTGGTTAGGACACCCAGTTATTTAGTGTATCTTATCAAAGGGAAGAGGAGACAGCTTCTTAAATGCACGTTAAAGCCACAGAGTAAGTCAAAGCTGTTCATACTTACAACAAGTGATTTGCAGATGGATATAGACAAAACGCTGTAAGAATACATCTCTTTCTAAAGAATATTTAAAATATGGATGCCAGTGGAGAATTTCCTTTATTTTCAGCCTATTTACATTTTAGGGATGGAACTTTGTTCTTAATTTCACATTTGCTTTGTTCATATTGGTAAGTACCAAATTTTGTGTCCTCTCTTTTAAAAAGAAGGAATACATGCTCTTCCTTTATCCTAGAAGAGAGTTTTCCTTAATGTGTTGCATGTAGTCAAGGTCCTTAGAGGCACTTAATTTCTGTGGGAGTTAGCTAAGTTGGATTGCTCTTCACCAGGAAGAGAAGTTTTTGGCAGTTCTTAGCTATGTGGGTCAGTGATGCTAAAGTCTGAGAAATTATTCTAGGAGTTGTGGCTGTCACACTGGCAAGGATGGAGAAAGGGAGGGAAACACTGGCTGAACCTCCTGGAAACCTGTCGTCGAAGCAATTGTCCTCATCCAAGTTCCCCCAGAGGTCAGTTAGCATGGAAAATATAAATCCCAGTTCCTACAAGTACAGAACAGAGAACAGTAGCTGTGAGTATCGCCTACACATCTAAATTCATGGTGACAGTTTTTACCCCTGCTTTTTCCTTTCATGCTGAATGAACACTTCAGTCAAGGCAGGCACAGGGAGCATCTCTTTGTCTTTCACTAGCATCAAATGACCAGAAGCATGAGGCTTTTGGGCTAGATGTTCTTTGCTTCATCTTTCCTTCTTAGCTAAGTGTGTTTCTCAGTTACCTTAGAAAGGCAAAATGATGGATTATTCTGTGTCTTATAAAAATACATTAGAGGTGTAAATGGAGATGACCCTTACCTCCAAAATTTTAATGTGAAGCTGATGCTGAAAGTTAAAACAATGCCACAGGTAGTGGAGGAATGATAATGTTAGCTGGCAGCGGCCTGTGTAAGCATAATACAGCATGAATTATTCTCATTAAAATGTAGAAGAGTATGCCCTGTATATTCACCATATATATGGGGCATGACAAGGCACTCCTTGCCTTTAATTTCCTGGTTTTATGTTATGTCCTCACTCTGAGAATCATTATTTTCAAATATACTTATTGTACTCCTGCACCTTCACCTGAAAATCCTCAACAATTTATTCTGTATTAGTTCGGACTAAAAAAGTATTCAGGTGTTTTTTTTCTGACTAAAATATATACCATTTATTATATTAAAGACATGCTGTAAATGCAATGTTAACATTGCAGGTATGATGTACTGAAGGGAAAAAAGAAGTGCCCCTAAAGCACTCTCCCATCTGTGCCTCAGGGAGTAATAACATAGTTAACTCTAGGGGCTTCACACTGAGTAGGGAATGCAAAGCAGAGCAATGGAAGGACTGCAGCTATGCAAACTGAGCTGGACCTAATTGAATTCCTAACAGATGGGAAATAATTAAATCATTTATTATCACTTCACAATTAGTTAACTCACAGGTATACCTCAGACAATAAAATGGTTTTATCCAACCTTCTGCTAGGGTTTTAAAGTTTTTATCATCTCATCTTCTCCAGACCTATTACTTCATGGCTCAATTTAATGAACAGCAAGCTTGTCAACATGAAACAATCTCTCTGTCTGTTTAGAAAACAAAAATACAAGTATAAACAAACTGCTTGTGTGTCATTCTACATACAGACAGTACTTGTTTTGAAGATATTCTTTCATACACAGGCTTCTACTTTCACTTGACATTTAAAAATGTCTAGGTGATAAGACTTAAATGTTTAGGGGCAAACCAGAATAACAGAAAATAACTTGATTTTCAGACAAGGAAATGTGTTGTCTTTGAAATAATTTTAGTCCATCTCAGTCGTCTGCATGTGTTGTGATTTTCTTTTTTCCTTTGCTGTCCTCCCTACGTTGCTGAAAGGCTCAGTTCACAGAAGAATTTGGACACTGGACTGCTAAGCCCAGCAGGTTGTCTGCATTAGGCAACTAACTGTCTGGTGGACTTGTCCCCGAGTTAGACATTCAGGCTGTGGACAGTATTCAGGAAGAGTCTGGCATATCACAGTGGGATGCAGAAGCCAGGGCAATAGTCCTTCAAGGTTATGAAGAGGTCAAATAAAGTCATGTAATTGATGTGTGGTGCGTTTTGAAGACACAAGCCTAGTTCCCTGATCCAGGATGGCACCCAGAGCTGGGTGTCATTCACAGATGGAAATGTACCATGAGGGGTTGCTTGTGACACTTATAGCAGCTGCACAGCACTTCGATTCACTTCCCTTCTATGCCTGAAGGAATAGAATCATTCAGTGTGAATATTGAAACTGTAAAGTTGAAGTTTTCTAGACCTAAGCACTCTCAGTGTCATCTTTTGATGTTATTTGTTGTAATATATATATTATTTTGCAAAGAAAGAACGTGGAGTATAGTCAGCATGGGAGATGAGAGATGTAGGTTCAAAATCCTTCAGGCATAGAAGAAAATTAAAATATCTTCTACCTCATAGACAAGGGGGAGCTAGCCAGCTGCCTGCTCAGAACTTAAACAGTTGTTGATAAACTCAGTGTCACTCAAGCATTTGAAAGATTAATTGGTTGTTACAGAATCACAAAACGGCTGAGGCTGGAAGGTGCCTCTGGAGTTTGTGCAGTCCAAGCCCCCTGCTCAAGCAGGTTCAGCTAGAGCCAGTTGCTCAGGATCATGTCCAGCTGAGTTTTGAGTATCTCCAAAGATGGAGATCCTACAATCTCTCTCAGCAACTTATGCCAGTATTTAGCCACCCTCTTGGTGAAAAAGTGATTTCTTATATTCAGATAGAACATCTTGTATTTTAGCTTGTGCCTGTTGCTACTTGTTCTGGACTAAGTTATGTATTGAATTCAGGTGACTCCAGGGGTAGCTGGCAGCTTAGTGGGGGTTGGGTGGACCTGTATTCCAGTCTTAGAACCTGCCTGTAAACTCTTCTTTAAAAAAAAAAAAAAAGTATTTCCTGCAGCTCTATGCAGTCTCTAACAGGAAAGTGGCTTCCTGAAAAAGCTGCCTTCATCATAACTGTTTTCAAGTTTTTTTACTATCCTACATTTATGAAATCTGCCAGAACACTTCCTAGGCTCCAGTTTCTTTGGATTACAAATGTCCTAGAGTTAAGATTTTGTCTCTCATTTATATGAGTCAGACTTTCAACCGCCTCTGTTTATAGATAGTCTACATCTAGTAATAGGAATGATTTCTTTAGTAATTGACTTCAACCTAATCATAGCAATTGTATTAACTGTAGGTCTGACTACATATATATATATATATATATATACAAAAGATAATTTGAATTATGATAAAAAGGTCAATTGCTGAAGGCTTTGGGATAAATGTGATGTGTACCTTGCACTGTGATCCAGTCTCTTGCATGGAAAAGTCAAACAAATATCAAGTGATCTAATTGTCATTACTTATCCTTATTGAAGTGAAGGGGTTTAAATGCTTCATTTAAATAGCTGCAACTTTGAATTATATGTCTTTATGAAACCAGGCATTATTGAAGTCTCTGTTTTCACATACGCAGGTCCATATTGCCAAACAGATACACAAAGTCTAGGAGAAAACTTCAGGTTTTTCAGGCTATTTTCTCCGAAGACTTTACTGGTATAGCTTAATTCCTACTTTTTGAGGTTATAGTTATAAATCATGTTTTCAACTAGGATAATGATGTTGAGGTTATATGCTGTTACGTAAGTGCAGAACTGAAACAGTTAAATACCAGGCATTGTCACATGGAGGAATGGAGAACTGAAGCTACTGTTCTTGATGGCTGTTGTTAAGGTTTGTAGCTGTGAGAGAAACAGATGTTCAAGGAGGAAAGAAAAAAAAACACTGGGATACAGTCTGAGAAAGCAGTGTGATGCAACTCTAAGAATACCTGCAAAAATTTTTGCAATTAGTAATAACTGAAAAGATGTTGAAACTGTGGGAAAAGATACTCTTTTCTTGACTGCTTTCCCGATCCAGCTCAGTAGACTGTTTTCTCTACAGTACACCAAAGAGGCATTCAACTACATTGCCAGTTTCTCCCGATGGAGATGAAATACAGTAACTCAGAATTAAAGTTATTAGGGCAAAGAATAGTAGCATGCTGTACTGAGAGAAAGGAAAGTTGTTTGAGTCATGGATCATCCAGTACAAGTACATGAAGTCAAACAATGTTTTGTTTTAGTTTGCCTTTTAATTTGGATTTGGTTTTCCTCTACAGTAATTGCTTTCATGCATCAGCTAGATATATATCAACACATCTCAGATGAGCTGTCTCAGACCTGTGATGTTTGCTTCAGAAGTTTCAAAGTAATCACTTGAAAACATGGTTTCAAATGATTGTCAGCTTCTATTTGGAATTCATTGACCTCATGGGAGTTTACAGGTCATGAATAATATAGGAATACAAACAGGCCTTCCTGAAACTAATTCAGCTGTTTACAACTGTGCAATTCAGGTTCTTCTCATCTCTCTTATTGCCTGTGCCAGAGAACAGGAGTAGAACATTAAAGAGCCTGGAAACACACAGAAGATCGTCAGTCTTACCATCTTGCACAAGAAATCTGCACACCATGTGATTACGAAGACCTTAAAGATGAACCTGAGCCAATACATTTTCCACTGGTGACAGCCACAGGTAGCCTTAGTTTGACCATGCTCCTGGTGGCAACAAAATTCAAGTCCAAAATAGAATGGAGTGAATGCAATTTAAAATATAACAGGAGTGTATCAGTAAATAGAAATAAGGGAATGAAACTGCAACCATATGAGAAAGTATCCTGCTGACACCAAAAGGTTTACTTGTCTGAACAGACATGGTAAAATACAAAAATATGGCACGCATCATTTGGAATTGCTGCTTTCCAATCAAGTTTACAGGTCAAACATGAAGCCTATTTGTAGGCTTGCACACTCTGCTTATGCAGCAAAATAGCACTTCAGACAATAACTTCACAAATAAGCGGATTCCTACTAAATGGCCAGCCTAGGCTTCACTGTGGTCATAGTTTCGTATCTTTTCATAGTGAAAGGGAGGCATTTTTTAGGAATAGAATAATTTAGATGAGATGCTTTTTCTTTTCCTCTTGCAAAGTCTTTGCAAAATTAAATGCATATCATACCTTTGGGAAAACCAGCTCAGGTAATATCTTGAAAACACTGCTTCCTTGCTGAAGATCACTATTAGTGTGTGCATGTATATTCATTTTTACTACAGTTATAAACAACACTAAGAGTACTTCATCCGTCTAAGCACAAAATAATAAATGAACTCATACATGATTAATATTATTTTAATTAATTTTTCAACTCTCTAAACAACAAAGCCTCTTTCATAAATGAACAAAAGATAAACCTCCACAGAAAGTTTTCTCTTTTTTTGGTTTTGTTTTTTTTTTTTTAAATGTGGGAGCTATAAAGCTGAAGATGTTTTTAGAGTACTTTTAATAGTAACACTCAAAACTATTTTTTTGAGCTGAATCTCAGACCTGAAGGTGTTAGCAAGCCAGATTGATCTTCTGAATCTGAACTATCGAGATACAGACACTTGTATTAAACTTCTCTAATGGGTGTAAATATAAAGTCTAAAGAGGCATTGATGAGGACAGGAGTGTTTATAAAATTTCTTTGTATTGTGAACCACATTTCTACATCATCAAGCTACTCATTAATCTAAACTTCATCATTTCTGAGTGTGATTACTGTTCAGATCACCAAACCTTAAGTCAGACTAGACTGAGAATCTCAAACAAAGAAAATAAAGCAAAAACCCCTGCCTTCATTCCTCTACAATAATAAAACTACAAAGAAAAAGAACAACTAAGCTGAGAGAAGGCACTCAATTCTTTCTCATGTTTTCAAATTAATCAGTTCCTGTGTCTGTTTCAGGCCCTAGACAAAGTCAACACTCTAAATAATCAAAATAATTGATAAATAATCTGATGTTTTTTCAAATATATTTTTAAACTCCCAATACCATTTCAATTCTTTGTCAAGCTGTATGTACGTTTGATTCCGTGATGCTCCTGTCAAGAAAATGTATATTTTACTTCATTTGTACAGATCACAAAGCAGTGTGTAATTTTTAAACTTTAATTTTGGTTTTCATTTTGCTTCTAATCTAACTATTTTGTGTGATCATAGTGATGACCATATTGAGAATCACATCAACACACTGATGAGCAGCTTTTGTTCTCTGTTCCCCAATGTGTTCACACTTAGTAACTCCTGTCTGTCACGTTGCCAGTTCAACAGAGAGTTTGAAGTATCTCATCAATGCGTTATCCTGTTCCTTAAAAAGGATGGGAGGCCAAAATTGCGTAATTATATTCATGTTGTAAGGCTTTTCTCAGGGATGTGATACAGAACCGGCACACAGAAAATGTTCTGATCTAATGCTAACAGAAAATGATAGTTCACACAGCTTGCCTGTCCCAGTAGGACAGCCCTTTGTTTACTCAAGGCAGCCAAAGAAACTTTGCTGGGAGCAGATGAAGAGAACAACTTTAAGCTACCTCTACAAACATGATGAAATGTTGAATAACAGGTGTTAGAGCAGAATAACATTAGTTTCATCATTGTAGAAGCTTGATATAGCTGATAATTGCACAAAGTTTATAGCACTTTCTGAGGGACTCAGGAAAGCTTTCACAAGTTTAGGGAAGAAGAAAAGCGAAAGCCAAATGCTCTAGTGAATTACTGGAATGAAATATTGAGTAAGGAGAAATAATTCTCTTGTTATTGAGAGAGCAACATTTTTTTGATATTAATAGTTTATCTTTTAGCCTACCAGACATTGCTGGAATAAATACTTTTCCTGCTTGGAGTTCTCATATGAAGTCCATGACTGAACGTATTTCTTTCTTATTCAGATATTCCAGTTAATTTATTAACATTTTACCTCTGACTTCAAATTGTACTTCTGTATGTGAAGCCACCATTTATAAAAAAGTTACGACTGACCAAGGCTGATTGCTACATGATAAAGTGACAGGTTAGCTATAGTGCTTAGATATCTGGAAGAGAGTTTGAATGGCTTAGAGCAAGCCCACTCTTGGTAAGTATGTCCTTGGATCCAGATATCTCTGGATCGAGATCTCTTTATTACTTCCCGAAGTAGCAGCATACCTAGAAAAAGCCAAAAAGGCCAAAAAGGCCGACTAATTTGTTGTTAAGCTTATAATTCAGCCTGTCTGATATTTAATCTATTACTACAGTGTTTAAAAGTGAAGCTGTAGCCCCATGTGATGTGATCTATTGGCTAAATAAGAACTGTGATATTTTGTGAAAGCCAAAAGAAGTAATTATGATGCTAAGAGCTTTTAGATTGGAAGCTGGAAGGTGATAACAAAACTGAACAGAGGATGAATCATTACGGCCTTTATTGTTTACCATTCAGAGAAAAAACATAGATTTTATGTTTGGAAAAACTCTAGTTTTAGAACTTTCTCAAAAGAAGAATCAATTTTTCATTAAATATGACCCATGTAGATGCATTTCCTGCTTTTTTTTTCAATTTTACATTTATAAACATAAGTAATTAAATGTGGAAAAATCCTATTTTATTCCTCTTCCATGCCAGAACAAGCAGAATATAAAGCTAACAATAGTGACACATACCAATGCTATTTCTCTGATGTTTTTACCTCATTCTAGCCCCCCAAAAAGGAGGAAAAGTCTCATATCATATCTGAAAATGTTATTGTATGGTACCACATCATAAATGAAGAATCTGCATTATGATTTGGTCATTCATCTTCCTAGGAGACAATCCATCATTAGTTCAGAAAAAAAAATATTATCTTTAGTTAATAAATAGCAATATTACTATTGCTGGAAGGCAGAGCTTTCATTCCCTCAGTCAATACATCGTGGTACCCATGCAAGTGAGATTAACTCTTCAGCCTTTGCAAGAGAGAGAAGGATTCTTGATTCTTCCGTGTTCCATATTATACTCATTCAATTCTATATGATAGAGTCCTAGAATGTCATCATTCTCTCAGGATACAAAACTCTCTTGCTATTTATATGTTGTTGTTTTTTCTCACAAAGTAGAAGGAAAATATATGGAAATGGCCAGGATATTTTTTCCCCAGCCAAGAATGTGGTTTTAATTTCTACACCTGTATGTGTTACGTCAATTTATTGAACTGCTCCAGCAGGTAATTTTCAGGAAGTCTTTAAAATTCTTTATATAAACATTTTATTCATTATTTCCCAACAGTTCTACATCAATGCTTGGCTGTGGTAAAAAAACCAAAATAAATAAATGTAACAATGCTGTGATTTTTCCTAAATTTATTGACATTTCAAACTCTTTCTGTTGTGAATTATAATTGCATAATCATATATTCATTAACAGATTGAAATAGTCTCTGAATACATCCAAAGATCTCTATTTCATCTGCCCTGTAGCTAAAACAGAGAGAGCTGAAAAATCTGAGTTAAGGGAAAATCAGATCTTGTACACCATAGAAGGAAAGTTCCTGTGCTCAGCTCAGTAAATATTTTTCTGACTCTCTCTTCTGTCTATAACCAACTAAGCAAATCACAGGAGGCTTCCATGAATTGCAATAGTGTGAAAGCTGTTTCAGAGGTGGGAAAAACTACTGCAGAAAATAATCTGAAAATATTGTTACAGCTTCTTCAACTGAGACTTCTTGTGATAAATGGATGAACTCCCAGCAGCAAAGACCCCACTTCAGAGAGAAGCTAGACACCTGTTAGCTAGGAGAATTCTGGAATGTTCATTCAGAACTTATGATTATTTTATATTTGGTCTGCCTCCACCTTCTCACATACCATTATGTGTCACATGTTCTTTTCAATTCTGGTGACACAGGCTGCTGGGCATTACTTGATACCTATACTTGAAAACACAAACATGTCGCCTCCACTTACAGGTCACAATTTGTAAAGCTATGAATTGTATTTCCTTAGGGGGAAAAAAAATAGAAGTTTCCCCTTCTCTTCCCAGTAAATTTAATAAGAATCAAAATCAATATACAACTGAATTTTAAAAACAAATTTGTTAGCTTATCTCTGGCTTATTGCACCTTGTGATGGCTGGAGGCTAGAAATACAAACAACGTGTATTGTACACAAAGATTGAGTCCTCAATCAATACAACAGAATATTTCCATAGCCTCTCAGAATGATAAAAATCAGGTAATTAATTGTTTTGTCATAAGTTTGGCCTGTTGTAAGCATGATTAAACTATTCCTTAAAAGTTACTCTGTACAGATCAAAAATTGTAGAAGGGTTTTGCAAACTGAATAACAAAAATCACTGTTTTAAATAATAAAACCCTGTAACACAGACCGACAAAGGCATAATACATTAGAGTGAAGAGGAATATGTTAATCAAAAAATAACAAAATGAAAGGTGATCTTACTCTGCCTTCAACAAGACTTTCTGTGTGAGTACTGAAGCATATATTTTTAGTTATAGCATTTCAGCTGGAAAGGAGATTGTTCTTGCAATTATATTTCTAAGTCAGAACAAACATGGGATTGAAAATATGCTCTTCGAAATGAAAATGTTGTAAAATGCTGTATTCTGTGAGAAATGCTCCATTAACTCCTTTTTTTTTAATAAGCTGTTTCAAAATCAACAAAACTTATGGATGCAGCTAAAACTGCAGACAGCAAACTAGAGTTGCCACGTAATAGGATAATGTATCAGGTTGCCTAAGAGATAACTTCAAAAAAAAAATCAGAAAAAAAGTATAAGAAGAAAAAGTTAATTTGAAGCCCTGATCTGGAGATCATCTGGTCCAGCTGCCTGCCCAAAGCTTTTCACGGAAAGGGTCATTGGGCACTGGAACAGGCTGCCCAGGGAGGTGGTTGATTCACCTTCCCTGGAGGTGTTTAAGGCACAGGTGGACAAGGTGCTGAGGGGCACGGTTTAGTGTTTGATAGGAATGGTTGGACTCAATGATCCAGTGGGTCTCTTCCAACCTGGTTATTCCATGATTCTATGATTCTTTAATGGGCAAGGGTTTCTTCCTGTTGTATCTGTCTCGTCTTACTCACCAATGATCAACTCTCTTCATACCTAGAGGAAAGCTGACACGCTTTATCCCTCAGGCAAAACTGTTGCTGGCATTCGTGACTTTATTCCTTTCCCAATGAGGACTTGACTGAAAAATTGTGTGCCCCTTGGCAGATCACAATCCCCACAGAGGATAAGAGAGATTTAAAATGTTATAATTATTATTATTGTAATTTCTTTCCTTTTCCTACATAAAGATTGTTACATCAGGCAGCCAGTTAACTTTTTACCACCCTTCCCCATGAGCAATGAAGGGCCCTCCAAGAGAAAAAAGGCAAGTGGGGCTCACCCGCTCTCTTCTAGTTTACTTTTTGCCCTACGTATCTAACAAACTATTCTCTTTTTCCTTGTGACACAGAGATGTGATAAGGGTCCTGACAGCAAAGGAGAGATGAGGAGATCGCCATCTGGAGATATTCAGCTTTTTATTCGTGTATATTTTCAGATTTTTGCATAGTATGAGGGCTAAAGAGCACTGACTGCAGGTCAGAGCCAAAAGAGGAGTGATCTTCCCAAATACTCCCTAGGGCTCACAGCTTTATGTCCTCTTGGAAATCCTAAAGGATTCTAGTCTTCATTTAACAGCCCTTGCTCTTTGCATCCCTCCTTGCTAGCACAAGATCAGTGGTTCAGAGTGCATGCTAACATATGGCCATCTGTTCTTTCCAGTTTGCTCCCTTTGTGTCTTGGCATCACAGGGGACAGTAGAGCTGCATTCTTGATGAAAATTCCAATTTTGAAGTAATCAATTTTAAAGAAAACACTACATCATATGTACTCTGAAGAAAATTACATTTAGTATCTACCTACTGCACTTAAAATATTTGCCTGGCATTAATAACTCATGATAATATATTCAAATCTATGTCAAACAATATTACCTTGTCTCAGAAATTATGCCTAGATACAGGTAACACAAAGTGCTGAAAATTCAGAGCCAGCAAAAATATACTGCTGTCATCTGAGGCATCGTAGTCTGGAAAAAATGAGGCTTGAGTAGAACTCCAAGGCAAAGCCAAGACATCTGTATTCTACAGTGCACTTGCACAGAACTGGAGATGAAAATGCTGTACATGTTTTTTATTTGGACTCTAAATCTCATTAAATAGGACACAGTAACACAAATCCGATGTGGACACTAAGTCTCAGAACATATGCCTGTTTATAAATAAATTACTCATACTGAAGGACCCCATATATTTTACTTTGATTTTCCTTTGGTTTGTCTAAATAATTAATTATACTTATTTTCATTACAATTTTTTCACATGAACCATTTAATTTCTTCTCAAAATTTTTTTATACAAGAAATATATTTCACTGACTTTCTAATTTAATTACCTACTGTATTCTTTCTAAGTAATTTCTTATGTTCTTTCTTTCACAGCCTAAAAGACTTTGCCTGAGCATGTTTTCCATCATTGTTGGGTTTTGTTTTCTTGGCTTAAAGTATTAGATCCTAGGCAGAATCACCTAGAAATGGTTTGGATTCAAATTTGGAAGGGAGTGATGGGTCACAGAAAAGGATAACAGGCAAAGGAAAGTGTTCTTTCTAAGGAAAGTGTTTTGTCATAGATGTATATGTTTATATGCATATACAAAATTTGCATAACAATTGTAAAGGTATTAAATTGCTAATAGTTAAAAATCATCCAAGGGTGGACATCAATATAAGATATATGCCAGGGCAATGTTTCAACTTAGAGATGCAATTTAAGTTGAAGTCCTGATACAAAGGATGAACAAAAACTCGGATTCTGCTTCCCGTCACTTCACTGAGAGCTCTCAGTTTCTGTTGTCACTGTTGTCACTGATGTTACTGTGACTCAGAGAAGGAGGAAATGAAAAATTGCTAGATATTGGAAGGATAGAGGGGAAGGGACTGAGCTGAAAAGTTTTCAAGAAAACCATCAAGATTTAGACTGCCGTAAAAATCTTGCCTCAGACTAACCAGTCAAGAGTCTGGGACTCTCCTCCTTATCCATGAAGACTACTAAGCTTCATAGGAAGCCAGCATCTGTGTTCAGCAGGGGCAGAAGTGCAGAATCAAGCTAGACATAAACCACAGCAATGATTTATTTTGACTGGGAAGCCTGCTAGTGCCTTTGGTCCCTGAATCCGTTTGGAGGGTGCTGATTGTTGACACACAAGACTGAGCTTTAACACACTCAAGGTCTTCCTCATTTTTGGCCACACAAAATTAAACTGTACTTATGTTGGTCAGAAGCCATCAGCAGAATTTTCCAGCAAGTGCTCCCACTCCCAGCTACTATCTACTGTAACATTTTCTCCATTGAAAAAATATTACATTGCTTGTGATTAACTACATTACTTTTTCACCAAAAGAAATAAGCATTTGATCAGGAATTGGACTTTTTTTCTTCAGAAGGCTGAGTAGGTAATTCTTAGTCCTTCGAGTAGTTTTCCACAGCTGTGCTTTGCTAGATGTTACACTGTTATTCTTGTTTTGCTGACACCCTGATAACCTTATGATTGAAAAGGATGATCTTAGAGTGAGATCAGGCTTTTCTCCTCTATGTGTATGTATTGTAGCTGGCAGATCTCTCCTGAACTGGGGAAATCTACAAACATTCAGTATCCAAAGAACAGTTCCAAATATTTGTCTAAGTAACTCACTCCATGGCTGTTTTCACTACCTTCACTGTGAACATCTTTCTCTTCTCCCAAGTCAAAGGGAGACTTTTATGGCAGGAAGAACAGGATCTAAAACAGATTTAGTTAATTGCAGTAAATGCTGTTCTGGAATTTTGCTTTTTCTTTTTTTTTTTTTTTGCTTTATTTTTGTCTGCCCTTGGATAACCTGTGTAGTGTTGTTATGTGAGAGATACTAAGAAATGAAATCTCATTTCTCTGCATTCTGTTGAAAGAAGAGACAGATATTAGGAAACCACAGACAGCTTTTGTTGTGTTTTCATAGCATACTTCAATCCTTTGATGTTTCTTCTTTCCCTCCTCCTTCACTTTGTAATGTGACAGCTGACTTCAGTAGGAAGGTACATTTGAGAAGCATGCCTGTAAAACATCAGAGTAAAAATAATGAGAAAATCTTTCCAAACACTTCTAAGGAGTTGTGTTCTCTTGGATAACACTAACTGTATATTTATGCTGCTTCATTTGTGCTGAATCACTATGTGCATTACTGTACGAAAAGAAGGCAAAATGTCTATCATTGCAAAGGACACTGTTGTTTGGATGCTGATTTGCCAGCTGCCTACGCACTCAGCCAGTATAAAAATCACACGTGCTCTGTGATTAAAGGAGGTGATCCTCAAAAAAGTCAATTACATGCTGCTATTAGAGTGAACAGTTGGCAATCTGAAAGCATAATATTAAAAAAAGTTATTACCCTAATCTGCTTTAGAAAATGGACTATAGTGCAGAGTCAAACACATATGTCAAAACCTATTCAGATGACTTTAATCACTGTACTTGGTGCCTGGAGTCTCAAATTCAAGGAGAAACCTAGAAAACTGGTAATAATTTAGGGTCATAATAAAATTTCACTCTGTTCACAACATACACCTCTGTATTGGGAAAATAATTGCCATTTCTAAGACCAACACATATTCTTTCACAAAACATTTGTGATTTGCAGTATTCTTCAGATCCTACATTTTAAGTGGTTCTTTCCATCCTAGAGATGGACTGACTTAAAATGCTAAAGTCACAAAACTTTTATCCTAAATCGTTCTGAATAGCACAATATTTTGAGAGAAATCTGACTGAGAAAGATCCCACTTAAGTTAATTTACATCTTCCTGGTCATGTCTACCTTTTCAGCAGCATAATGTAGCTTGATTACATCTCCTGTTGAACTGGGAGGCATGGCTCCCATTTATTTTAATGATAGAGAATTGGGTCTCTGAAGAACTTAAACTAGTGAAACACCAAAACCAGAAATCTGCTTTAGTCATGATTGCCACAGGTTTTCGTCTGAACCCCAACTCATAGGGCCTGTAACATAAAAGACAAGATTCTATGTAACACCAGACAAAACCAAAAATATATATATAACTCTCAAAAAATAACCTATCTTATACAGTTATGAAATGGCATAGTGTTCTGCCAAATTGTTTTCACTTTGAGCAAGATGACACGGTGATGGTGCTATCACATCCACTACAAGGTGCATTAAGTACAGAATTATCTGGACATGCTGCCAACAAAAAGATGGCTTTGACAGTTCGCTATTACTAGCCTGAAATCAAAGTCTCACGTCCTAAAATTATCAAAGGGCTCTTTTGATGTTGCTGGGTGCATAGGTCTCTTCTCTAAAGTATCTTGTATGTGTCAGAAGACCTGGGAACCATGAATGTGCAGGTCCATTTGCACAAGAGAAGTCCAGTGTTTCATGCTGGTGCTGTATCACGTGCTCAGGCAGAGCAGATTTGCTAGGCAAGTGATGTGGGGCCTTATCTTACTGCATGTGCAGCATGTGGTCTCTCTGCACACAAGTGCTGAGGCAGTCAGACAAGAGAAGAACAGAAACTATACCAGCTGTAGCATGGAAATCAGGACTTGGTCCTAGCAGTAAGATAGTGTGGTCTAGAAAACTTGGAAAGAGCAACGAAGGTCAGTTTGCACTTCAGCTTAAGGTGGAACAAACTCAGAACCAACAATTTACGCTAGATAGGAAAGCTCTCCTAAACTCAGCTTATGAGCATCACCGCAGCTCACAAATGCATCCCCACTGGAATGAGACAACAATTTAGGCCAGAAGGGATATCTGGAGGTTGTCTGGTCCAGCTGCCCACTCAAAGCTTCCACCTCCCACCCACGCTTCAAAATTCGATCCAGCTTCAAAGAGCTTTCCAGGCTAGCAATGTGTGGACAAGAAAGGATGAGAGTATATAGAGAACCCTCATTCAACTCAGTTACCATGAATGAAATTTATAGCACTGTATAAGAAACCTAGGGTATTGTAACCTACCTGTCAGGGGTGTCTGTGAATCAGGGGGCAATTTAATGTGTGACAACATTACAGGGCAAAAAAACATCTGCTCTTGCATTGTAAGGAAGATTTTTAAAATCGTAGGCAGTAAGTAAAATAAAACCATAGGCATAAGCGTTGGCTTAAGTAGTAGGGGTCACTAGCTGAAGGTCTCCAGAGAATAACACCTACACAAAGAACTATGAAAACCTGAGAGAAAAAAGCAACAGAGACCTGGAAGATGTCAATTCAGCAAGCTGGAACATTTGACCAAGTGTTACGGAGACCGCCCCTTCCTCACTCAGCTGATGAGTTCTTGATGTCTGACCAGCAGTGTTCCACCAGGGGTCTGTCATACACATGCTAAGAATATCAATGTTAAGTCCATGACTATAGTCCAGTTTTTTGCTCTGTGTATGTTAACCAATAAATTAGATCATTTTTATGAACTCATAAATTGTGTATGAACCTCTTTGCAAGTGTCTACATATAGTAAATGCCTAGTCGGGAAAGGGTTGACTCCAGAAAAGTCTCCTAGGGCTGTGGCATTTGCCAGCTCCATGTAAAACACCTGGGAAGTCTCAAAAGGCATGAGATGCCCATGAACAGGAAAATAAATTAAGGCATGAATTTCTGTTCTAAGTCAGAGATTAGTAGTACTTCGTAGCATTGCAGATATGAAAAAAAAGAAAGCTTTTCCTGTGAATCAGTACGAGGTTCCTCTCAGTCTTTAACCAGGGCCTGGCATTTATACAAACAGAAATCTCTGGCTTTTACTTAAGGTTAATTTGATAACTGGTTTTCAATGAAATAATTAGCAGACTATGCGGGGCTTGAGATATATGTGCCTGGATGGGCAGAGAGATGCTGTCTCATTTTGCCAGTATTTAGACTGATCAGAGATGTGCCAGCTTTGCCCCAGGAGCCATATGGCTGTAGTGCCATGTCCCAGTGGCAATCCATAAACCTTCCAGACCGTGAGCAAGAATACACTCCTGCTTACATCCCTCTTTGTAGATGTATCCTACATGCAATATATAGACACAATGTACACTGTAAAATATGAACAACAAAGGCTGTAGGGTTTTGTTCTCTTTACCTTCTCACAGCCCGACAAACACCCCTAAAAAAAAGAGGAAACCAGTCAAGGAAAGACACCTGTAAATTCTTTCCTTATCTATGTCAGCAGATGCTATCGTTGGGTTTGTTTTGTTGTGAGTTTCATACACACCCATGCAGAAATTCTGTAACATAGTTATAACTATATATTGAGGGGCATAGAGATCCCCCATAGACAAATCTGTTCAGTCTCACAAACAGATAACAGTGCCATGCAAGCCACTACTATGCTCATTAGGTTGGACTTCTGTCTTCAAGGATATCTACGAATATAGTATAACAGGAAAAATTCAATATGCTCTGTGCCACTGAAAGGTAATAAATAAATAAGTGCATCAATGATTTTGTCTGAATGTTAACTTTTCTTACCCCACTACTTGTGAATACAAAGGAGACCTGAGAGGCGAAAAAAATTAAGTATTTTTTGATATTAACACTATTTTCTTTCGCATTCAACAATAAAATATTTTTGAATTATCTCTTTTTCTGAAGTTCCATTAAAAAATATTTTCTCTGACAACAATAACACTTGAAAATCCATAGTACAAAATAATAATAAAAAAATCCACCCTTGTCAGCAGAACAAACCCCAAAGGCCAGATGATGAACAGGTTATGAAAACATCTTGTACTCACACTCATGCCTTTATATAATATGAGTTGCGAAATGGAATCTGAAGTGATTTGCTCGGTATCTTTTTCTTATAACTACTGTCTGTCACTGATAAGAGACAGAAATATCAGATGTTTGTGACAGTATAATTTCACCTACAGATATTATATTTTGATTTACTGGAAAAAAAAAAGACTTAGGAAGTATTTTTCACTCTTCTGTTGTTGTAATTCACCTGCTATGAAATGAATTGTTTTATTGGTAAATGTACAAATCTAATTATGGATATGAACAAGGTTGTCCTTTGGGTGTGACTGGATGCAGTCTGCTATTATTAAATCCTTTAATAATTAAATACATGAGACTATATTAAAACAATATTTAGGTCCTTGAATTAAGCTTAGAGAAATCAAGAAATGCAGCAATAAAGATATCTGCACAGTCCTTCTCTCATCTAATATTATTCCTTATTGACCAAATCTCAGAAGAATGAATGACCAATTACCCTTATATATTCATTTTCGGACTAGCAGGATGGATTATAGCAGGGAAATCTCCATGGACACCAAATTACTTTCTCTTTCATTGCATGTTTTTCTTGTTTTATTGTGTTATGGTTTGTTTTTTGTTATCTGATCTGAAGAACCAGATTTGGGAACAGTCATACATCTATGAGTTTAACTGGCTAAACTTACACCTGAATGTACATGGTCAGTACCTATCGATAATCACACATTAACACTCACACTATGCTGGTAGCTGTACTACTTCAAAAAGCATTCCTATCTTGTATATGAAGATTTGCCTTCTGATTCCCAGAGTGGATTCAGAAGACTGCTGCTAGTCTGCAGAGCTCTAATGTAAAATCTGCATGTATCTGTAGGACAACATTAAGTCAGGCTTCTAGAAGGGCTCCCAGAATAAAATTTCAAGATAATGGTTCAAAGTGTGCGCAAATTATGGAGAGCAATCTGACTGCACCAGCTCCACTGGCTGCAGGAAATGACTCAGAAGGGATAAACACAGACCTCTGACTCCTGCTCATCTCTTTTGACCAATATCTTGAGAAAGAGGCACCTGCAAAGGACACTTTTAGTGATCTCTGATTGGTGTTAATAGTAGAAATAAAATACTTTGTGTTAGGTCAGAGTGCTGATGTGTAGAAATGAGAAACTCTTGCCTGGGAGCTGGAAAAATGATCTGTCATTTGTACTACAGTACAGTAACTTGCTGCCACCTGATATTTCTTCTGCTACAAAAATAATAAATTAATGTTTGTATCTTGACAATTTATGAGGGCTTCCAAGATTTATACCTCATTAGGACAGCTAAAATTTTATGACACACTGACAGAAATGCCCAACAAAACAGTTTTTGCAGAAATCAGACTCTGATCACATAAGTACTACTTTTTATTTTTATTTTCTTCTGGAGCTGTCCCTGCAGAACTGATAAAGGCAGAAATCTGTCTGAGCACCTCATCTGGAGAGTAATCCAGACACACACACAGCTCTGTAAAGGATGGATGACTAATCCAACTTGCTGACTGGATTTGCAATAAAATGCTCACAACATTCTGCAGTTGTGTACTGCTTTAAAATAGCTTGGGCTAGCTTTTAGATATTTACTAGGCAATCCTCAGAAATGTGGCCTACAGATCTCTTCAAATAACTTAAAGCCTTTTTAATGTTAACTTATTTTTCAAAATCGGCGCTCTTGTACCTTGTACAAACAATACTCTTTTCTTCAGCTTTAAGAGCAGTTTATTTATTGCAACATCTTTCAGTACTGCCAATGCCTATTGAGTTGTACAATATCAGATAAGATGAGGGTTATTCAAATAAGAAATCAAAATCATACAAAGCAAATATCAGGATACTGTGTGGTGATTGGGATATAGTTTACTGTCAATATCTAAGGTCAGAATTACAGTCATCTCAAAATGTCTGAAATCTTAGACCAAGTACAAGATTTGTCAAAACTTGATGCTATCATTAATCAAAAATATGGTCAATGTTGTCACATTGTCAGATAAATTCAGGATGGTAAGAAAATACATTCTTGAGGCTATTACATAACTATTCTGTGCAACCCAGCACCATGTAGAACAACTTGTAAATGAGTTTAAGATATTTCTGTGCATAACAGAAGAAACCTGAGGTGCGGCCAACAGGAGTGAAAATTTTCAAAGCATTGTGGAATACCTGAAATGCTATGTTAAGCAATAATCTTTAAGAATTATAGCCTTGTCAGGACTTTTCAATGGAAATCAGCAGGAAAATTTTCTGTACAGTCTGCTTAATATGTACATCCATCTAGAAATCGATTAAACATCTCTATCTATTAATGTTCTTGGGGTATAAGTGTGCTGTAGCATGAGTTAAAACATCTCTCTGTTTTTGCCTTCTGTTTCAGAGGGAAGATTCCTTGCAAACCCAATGGCAATCCTGGGATATTGACTTGATTTTCACAGCGCTGAATTGTTGGCAAACTGTAGTTGGGGTTAAATACCAGCAATGGTGGTGTTTGACGCAAGGGTTATTTACCAGGTCAGGAATGGTAATGAAATCTTACCTATATCCAACAGAGAAAAGGCATGCGGTGTTTAGAGGGATAGACAGGGGGTTGGAGACAGGGGGAGGGGATAGAGAGTGTCATGTGTGTATGTATACCTGTCTCCCAGCTCATATGCCAATTAGAGCTGCCTGAAGGGACACCTGCATGGTTCACTTATGTTATTAGGAAGAATGCAGACCAAAGAGGTAGCTTCAGGGGGGTTCAGCAGAGCACTATGATGTCCTTTCTCAGCAGAGCTGTATGGGCTAGCTTAACTCTCTCTTTACTGGTAATTTGTCTCCATAAGTATTTTGGCAATAGGCAAAATCATTGTTCTCAGTGAAAAATCTAAGCTGGTTTGAGGAAATTGTTGGCCGAAGCAACAAAGATCAATTAGGATTTTGAAGAAATGAGGAATGGAGTTAGAAGCCCCCTCAAATCTTTGTTGTGGGAAGGACATAAAAGAAGATCAGAAAATGGAGAAGACTAAATCCAAGGTCGTATTACCTACTATGTAGGATATTTTGACCTCCCACTCTGCATGGAAAGCATTTGAAACTATGCACAAGTACTAACAAAACTTCATACTTAGGTTTAACTTAGTGTTTACTATAAACTAAACAAAAAACATGACTGTAAAAATAACATCATCAAAAATAAAAAAAAAAATTAAAAACCAGGCTTGCAGCTGTTTGAAAGAAGATAGACTACTTAATAAATATGAGAATTTAAAACGGGCAATACTAAATGCACATAAAATTAAATTAAGTAGGTAAATTTATCACTGACAATAGAATAAATGGACTCAAGCACCAAAAATTTATGTTAATGACCTAGGGCAGCATAAGGATAATGATGTAAGATAAAGAACACTGAAAATTTTTTATATTTTTTTCTACAGGTGCTGGAGTATAGCAGTACTTGACACTTCTGTGACTGTCATGGAGAACTGGGAAGATGATTATCCTTGTAACATGTTAATTGGAAATCCATTAATTTTAGGTGGCCATTCTGGTGCTGTTTTGTCAGTATTGGCAGGAAAACATATTGTTTTGATTTTAACTTTTTTGTGCCTTCCATTATATGACACAGTTAGTATCAAAAAAATCCAAGATATTGAATTGAAGTCATTCTAAATGGTAAAGTATTTCATTAAAAACCTGTTGAGACAGGACATTGTCATGTGGGTTTTTTAAGTCTTCCACTGAAACAGAAGTTCAGCAAAATCCACAGGTGCTTTGGTGCAGCTCTTCTCTGCAGTGAAGTTTTCTACCAAAAATTTTCTGAGCAGCTTCAGATAAAGATCAGATTATATCAGAAGTTCATCCTACAGAACTATGTTTTCCTTAAAAATACTGCCTTTTAAAATACTATCTTTAAATGCCCCAATAAATTTAACATGACAGACCATATCCAGAGAAGGATTTTCTACTCATTGCATTCTTTCTAATGCTCTGCTCTCTGTTCTCCCTTGCTCTCTTCACAGGCCAGTAAAGTACTTATCTGGATCGACTACAGGCAAACTCAAGAAGAAGAAAACAGTAGAAAAACCACAAGAGAAATAACTGAACAACAACTAGAGATCCTAAAAATGAGTATTAACATCCAGAAAAAACAAACTATAAAAATTAGGTGCATAATATAGCATGTGTTAAGATTTGAAATGCCAAGTTAAAGCCATTTTACCTTTCTTTGTCCTAATGTAATGGATTTCTGATCTCATGTATAGTAAATAAAACCGGATCGCACTGTTTACACTCTGAAAAACTGTAAGAGGCATAAGAGCCTTAATGTTAATCTCATGGGCTGCTTCTCAGGCAACTAGTACAATTTCTAGTGGTCAATTTCCTTGTACAATGTTCTTTTCATTATTTTTGCTTCATTGATTAATGAATTGCTTCGGAACAATAGAATTGCCTGTATCCTATAAAGCGGGCATGAACACTTAAAGGTGAACTTTAAAAGAATCTTGGAGTTTAAAATACATTTTCCTCAGTATATGTAGTGGGCATTCAAGAATAAAAACTCTTAATATCCTGCTGACTTCAGTAATTCCTGAAGTCAGAATCCCAACCTCATAGAATCATAGAATATAGAAAGATTTGGGTTATAAGGCACCTTTACTAGGTCAGGTTTCTCAGTTTTCCCATCCAACCTGCAGTACCCCAACATCCTTCTCTGCTGTCAATCAGTTCATCTCCTAACCTACACTGATAATGACGATTGACCCAATCCAGGTGCAGGGCCTTGCACTTGGCCTTGTTGAACTTTAGGAAGTTTGCAGAAGCCCACTCCTCAATTTCAACTGATGCTGTGAGTCCTAGCTGAAGGATGAACTCAGCCTGAGTGCAGCCTCCTTGGAAAAGCTGTATAGATCAGCTCATACTCTGTCTTGACAGAGACCTGGGGGATTCACAGCTCCTTTGGGTTTTGGTTTGCTTTTTTTCAAAGCTAAAATCTAGAAACAGCAGTTTATCTGCTTCATAGCCTCACCTATAAAAAAGGGATGCTTACTCTACCTTAGAAAGACTGGATATAAAGGCACTGCAAATTGAGACAGGGTACCTCTACTGTAAGTTAGACATTTAAATGGTCAGATCCGTCATTCCCTGGCAGAGTCTATTTCTCTCCTCTGAGTATAAAAGGATTCTAGCATGACTAGCTGAGGCTTAGACATTTATCTTTCTGACATTTAACTTAGGTAAGTGACTCGTGGGCCAAGGATGCTAAAAATCATGGTAATGAGTCACAGCAAATGACTGGGAAAGAGAAATTTCATCTGGGTTCCACCAAAGGGTAGATTTCAATCCAAATAATTTCTTTTAGATTTGAGCTGCAACTTCTGTTCCGTTTGGTCAGAATACAGCATCATCAGTCTGCAGAAGTGAGTGTTGAACAAATGGATGGAACTAAGCACAGATTTGATGCCAAGATCACTGAAGTCTCTTAATTGTGAAAATAAATATTCAGCTCTGCTTGCTTTCAATTTCTTTTTTCTTATTCCTATTTCTCTTTCCTGTACTGTGTCTTATTTTATAATAAATAACTGCTTTTACCTAGTTACAAAATATTATATATTGTTTTTTTGAAAATTAAAACCAAGAAGCTAGTAATAGTTGCATTATTCAGAGAAAAACAGTGGTTTGAAAAGTCTGTGAGAGAAATTTACATTTGTAGATATGAAAGAACCTGCACACTTTTCTAGATATTATGTATCCCAATATTACAAACTTTGAAAAACAATCACTACTAATTGAGTACGTCCTAAGCTTTTTCTTCAAGGGAAGTATTGAAATTGTGACATATTAGATAAACTCAGGTGAAAACTGCAGGCTGATTGAGCTCAACTTGTTCTTCATTGACCTGTTCTTATTTTTTAATGCTTATTGTTCTGTACTATGGAATGAGGAAGCAGCTGTGGAAACAAAATGGGTCAGAGAAGTATTTCAACCAGGGACAAGGAAACCTAAAGTCTCAGGTGCAGTGAGAGCCACCAGGCTGTGAGTGGGGAGGAAGCAATTTTTTACTGGATTGTTTTTTTTCTTATGCAGATGGAGAAGGCACATTAAACTTGTGTGAAGATGCTCGATGTCTAGAGCAGAAAAAAAAGAACCTGAGAGGTAAAGACAGACTCCAACAGAAATTTCATATAATGCTTACTACTGCAAGAGTTGATTGAAGGAAATGTCCTGTCAAATCCAACCTCTTATTAGGCTTTAATTTAAGGATTATATTTGTAATTTAAAAGAAAAATTATTTTTACAAAAAGCACTCGCTATTTTTATTACAAATATAAAACCACCAGAGGGATTCAGTGAGTTTAAGAAAAAAGTTATTTAAGTTGAAGGACAATATTGTCACAAGAAGAAATTGATGTAAACTAGATAGAAATTAATTTGAGCTAAAGATTAGATGCATTCTCTCCATCAAAGTAGTTACGTTCTCAGCTAGCCTTCTGGGAGAACAGGGGCAATAAAAACCTAGCCTGTTTAAAGATAATGCTTTTTAAAAAAACTATTATATGATGCCATTGTTTATGGTGGAGAGCAGTCTAAATAACCCAAGAGACCATAGGCTTTTCCCGTTGTCTGATGTTCTTAAATAAAACAGTGCATGCACCCTCAGTTCCAAATGGAGCTGCTTTTTTTCAGCCAGCAGTACAATGAAATGTCTGTTTGTTTGTTTTTTGCTGTTTCTGAGGAAAAGCTAATGGTCTTACTTTGGGGAGCCAAGAGAAACAACAACAAGGAAAACGTCTGATGTTCTGATATGATGACATACACATGTGGTCTCACACTGTAGGGTGTAGTTCTAGGTGGAGTAAGGCTGCAGGTTGTCATGTTGAATGTGATGGTGTTGATGAAAGATAACAAGTGGAAAAATGTACTTTAACTTTCATATGTTCTGGATGCTGGTTTTGTGCTACTGTAAAAGAGATTAAAGATTTGGCTGGTTCCTGTAGACCTGAAATATTAGAAGGGAGAGAAGTTTTCCAGTGCTAATTGATGGTTTCTTGCTCTGGACTCCAGTCCCTCTCATTAAGCCATCAATCACTGTATGTCACAGACATGACTTCCTACAGCACTTTAAATGCCAGCCTTGTAATCATACATGATCTGCCAGCTGTATCTCTCCTTTTGCTCTCCGCTAGGGTTGTGAACAATGCTAAGGAGAACACGGCTGGGTGCTGTGAAGCCTTGGCAAACAAAGGCTCTAATGGAAGCAACTTGCCCTGATGTCAAACCCTACTGATGGCATCCCAAGCGGGGTTCAATTGCTATGCAAAATTCAGTTGGCCTGAGAGAGGAAAAGTAATCAAAATAAATCTGTTTTGGAAATAATATGCCTCCTCCGGTCTTTCACATTCCCTTGACAGATGATGTAAATGAGCAGTGGCCTCTGAATTTCAAACCAGCTCATTAGCAGCCCCAGATGGCGTTATTTGTGCATACAATACCGTATGTTGTGCTGCTACAGCTTGTGGTCTCAAAGTTAAATTCTGCACAGAAGACACATTTTGTATTGAAGAACATGGAGTGCCCTGAAAAAAACTATAACAGCTTCTCTCTGAGTGCTGGGTAAGTTAGTTAATTAATAGCACTTAAAAGTTAATAAAAACTCGTGCTCTAAGTTACGGTGTATGGTGTAACTCCTGGCGAGTTATTTGTTTTTCTTGAATAATACTTAATAACAGACTAGTGCATACACTTCAACCTTTACTTACAGTTAAAAGACTTGTAGAATAGAAGTTACATCTAAAGTATATTTTTAGAAATACTGCAGCTTATTGTTTTTCCTTCTATGTTTCATAATAGAAATTTTGAAATTGTATAATTTTTCAAGCCACTAAGGTAAAAATAATAGTGTAAATGTTAACTTCAGAAACTTTAAAAAAATAATTCTAACCTAAAGTTTCTTCTTTTCTACTTTGTGATTTTGATAATATCATTATTCTTTTTTCTCTAGAAATATGATGCATGATAAACATATCGTTTTTAATGAATGCACAGATTCTAATAAAATTTTAAATGTCACTAAATATCACAAATAAGTCTTAATCTAAAATTACTCAGATATATTTCTACTAGTTTGAGTTCAAAAATCACTAACACGTAGCAGTCACAAAGTTTATTACACGCATTTCTTCTCCAAGATGGCCACTAAAATATAATGAAATAACCTTTCATGTAGACTATTACTAACCTCAACAGAACAGTATAAGTTGGGTTAGTTACATGTACAAAATTGCCTCAGTATTTCAATATAGGCAGCATACATGTGCAAAACAAATGTATTAAATAAATTGCAAAGCTTCAACACATTATTGTATTTCTTAAAAAGACTTCTATTAAGAAAAGCATTTCATACTTTTTTTTCCTTCTATAATTTTTTTCAGGTTTCTTTGTAAGATACAGGATCTACTCAGCCTTCTCTCTTTGCTGGTTAGATCTTTTTTCGCATGAAAGGAAATAGAATATGAAAGTCATATTTTCTTATGACCAAGAAATGTAAGAGAAAGCTTTGCCAGAAAAAAAAATCCATGGATCAGAGTAACATTTCTTACTAATTCACAGTCAGATTTTTGTAAACCTGATTTTTTTTCTAAGCAAAAAGATTCTATTGTGCTAATTGCAGATCTTGGTGAATGTCTGCCTTTTGCAAACAAACCCCCCTGGTTTCATATAAATGGTTTGCCTTAAACTTTTGCTCTTCCAAGTTTCCAGTACGACTTAGCAGGCATAAAGCAATTATTTTAATACAAGGTTGGTGTTAATAGAAGTATAGCAAAAAACTACAGGGTGGTAAATATTTTAGCTCATGTTATTTTGTGCAGAATATTAAATGTTACATTATTTACTGGGAAAAAAAGAAGCACCCGTTGTTTAAACAAAGCTTGAGAAAATCCCAAAGACGTTTGGTGTGCTCAAGTGCTTTATTTTGCATTATTGCTTGAAAATGTTCTTGAGTTTCCTTCTGTAAATGCTTCTTATGAACATCTGCTTATACAAAGTTACAAGCTCTATTTTAACTTGCAAATGCCGAGCAACGTGACATCTAAAACAGCAGAGGTGAGGTGCCCTTGCAGTGCACTGGAAATATCATTGTTCTTCTAGCTTAACTGGTAAAAGTATGACTAGAAGAGACTGAGTTTTTAAATGAAGCATTCAAACATTGGTTCGGTTAAAAGCATTCTTATAGCATCTTGGATCCAAAGTACTCATCAGTATTAAACATTCTGAAGATGAAGCTACACAAGGCAGCTGAGTCCATCTGAGAGTTTGTCCTACCAAATTTTGTTTATCTCCCCTTCCTCTCTGCTCAATTCCCTCCTCTGCCAATCTGTTTCCTCTGTTGCACTGGCTGTATTAGATTATTGGTTCTTTCTTCAATAAACAAATTCAGTTTATTAATTATGAAGAAAACTGATCATTTTTATTTATTTAGGTATTTAGATATTTAGATATTTCTTCTTGGTTACTAAGATGAATCCTATTATTGAGAACTAACTGACCCCCTAAAAGTTAATTTTAACTCACAAGACTCCAGGCTAGGCTTCAGGCAGTAGGAAGTGCTGTAAGAATGACATCCTAAATTAGTGCTAACCTCCCTATCTTCAGGCATTTGACCTAACTGAACTCTTCCCTAAGAGTTCGGGTGTTGGGTGAAAGGGTTAACCAGCATGAAACAAACACCTATACTTTCCCTCCTCTTCAGGTGATGTCTCTCATGCCAAGTAAGTCTGAACCAGTTTAGGTGCCAAGTTCTGACTTGCTGCAGTTCACAACTAGCAGCAGGCAATCTGTTAATTAAATATTTAAAGCTGCAAGCTGCAGTGGCTCAGAAGCAGCTCCTTTTGTTAAGCAATGATGCCCTTCCAGGCCCATTTCAGCCACTCCAGGTCAGTTCACAAAAACATATCAGCTGATATTGTTTGCTGTAAGCATGGTTCCTTTCTAACTAATGAAATAACAGTACTCTCTTATGTTCATTAATAAAATGATGAAAAATGTAAAATGATAGCTGATTCGTCACAAATAGCAGGCATTTTAAAAGATATTTTGGAAATAGAATATTAAAATCTTTGCAGCAAGCACTGCTAGCAGCCTGCATTTCATTAATGTTTTCATTTTACAGCACTAGAAGTACTGTAGCTATGTACAAGGTCTAACACAAAAAAATGAGACTAACCTTATAGCTCAGGAGTCAAGAGTGGGAGGGGAGAGACAAAGAGATGATTATAGAACATATCCTAACCTGTTACAGTGAGACAAGGCTCATCTCGATTGCTTCCCTCAGTATGGGCAGATGCATGTTCAAATGTCAGTGTCTTCTTACCCTTGAACAGAAAATCATGTTCAAGAGTGAACAGCAAGTTAACACTAAGATTCTTGTGAAACTGAAGAAATCCATGATGGAAACTTTTCTATTATTGACTGAAGCTTAGGGTGAAGAGATCCCAAAGATCATGTTGGTTCTCAAAGGAACCCATTTTTTTGTCAGAAGAAGATATGAAAGCAAAACCAAAGGAGATTCTCAACAGCCTTTCAAAAATGGTCTATGGAATTGCTTTGAATGTTGGTAGCATCACATGCATCTATGTGTCAACTCAGAAGGGAACTGTTTTTCAGGTGATAGAAGTTTATGTTCTCAATTTGTTAAATAAAAAGAGTTATAAGGACAGTCCTTGGGTTTTTTTGTGTTGGACCTTGTAAAGTAAAAAATGGAACATGGTCATTTTCTAAAGGTGCTCTGCAGTCTCAAGATAGCAATAAAACCACGAAGAAAAATTTAATTAAATTTTACTCTGGTACTGTGTGTTGGATTGTGTAGGATGGGTTTTTTGGGAAACAGGTATGGTTGCAGACTCTCTCTCGTTACCAACACGTGGTATATGGTGTATATTTTGGGGACTGTATGATGAGAGAATTACCATTGCCTTGAGCAACTCCTTCCCCATCCATATCATACCTGCCATAAGTGATGTTATTGGAATCACAGCCACTTCCTGATCATGCCTGGCAAACATAATTTGAAGAAATATAATAAACACTATGATGTTTATATTGCTCCTTTCAGGAGCAAGAAGCACATTTCAGATTGTAAAAGATGAGATGTTATTTTGTTCAGGATATAAAAATCAATATCAGTATTGTTTGTCTCACAATGCCCATAAAGACATCCCTGCAGAGACAGAACTGCAGAGTGCCTGGAGGACTGTGCATACGAAGGCAAGATCTACTTAACAAACACATAAGAACATGGGGCTGGTAAAATCCACATTCTCATGAAGGTGGGATTCATGTCCTTTAACTTTAGCTGTGCAAGAATCAAGTGTCTTCTCTGAGGCAGTTGAATTTTCTTTATGGTCATTCCAAGGGTGATTCAGTCCATTGTAAAATGTAGCTTTAGTGCACATGGAATATTTCACCCTGTGGAGGAACCTGCTCTCTTCATTGGTTCTAAAGAAATTCTAGTTTGCTAGCATAAACTAGGCAATTTCTGGGCATCTAAGAGAAGTGAGCTGTGTACAAATCAAAATACAAGGTCATAGAGCAAGTTCCTCCAGGAACAGAACCACACACTGTTCTGTGTCCAAGGTATCAGATACATGCACAGGAGAGTTTTTCAAAGTAGAAATAAAATATGAAACAAAGCATTGTCAAGTGTTCTTTCAGCTGATACGGTGTTATAAATAACAAAGATAGGTTTTGCAATGCAAACCCATGTAAAGTGTTGTAAATCTATAAGCTCTGATACTTCTATAGCTGTCTTCATTGAGCCACTCGTGTTCACAGTCATGACACGCATGAGGAATCAACCTCCTCAGTCAGGAACTATTGATCAAAGTCATTGCAGAATAAATGTCCAAGAGGGAATTTCTTTAACACCGGAAAAGGCCTTAGGGGCATTATTGGTCTGTATCTTCCTTTCTCAAGACATTTTGTGTGTGGAAAATTGCAATGCTGTAGTGCTGTTTCTCAGCATGGATGCTGGATGAAGATACAGGTAGGTTTGACTCAAGGCTGCCTCAAATCAGACAGAACATCGTCCTGCCCCTGAGGATCCTGCAATGAAATTGTTGCAGATGAAAGCTTCTGACTGTTATTTCCTCAGCTAACACTATGTGATTCATTGGCCTTTGATTCATCAGCTTCCTGAAAAATCTAGAATTTCCACAAAGTTTGTTAAGTAGCTGAAATCTATAGCAACAGCTCTCTGAAAGGAAAACGCATTTCTAGACTGGACCAAGTATTTGAATGTTCTCAAAATTCCTGCCATTTTTAACTAAAGATGGCAGGAGAAAGGGAAGGCCACAGGAAAAATGCTGAATTTGCACTTTTATTGCTAAAATACTTCCAGAGAGAAAGCTGTGTTCTTATCTTCCTGCAAGCTCCCTTGAGCTGTAGAGTGCAGCACTGAAGACACATCATTTATCTTAACTATGTGTGCTCGGTACTTAGTAACAGAACACATTACATTTTCCCAGCAAGTGTACTGCACTGAGTTAATCCTTACCCAACAAAAGAATACAGAGCCAATATCTTTCCTTGCAAGAGTTATTACGTTTCTTTTTGTATGCAGGTAAAAGAAATACTATAGGTCTCCAGTCAAAACTCAGTCTAAAGCCACTGATCTATAAAAGGGCACCTATGAAGGTGCTCAAGGTTTTAAACTGAGTAGACAGAGGACTGTCTCAGGAAAAGCATGACAAATTACTGTTTCTCTCAGACAACGAAGCCTCAAAATCCCAGCAGTGAAAAAGAGACAAAAAGGCTACAAAATACACAAGACTCCTTGAGGAGACAAGACAGTTACATAAGAGTTCAAGTGCCAACAGAACTAGGGTAGGAACGGTGAAGAAATATGTTATCCTCTGTCACAATTTCCTCTTGGGTTCTAGGGAACATAATTTGTGCATTCTTAGTAAATAAAGAAAGATTATGCCCCAAAGAAATAACTATCAATTTTTCCTGCTAGAAGAAATAGCCCATGATAACCTAAATTCTAGCTAACCTTGTGGGTTAGACAAAACAAATAAAGAAACCTCTAAAGAACTCAAATATAAAACAATGAATTATTATAGTTCTTATATACATATGACATAGTAATAATACATATCCATACATGTGGCTGTCCTCACTAAAAGACAAGCTGTAGATGAATTGAAGTGTAAGATATCAAGTGAATAGGATTTAGAAATTTGCCTGCTTTATGCTTCTCCTGTACCAAAAAGTAGGTAATCACAGTTCCAGAGAACAAAATCCACTTGCTACAGAAGATAATGATTTAAGCAGGAACACTGCGTGGTTCTAAAAGCACTGACAGACATATCACTGGAAAACACATTTGAAAAACCACCAAGACCTGCAAGAACCCACCAGGAAGCTAAACAGCAATCGTTAGTCACGCAAAATATGACACACTGTTTCAAAACAGGCTATTTTCATTATCATAAGACAAAAAGAAATTGAGACCATGACAATGTTATTTCTGATAGCCCTAAAACTGAAAGAAGCGTGACCAATTGTACCTTTGTTATCCCGGGAAAATGTGCATCTGGGCTATCAAACTGTAGAACATGTTTCAATGACACTATCATAAAAATTATTCTCTGTATGATCAACTAAGTCTGAGTAATTTTTCCTCTTTTATCTGTATTTTAACTCCTCACAGTATGGGCATGAAATGAGAGAATGCACAATAATTAACTACTGTAATTTGTGTTCCTCTCTCTAATAAGACAGCAAAATCATTCTCTGTATTACAGCAGCTTTGAATATCAATCCAATATTTCTGTGGAAAGTTTTCCAGGAGATGGGAGTCATTTAACAAAGCTTCAGCCCAGAGTCCTCTATTTTGATTATGAACATACGTGCCACTAGTCTTCTCCAGCACATATTGCTTTCAAGCTTGTTTGCAGGAAGGCTTTATAGTCAATAAAGCAATGTTCTTGTCATTACAGTGAGGTTTGTAGGGGGCCTGTCCTTGGTAAGATCTCTTATGGGATAAAGCTGCAAAAAAGGGCCATCTGCCTTCAACAGTCTTTCTGATGATAGTACTGGTAAAGTGTGGTGTTACCATCAGTGGCCAGCTGGCCTCTTACATCATTATATGTTACAAATATTTTACAACAAGACAATATAGCATCAAATAGCTTTTTTTAAAAAAAACATAGCATGCTTTGAATTGTAAAAGTATCCTTACAGAGCAGGATAGGCTACGATCCTCAAGGCAGCCTATCCAGATTCATATTTGTTAATGCAAGCCTTTTAGTCCTGACTTTTAGTGCATTTCCCTTTTCCAAAAATGTAATAGTTACTTTCATGTATGAAAAAAGTGCTGATGGAAGAAAAATGTCTAACAGAGGTTATATTTTGTGTTAGAGCATCAGAATCACTGCTTTCAGAATTTGGCCCTTTGGGTCTCATTTTTGCTTAACAAAATCTGACTCTCTGTTTATGTGTCCTGATGTGATAAACGTGTATACAATGAAAGAGAAGTAATCCTCACAATATTAGAGGTTGACAGACACTGTGTTCCACTATCTACTAGAAAAATTACATCTATCTCAAAGAGGAAACATGCTGTCATTTTCAGGTTTTGCTTTGCAGACAGATAATTTTCAATTATAGTAAAGAAAGATTTATCAGATAAGCAGTAGAAATAAACCCTTGAGAAATTCCATATGAAAGTTTTAAGTAATAGAAAAAATACGAAGAATATGTTAATTTCTCCCCCCTAAAAAAAAGCCTTTTTTTTGCTTTTCAACAAAGAAATGTTCAAGACAAAAAGTCTTCAGCTATGCCAAAAAAGTGACAAAAAGAAAACCCTGTAAAATCAGAGAGAAAATTCCCCTCCAAAAGTGCAAGCAGAAGGTGGTTTTACATTGTTTTCAAAGAAATTAAGAACTAATCTTGAGATACCATAATGTCTTTCAAATTATAGTAGCGCTTCCCAAGAGAGAAAATAAGACAACATTTAAGGAGACAAAGAAGAAGAAAATTGAACGTATTTAATTTATTTTGTAAGTTAATGATTTAATTTTGTAATTGGTGACAAAACAGAAGAAATGCAGTGATCCCAGAACAAAGTCCTGTTTTAGAAACAAACTAAGATTTTCTTAAAATTCAGGAAAAGTAATCCTACTTTGCACTGAAGAAATGTTGGAATTGTACTGAAAGGTGATGTAGGCTCAATATTTTAGCAGAGCTCTGTTTATATCCTGGATAGCTTTTTCAGTACAAGACTGATCAATAGTAGTTTTTAATAAAAGACACTCATTTGTGGCTACTCAAAGAGCTGAGCCTTTCTTGAGTGTCCTGTAAGTACACAAGCCATTATATTACTGTTTACTTTGGATATTGGAGACTGCTCTCTATTTTTAAATAATATTGAAGTGCCTTGAGGAACAATATCTCCAAGTAAGGCATTCATGAGCAGATATTCAGCCACTTTACTCCATTGTGATGAATTGTAGAGGGCATTGTTATTTATATATTTATCTTCAGAAAAGCTTATAATGCAGCAGGTATAATTCAAATATTGAAAAGGGCACATTTACAGCTTTTATTTTTACTCATTCTAAAAATGTTTACAGTTCTATGTCTGGAAATAATAGCAGGTGTAACAAGGCCAGTTTCTCTTTGAAAAAATATCATGGCTGGGAAGAAATTTCATTTTATTGTTGTCTCTGCTGTTGTTTAAATAGTGCTCATACTGCTAAAGACAAATTCAGAGGCTGAAATGGAAGGAGGGATACCTCTGAGAAATAGATAGCTTCCAAGAAATACTAGTATCCCATAGTTTCCTTGTAAAGGAAACAAAACCCTGCCTCCAGGGGCACAGAAAAATATAGCCCAGTAGGGGTCAAACAACCAATTAGAACCAAAATGTCCTGGAAATGCTGTGAAATTATGTTAGGGTGTTTTCTTTTTTTGGTTTTTTTTTGGTTTTTTGGGTTTTTTTTATATAGTACTGCTGATAAGAAATCCAGGATTTTCACTGTGCTTGCATGAAGCAAAACCAGCCCTTGCATCATATTCAGCTTGATATGTTGGGAAAAAAAAAAAAAAAAAGACTGCAAGCCTGGGCTCTGCCACATGTTTGTTGCAGCATCTGTGTAACTTGATTAAGTGAATATTTTTCAGTTCTCCAGGTATGCATTCAAGCTTACATTCAAAGCAAATGAATATTTTGTTTGTGGTGCATATAGAAGGTCCATTAAAAGCCATGGAACTCTAGCAGTCCAGAGGAAATGTCCCAGTTTTTCTTGGTTGAGGTCCTGTTAGTGGTGATAGGAGCACAAACTGCTTCCCGTGCTCCTGTTGCATGATAATAGGAGGGGGTTGAACAACAATAGTCCCTTGTATGCCTTTGTCCTCAAAAAACCAATTCATTTTCTTTGGAGTCCACCTGACAAGTGCTTCAATGTCATAATACATGCACAATGAGAAACTGTCTTCTTCTGATATTTTGTAATCCTACTCTTCATAATGTGATTTATTTCTTTTGTAGTTTATTTGTTACTAGTGAACTGAATCAGCACACATACAGGGATCAAAAAAAGTTCAGCACTGGTTGTGAGGAACCAGAGGCAATGAATGGATATGAGGGGAGGAGATCACTTAGTTCTGTTATTCACATTCATTGTTCTACTGTTCTCTGGGTTTCTAGCCTTTTAATCAAATAGATAATTGCATTTCTTTCTGTTTCACACAAACCATAGATTACAGAAACCGACCCAGAATTTTCTAAGTATTAGTTTCTTATTGATTTGCTGTATGTGCAGCTGAAAGATATACTAAAAATACCCAGTATTGATTAAGACATGTCAAATGTTAACATGAAATTATTCTGGCGTTAAGTGTATGTTCCCTATTCCTAGTGTGAACTCACCATCAGCCTTCATCAACAGACTTCTGGGATTTTTGGATTGTAGTACTCTATACTTTTCATAAAACTGCACCTCAGCCAGGGATGCAAATTTATCTGTAAAACATCTGTCATTGTGACTATCCAACTGTCTGTGGAAAGAGATCCGTCTTCCCATATTTTACAAGGCTAAATTTGATATTTCTCTACCCTTAACAAGCATATTGATTACATTTGAACGAATTACAGTTTCAAATGCAGTTCAGTAGAAAGCTTCCTTATTGGTAATTACTTTTTATGAGATATCCAATCAGTATAAGTTGTATAAGTGGGATTTTTTTCACATTAATACTCAATGGAAAGCTCTGCTGTAATGAAATTTCTTACTAGGGCCTATTATTTCAAAGCAGTTGTCTGGCAACCAAACTTATAATCCCATAAACATATATTAAAGCTAATTGTAATAGAAACATAAAGAATCCCAATATTCATCTGACTTGATTTTTTAAGGTATTCATCAAATTTATGAGCATGCTAATAAAAAAAGCCCTGAATGCTTTCAGTTCCTAGGGATACAGTTATTCACTTCACATCAGAAACATTTGGAAAGAGTGTTTGCTTATGCTGGAATAGGACTCTTCTTGCAAATTTTTGTGCTGAAAACCAAATTCTAGCCTAAATAGTGCATGTGCTTGCCATAGCAAAAGGGAAAGATTTGCAGGTTTTTTTATACTTAGGAAAATCTTGCAATTAAATCCAACGTAACTCCAGCAGCTCCTAAATGGATCAGAGTACATTTCTGTGATGTGAAATATCTCTGCAACATAACACTAGTGAAGCAATGGAGGAGGAAATATTTGGAAAGCCTCTTCTCTTGAAGGTTAGAGTAACTCCAGCATTGTTTTTTGCTAAACTTTGGATTTAGTTCCATTTTCAATGACAATGTTGCACTTCAAAATGTGCGTGTTCCCTTTGTACTTGTACCCCTTTATGGCATACAAGTGAAGAGACTGACACAACTCGACACCATGACTTGCAGCCCCTTATGTAAACTGGCAATTTTTAATTAAGAAACAAAAAAAAGTGCAGAATGCTGATGAAAATTAGGCAAAAAATAAAAAGTAAAAAGATTTGCATCACTACCCACTGCAAATAACCCATATTTATTAGCTGAAACCTTTTAAATGTGAGTTTGCAACAAGTCATATACCCACCAAAACCCTGTCTTGAAACATTTGTAGTTGATACGAACATGTAACTAGAACATATGAAATGTAACTAGACAGTGAAGTAGGATATGAAAAGCTACACCTTCCAAATTCAGGATGTTGTTCTTCCCAGGAGATATGGGTCATCCATTGGAAGTCCAGAACCGTAAACATGGTGAAGTCTCTAAGTATGCAATGGGCTCTTCTACCACTGGGAAAAAGCATGGCTTGCAAGTCACCTGGTGTTTCAGAAAATATTGAAATTAGTTGAAAGTCTAAAAAATGTCAGAAGCATGAGAGGAATGCGTAAAAGAAAGAAGATATAGAGAAGCATCTATGTAGGAAAAATAAGAAAATGTAGACCATGAAAAGCAATGGCAAATACAGCTGGAGCCTTAAGGTCTGGGAGATGGACAGAAATTAAAAGATTTTTTATTTTTCATTCTTCAGGACATGCTTTTCCAAAGAGAAAAAAACATCTAGGATCATTTCATGTGAGTTCTGCAAAGCTCTGGGTTATAGTCTTCTTTTTCCTCTTACTTTTCATCATAAACAAAGAAACAAGTGAACCTTTGCAAACACTTTTCTACAAGTTATAATGATACTGTTCAAAGTAGATCTCTCCTTTATGCAACAGCTTCAGGTACACAGACACAACCCAGATTTCTGAGGAGATGCATGGGGAAATTATAGCTGATGTTTATGCTAGTAAATCAAACAAGCTGAAGTAAATTATTCTGCCCTGGTAATGAGTACTTCTGCAGGGCTGTAGCCATACAGTCACAATTTCTTACATTTCCCTTGAAAAACTGTAGACATCCAAGTGTTCCCCAGTGTTCTTAAATCCCATGTTGTGCTCAAGAAGTTCTCAGTCCAAACTGTGCCAAGGTTTATGTAAACTGTGTCACTGTAAGGATGGTTTCGGGCCATTACACAGCCCTAACCATTGTGCCGTTTAGATTACCAGAGAAAATATGACTGTAGGATACTTTGAGACCACTTGGGAAAATCCTCAGCCAAATTTTAAAACCAAGTCATCACAATATTAAAATGAAAATAAACATATATATGATGAGACTACTTGTGAGGGAAGAAGAGAGATTTGTACGCATCGCTTAGTCTGGCTGTTAGCATCACCATTTTAGATCAATAAAATCTATTCTCTTATTATATCTGTAGCTAGCCTTACATCTTCCCTTTCCAGAGGGAAAAAAAAAAATACACCATCTGTTGTACTGCATCTCAGCTCTCTATCAGCCCCTAGACTGGTTTTCTTTGCCTTGCAGATCTCTAAAGATCAGTTACTTTACTACTCTAGTCACCATTTTCCCATGATGTTGTCTGAGTCAGTGGCTCCTCTGCAGCCATTTCTTCCTGTCTGCTTCTAGAGGAAGCTCGGGATGTCTATTGTTTTTTCTACAGCCTGGCCCTCAGTGAGCCACAACTTTCCAGCAAATACACAGAAAATATGTACATCTTCACTAGAGTTGAGAGTTTTGGTGCATGTGCTCTGTCATTATGCTTACAGACATTGTCTTGTGGCCAGGAAGGCACCGAAGTCGTGTGATTCATTATCAGAATATACATTTTGCACTTGCTGCCTCAGTTTGTTTACATCAATTTACACGTGCTGTTTCCAGCATGGTGTGCTGGGTCCAGAGGCAGTCCAACTTTCAGTCTCTACAGCTAGAACCTTCTCTTATCTAATACTGCTTTTGGCACTTGCCGAGTCATGATATCTTAAGTCAGTTTATTAATCTGGCAGGGTATTATCTCTGCTTTCTCTGTTAGATTAGTTTTCTAATTAGATGATTGCCAGGTCAGGCACAATGGCTGCTGCAGGAGTGCGGGTCAGTGAAGATCGGAGAAGGAAGGAGGGTTAAGAAAGATGGGGAGTGGAAAATAGGAGCAAGATTTTCCCTTTTGTTTGTGGGTATTTGTTAATTCACTATCGTGAGTTATAGAATCATGGAATCCTTAGATGGGAAAAGACCTTTAAGGTCATCCAGTCCAAATGTTAACCTAGCACTGCCAAGCTCACCACTAAGCCATCTCTACACATCCAGGGATTATGACTCAACCACTTCCCTTATGCTGTGTTATGAAATTGCTTTTGTAGGTTCAAGAGAGGAATGCTGTTTCTTGCCTCTAATGTTATTATTGAAAATTTCAACACCTTTTTTTTCAGAATACCAAAAGATTTTGTACATCTTAGGTACTACGTAAATGTGTCTAAATCATAGAGTATTTCAGAATACTTAATCTAGTGGAAATGTAATTGTAACCCTTTACCTGTCATTATCATAGCAGGGATGTTATATCTCACAAATACAGATCTTATGAGATTATATGTCAGAGAGCCATTTTCTCTGATAATAGTGTTTCTTGATGGTGAGACTAAGAAGCTAAAAACAGTATGCAATTTTATCTGATGTGCGTAAAAAAATGTGTTTCAGTACTGGACAGAAGAGCCACGATTTCATTAAACTTATCTACCTGTATAATACAGGACTAGTAATATTTTTGCCATTTCATTCATCACATTCTTCAACAATACCAATGTTTTTTGCTTATAATTTTCTATATGTCACTTTCATCTTTTAATTGCTATGTCTCTATTTCTTTTGCTTTAATTTCCATTTATCTACATTTTTCTTTTGTCTTCATAAGCTTTTCTGTCTTATATATGGCATCTCTTCAAGTGACTCCTGGGAGGTAAGCACACTTTGCCTCACTGTATCCCTAATATTGACATTTTAATCTGAACTAGTCCTCTAGGATCCAGTTATTGTTAATGGAGAGAAGCAGGCATATACTTTAATATAATCTTAATGATTGTTATAACTGCAGTGCACTCATCTCAAAAGAAATCAAGATTTCAATTGTGCTCCAGCTTAAATCACAGCTAATGATAGATATTCTTACATGTGGTTTCTCTTCTTTTGCAAAATTGTTTGTTTCTTCATCTTTGTCCAAGGTCTAGAGAGTGTTTAGTAAGTGTTTTGTTCCACACCTTCTGCTCTCTTCCATGTTGCCTGCCTTTGTAGTCTTCCTTGTTTTGTTGACTGTTCCTATGATTTTGCTCTTTGGTAGAATAGCTGTGTCACACAATCAGGTCTGCCTCTGCTCTACAGTCTGGTAAACTGATAGGACCCGAGGGAACAGCAGAAAGATGTGCCCAGCGAGGTTTATGCTGAATATTAGGAGAAGGTTCTTTAAACCGAGGATAGTGAAGCATTGGAACAGGGTCCCCAGGGAAGCAGTTATGGTGCCAAGTCTGACAATATTCAAGAAAAATTTGGATAATGCTCTCAATTGCACAATGTGACTCTGGAGCTTGCCCTATACAGCAACAGGAGTTGGACTTGATGATCCTTGTGGGTCCATTACAACTCAGGTCATTCTATGATTCTAGGATTCTAAACTTTCAGGAGTTTTCTGTATTTAATTCGTTATTTTCTAACAGAGTATTTTTTCAGCTGCTGGTCCTGATTTTACCTGATATCAGATTCCACAATACACTGCAGACTGCACATTTGGCTTTACAGGCTGAAGTCTGTTATAAATGTCTTCAGGTCTGCTCCATCATTTCTTTCTTTCACAGGAAGCTAACAACTTCCAAAAATCCATTGTTGTAGGTGTGCAATATTCTTTGGCTAATATGACATTTAATGCCTTGCTATTTGTGTGTGCTTTATTATTAAAGAAGTCTGGAGTCTCTGCATCAGCAATATTAAATTAAAAATCTTCTGACAGCATTCACTTTCATGAAGAGACAGAACTCTTTTCTGAACCTCTTCCAATTTCTGTAGAAGAAAGAGTTTTGTTCTTCATACCAGATGTTCTTGTATTGGTTAAAATATCTTGTATTGGTTAAAAAAACCTCTGGATTACCATTAAAACTCTTCCTAGCAATAGAAGGTAAACAGAGCAGAGATGAAGGGGACAGAGGCACGGAGAGTGACCTGTGTGTTGTTTATCACAAACCAGCTTGAACGACAGCTGCTTCAAACCAGTATGTTCCATTTCCCTCAGAGAAACTGCCCAGTATATCTTTACCAAAGTGTCATTTTTTATACCAGTTTGTCTGCTCTATGAAATGATAAATAAAAAGATACGATCTCTATCACATCTCCAATCCAGAGTTCAAATCACAACAGTGTTGAAATGCTAGTCTGAGCCAGAATTTAACCAGTCAGCTTCCTGGAGACACTGACTGCTGTGCTAGGCATTGTGTCTTCAGTCCTGCCTTAAATCCCTGTTTTTTGAGCATATTGTATGTATATCACAAAAAGCTCACAGTTTTGGGTGATAATAAAGATTTTAGAGTCCTGACTAGAATATCCCCCAGGGGATCACTGCTGCCTTTGCTTTGCAATGAGAAAATTACAACTCAAATATTCTGGTTGACTTAGGTGAAGGTCATATTTTTGATAGGAGCTAGGAAAAGTAAAACTCTTTCCAGCTAGCACCGTACATTGAACCTCCCCCGTACACTCTAGTCTTTCATCATACATCTTTTTTCAGCTTTGGAATGGTATTAGAGAGATTTGGCCCCTCAGTGCTCAGTTTCAGACACGGTATCATAGTGTTCACTAAATTAAATGTGTTCTCTTAGTTTGTGTGCTTTCTATGCTACAATGTCCCTGCCTGCCTTGCTGTCCTTGAAATGCAATGTGAAATTAGCTCTTGATAGTGCAGCATGACAGAAATCAATAACCGAATTATGCCAGAACATAGGACAGGGTGCTAAACCCTGGCAGCCCCAGCAGCATCTCAATGCATGTCATGAAGAATGCTGAACTCTGGAATGAAGAGATGTCTTTCTTGTTAACTGCTGTGGTTATGGTTGATGCATTCCCAGAATGGCAGAGATATTGGAAAAGTACTGAAATACATCACCTGGTGATTTCTAGTTTTTATAAGTACATTTCCTGACCATGTAAGCAGACTTTAACTTACTGAGAATACAAGCTTCTGCTTTACTACAACACTGAAAACGATCAGATAAAAGCTTCTAGAGATAAATATTTTGGAGCAAGTTTGTGTGTTTCTTCAAGGAAGCAGAATAATCTGTCACATTAGATTGAACTTCAATCAAATTTGATGGCTTTTACATCAGTTTACTAAGTAATCTGATTAAAGCCTCAAAGTCTTCTCTCTGTGATACTTAATGACTTGTGATGGAAAGAATGAAATACTGTCTAAAAAGATGTGATTAGGACTTGTGGTTCTTTCTGGCTTCAAAATCCTCAAGGTGCAGAAATAAAGATGAATTTTAGTGATACAGGAAACAGAAGGTAATAATGAAATTATTTGATACTTCTGTGTTACTGTAGCTACGGAGAGATACAAACTTAGCAAAACAGGTTGTTTCCAGGGGAATGAATTCTATAAAAAAGAAATAAATGTTTTAATTGTAATGTAGTAGGTCAAACTCTTAAATTCTTTTCTGGCAAGAATCCTTTGAGCCAGAATCCCTGACCCTTCACCAGTAATTTAGTGCCATATAAATTGCACAAATTATTTTAACAGGGCTAAGAGAATTTCAAACTACTGCAGAGGCTGCAAAAGTAGATTACTATTTTTTTAACAAAATGTTAGTTCACTGGAAAACATAATAAACTGAAAACTAAACTCTCAGAGGGAAAGAGTTTCATTGGAGAAATTACTGCAGTGTATTATATTATCTAAGTATTGAAGTTGCCCAACTTTGACAATGCTTATTTCTTGATCGAGTCTCGTCTTCAAGGTAGGCACTTGCATTTCTCAGTTTCTGCTTTCCTCAAGGATTGCAGTTTGAGATTCAGGGAATTTATTTGTGAGTGATTGTGTAGCTGAGAATGACATTTGGAGTGTAGCTAAAATAAAACCCAAGGGTACCTGTAGGAACCTCATTTGTTAAAGTATTAAACAGCCAAAGTATGAAAAGGAAAAGGAAAGGATTTCTTTTCTAGTTCCCCTGTCTCTTCTCTGCCCTCTGTTCCTACATATGGTCCAATGCCACCCCTTTGGTTGATTCAGTATAGCCCTACATTGTAATTCAACTTATAGACTAAAACACAATAAGCAGATGTACCAGTGAATGTCCCCTGAGGCAGGCAGAAGGCCACTTTATCAGTCTGACTGCTGCAGCTGCCAGGTTTAGAAGATTTCATCAAGTGACATGTCCTGTAAAAGCAAAAGACATGAGCAACTTTGTTGGGGTCAGACAATGGTCAGAAATCCAGTCCAGGGAGGATCTAAAGCTACACTTACCCTATTACAATACCAGATTTTTAGTTGCTTTCTCTGAATTCTGTCATGCTGAACTGAGCCCTTCAGCGCAACAATCAATTTTTCTTATTTCCCTTCCCATTTTCCATCTTCTTGCTGACCTAATTGCTGTGAGGCACCCTGAAATGGCTCCTGATGGGTCTCTCTTCCCTGCTGGCTCCCTCCTGCCAAGTTAGTCTGTGGGTGAGAAGGGGTTGAGGAAAGGAGGCAATGTTCCCATGCTCGCAGCCCTATGGTGCTAGGGCCAGCTGTGACAAGAGTTCTGCTGGCCTCTGAGACCTGCATTCACACACACACCTTCCCACAGGGCTGCCAAAATGCTTCAGTGCAGAGCCAACATCCCGGGGAGAAGGCAGGGATTCATCTAAATTATTTCCCTCAGAAAATACTCAGATGTTTAACTGCAGCAAATCTGTTCTGATTACCACCAGGTGGACTTTAGATGGAAAATTACGTAGCTTTCTGCCAGAATATCCACCTCCCAGATCCCAAGGAAACTCTGCCAGAAACTCCCATCTCCTGGGAAGTGCACCAGGCACATGGCCAAAGAAGTCCTTTCGACTCTGGCTTCCAGTTTCTCCTGTTCTCCAATTCCCCAGACATTAAGGCTCCTGTGCCGCCCACCGGGAAAGCTTTCAGTGTGCACAAGGGATTCACAGTCCTGTTGGTGGCCTGCCAGAGAGATGAAATTACTAAATACATTGCAATTTGAAATTTTCCAAATATTTGTTTTCTTCTCCCCTCAATTTTCTTGGTTGAATTTGAATTAAAATATAGTTGGAAATGCAAATTTTCCAGGGCTTGGAGATTCCAGTTTTTGCATAGACTGAGTTAAAAGCTTAGTTTTGGGATGCCACTTCAAGATGCACATTAGGTTAGTTGCTGATTAGTTTGGCAGAGATAATGGTGTGAAATCCCCAGCACTGAGATTTTCCAGGGGAAGGAAATGCTGTAGAAAGACTAGGGAGACAGCCAAGAAAAATGGAGAGAACCAGAGAGGAGGACAAGGAGTTAGAAGGCAAAGGAAAAATTATGGGTGTGAGAGGGACATGGGTTTTGCACAGTACTATAAAATACAAATCTTTGATTTTGTTATTCTTTTCTGTTCCTACTATAAAAGTTATTTTTTCATTTGAAAAAAAATCTGAAAAAGAACCCTGAATGTATTTAAGACAGATTTGCAAGTGTTTTACTATATTAAACCGACTGTAATTAATGTCCCAAGATGAGTCTGAATGAGTAAATAAAGTGTGAACAATAAAAATTAAAAAGCTATAAGTTCAGCTACTACTCGGAGACAAGGTCCTTGATTACTATACAGCTTCCTTTGCTCTTACTGTGAGAGATATGGTGGTAAATTCCTGTTATTCTAATATGATGAGTTTATACTCCACCTCCTGGATAAAAATTGAGGAGAGAATCCTGCCTTTTTCTAAAGTATTTTTAACTTCACTTACATAAATTAATCAAAAAGAAGAAAAGGCTTTTAAACAGAGATTTATTTGTGCTTGAAAATTAAGGTGTGAAAAATTACACAATGCTTTAAAAATCTGTCTTTGTGCAGTCTTGGAGTCCAATTACAAATTGTTTTACATTCTCTCTTAACTCTGTGTCAGGAAATCACAGTTTCTGCAAATCTTTTTTTTTTAACTCTGAACAGTTCCAAATGCTGTCTCTGATGATGTCACCCTGATCCCTGTTCTCCAGCTGCAGATTTCCAAGAAGAAAGAAGCAGATTCAAAATAAATACAGGGGAGAAAAAAAAAAAAGCTTTCGGGCTTTATTCATTCATCAAAAATCAAGGTAGAGGAGGCTGGAGTGGGCCAGGGGATGCAAGTATAAACTGAGGGGGCGAGGGGGTGTTTCTCTTTGAATATATTTTAAATATTTTTATTAAGTGTTTTCTATCTAAATTAAGTTTATTCTATCTAAATAGTTTTAAGTGTGTTGTTCTTAGAACACAGCTAAGTATTTAATTCTAAATAATGCTAAATAAGATTAATTTAATCAGTTCTGTTTGATATGCATTTGGAAATCTGAAAGCTGGCTAGATTCTGCATTTGGCTATTTAAAGGAAGCATCATTGTTTTCAGCTGTGCTGCACACCTTTAAGCCAAATGAAGATTTGACCTATACTTCCTAATAAGTTTTCTGAAAAGCACTGCAAAAAAAGTCTAGATTTCTCTTAGTAACTGTTCCCTTTTCTTGGCTTAATATTGCACAGATGTTTTCTCACTTAAACTTTGCCTCAATTGGCTTTGGTTTTTTATGTAGCCTTTGAAACAATTTCTAATGGAAAAATGCAGCTGTTAGCAAGATTTCCTAAAATGTACATGGAACTAATTTTCCAAGCATTTCTCTCAAGGGCTCTGACGTATCTACAGAAGAACTTATGCCAAAAGAATTTTTAATGTAACTAAACAAAGAAGAAGAGGAAAAGAAAGGAAGAAGAAAAAAAAGAAAAGAGTAGAGAGAAAACATCTACTTGTGAGGCTAGCCAGGAGGAAAAATTAAATTTTAATAGTTCACGTTTGCATACTTCCTTTAAAGTAAATCTCAAAATTCTCCACAATAACCAGCAAGGTTATTTTGCACAAAATCATTGAATCTTCTGTGCGAATTAAAATAACCTGAGATAAAAGCAGTAATGTGACATGGTCTAAAATTGTATAAATAACTTCACCATGGAATGTGATTTTATATTTCGTCTCTGCATCGTGTTTTCAAAGGCACAAATGGCCAAGTCTATACAGACTTCAGCACATGACTCACTAAGCATAAGCAAGTACATTGTGGAGTGTCGTGTCCTTGGCCTGTCTGGTAGCACAAGGCAAGTGTAGTCAAAAAATTCAGTCGGGGAAGGAATAGGTTCTCAAGACAAGAGGAAGCAAGATCCAGCTCATGTATCCTTCCTGTCTCAGCCTCTTCTCTGAGACATCAATGCTGCAAATTTATCCCTGTCCACCTCCTCACAAATTGTGATATGAATCTCAGTTATCCAGATTGAGTTGAAGTGAATTATTGGCGAAAACAGACATATTTTTAAACAACCCCATTAGGAAAGGGCGAGACATGCAGTTATATTTTTAAACTTTGGTCCAGTCTTGGCTCTGAACTGGCTCACTACAACTTAGGAATGTGTCTTAATTTCTCTGGAACGTATTCTTTGTTGTCCTTGTTCTGCATTTTAATTTACAGTTTAATTTACATTAAAATTTCTAGCAACAGAACAGGAGAGGTTCAGCTGGAAGGCTCTAGTAAATTCTTTGGATAAACTAGAAGCTGCACCATGAAGAGCGAAGTTGTAAAGAATCATAATTTCAGTTCTTTATTATCCCAGAAATAAAATATATTTAAGGTACTGTCTGGTCCCTGTAACTGATATACATAAACACATCATGAATTTTAATATGTTTATCTTTGTAACAACACAGAAATGAAAGTGTTATTATTCCCATTTTATTGATGAGTAGTTGAGGGCATAGTTTCATGCTAATGAAAAATCAATTTGATCTTAAGTTGCTGCCAAAAGATGTGGTCTTATTCTTCCTTTTGAACCAGCTTGCTGTTTCCAATTCTGCTATGGGATTCTAAGCATGTAAGTCTCTCACACAGCTAAAGCTGAGGGAAGATTACCCAGCTGCAGGAACACTGAAGAAATTCTCCTTTCAGCATCATCTAGTCATTAGATCAATTTAACACTATCATAAATGCACCCCACCCACTGGCAAGAAACTATTTTAGAATTAAGGAGCCAATTTCAGCTTGTCTCAAAATGAGTAGGACAAATATGACAAAGCAAAAAATTAAGCTTGAGATCTCACCACCTATGCCGTTGTTTTAATTGCTTGGTTCCTTGTTATTTCTATATCTACTTTAGAAATGATATGATGAGATTAAAGGGAAAACAAAACATGACAATGAAAATCAGAAATTTAAAGCTTAATAGGCTTTGTTACAAGAAGGAAAAATTCCACTTATCTAAGGAATTAGAATGAGAACGTAATTTCATGATACTGGCACTCAAATAAATGAAATTAGTTTGTGGATTTTATGCCTCCTTCCTTCCTCTGGTGGCCTCCATTCAACAGTTCTTTACTATTGTGTTTTACCACTGCAACTATTTGAAGGATCAAGTAGTAAATGGAATCAATGAAATGATCCAGGTTAAAGAAAAACCTTCTTCTTTTTTTCAGGTCAGAAAAAGGTTACTTTTAGATTACTGCATAATCCGTAATCACCTGTGTCAAAATAACCTGGAGGGAGGAAAAATAGCAATGCTAATAGGTTTGGGAGTTGGAAAGTAGTAGGATGGAAATTGTATAAGTCAAGCTTACATTAAAACCAGAATATTGTCAAATGATGACTTTATACTATCAGAAGCAGAGGTGGGAAGTAGTATTTGTTTTTTGATTACTTTAGAAGACTGAGAGCCTAAATATCAAAACAGATTTTAGACGTGTATTATGTGTGAGTGCATATAGTAATATATCTGAATGATTGTTGGCAATAATGGTTATTTCAGAATATAAAAATAAAACATATTGAGAATGTCTAATAGAGTATTGAACAAATCAAAACGACATAATAAGCCAAAAACATAGACAGCGCAGAAAATTTTTGCTGCTAAGTGATGACTACATGCTAATAGTGGCTTCTCTGTCATACACTTACCATTCTCCATACAGTCTTTCTAAATGACAACAGAAGAATGACTCCCTAAATACAACAGCCAACAAGTCGTAACATGCCACTCTCTTTGAAACACATACAGTGAGCTCAGGTAGTTAAAATACCAATAAATTCTTGTATGTTTGAGGAAAGGTCTGTACTAATTGTTTTAATGAGGTAAAGATGAAAATTATTACAAACTAATTATCCAAGATTATGGAAATAAAATAGAATCAATTAAAATGTATTACATTACAATGTAGTATAAGCAATCACATTCATTGGTAATTAATATGCGTTTGGCTGAACAATGAATAGTTTTAAGAAGCTCTGTTCATCAAATGTTTGACACACATTTATTATGCTTAGCACAAATTTAAGCAAAAGAGAGCCCTTGTTTAAGGATTCTGGCATTCCATAAGACATGGGTTAGAAGCATTTCATGACTACATCAGCTCTATAAACAAATATTTCTTCATTTTACCTCAGTGAAACCAATACAGACCATATGGCATGGCTGGGAACAAGTACTGGGTGTGGGAAGTAAAATAAAACTTGTTATTGACAAAAAGCGAATATTTCATTAATATTCATCCTGAAGTTCATTTCTCTGCATTGAGAAAGTAACGATAAATCCTCTCTGCAACCTATGTCTATGAAATATTTCATCTTGTTCTCAATTTAGTTGCCTTGTTAAAAAAAATATATTTTAAGATTTAGCCTCTGTTCACTGAGCAAAAAACTGCAGTGGTTTAAGGAATTATCATTATCCAGCTTTTTGTTGCTGCTCCACTGGCTGATCCTTGCCAAGTAAGAAAACAGTGAGAAAGAAAGTGTATCTCTACAACTAGTGTTAGCAGTCAGACACAGGCTTATTCCTCTGTTCCTGTTCTACTGAAAACTTAATTCAGGCTCTTTGCTTTGTTATAAATGTTCTATTCACCAAAAAGGAGAGGAAAGAGGCATCATAATATGAAAACAGGAACACCTTGATTCTGAAATAAATTACTTGTAAACAAAATTTTTGCTTTAGTTACACTATAAAAAAAAAATCTATGAAATGGGCTCCTTTATGGCAGATCTGAGAAGAGTCAGAAATTCAGATTAGGAAACGATACCATTTGGAAAAAGGTCATGCGAGTGTGAACATAGAAAGAGAATTGGCAGGGTTCCTGATTTGACTGCTTAAAACTTGCAGGTATGAGTGCTTTGTCTGTTGGGAAATAAACATTATGTTCCCTGATTATTTTTCACAAGGAGTTTGAAACAGAGATGGTTTCTAATTGCATAGTTTTCAACTAGTTACAGTGATATAATAGTAGATTAGTGAAGGTTTGCATGAAAATAAAGATCTTTTTTTTAGTGAAGGAGAGCAAACTAAAGAATTAGCTATTGACATGGAATCGCTATGTCAATAATTAGGCTTGGACAATGGAAAACATTAGAGATGCTGAGGGGGTTGGATTCTGCAAGCCTCCTTTACCTGGCAAGTAGTTTATCTGGCAAATAATTCTTCAGGTCTATGTGAACTCCAACTTCTTTATTCATTTTTCCCATGTCTTATTTAGTTCTTGTGTTTTTTTCCCAGTGGTGTAGTTTAGGCAGCTGCAATATAGATGACACTATCTGATTTAGTCCTTTGTACTCCTTATATAATGCTTGGATTTGAATAGGAAAAAAAAAAACCCAAGTGTAAGGCATTTAAAATCTAATACCTTTAGGTACTTATGCTTACTGTCATCTTACCTTGAATGTGAATGATTTGTACTGTCTGAAAAAAAATACAGTTGAAAAGGATAATAGAAAATGCTAAACAGAGGAATGTACAAAAAAGACAAATTTTCTAAGAGCCCATATATACAAATAAGGATGGAATATTCCTACATTTCCTGAAAGGAAGTTGTAGAGAGGATGGTGCTGACCTCTTCTCCCAAGGGAAACTGCCTCAAGCTGTGCCAGGTTAGGTGTAGGTTGGATATCAGGAAAAAAAATTTCACAGAAAGTGTTATCGGGCACTAGAACAGGCTGCCCAGGGAGACAGTTGAGTCACCATCCCTGGAGGTATTTAAAAGACGTGTGTAGACAAGGTGCTCAGGGACATGGTTTAGTGGCAGATAAGAATAGTTGGACTCAATGATCCAAGATGTCTTTTCTAACCTGATGATTCTAATATTTCTACATCCATTTTGAAACCAGACTTTTAGTCTTCTCCTCAGGTAAGGTGTTTCATTACTCTTATCTTGTGAAGGCCCATCAAATTATTTTACAAAATGCCTGGAGGAGAAAACAGTATTGCTGGTATATACAGAATGTACAGCTGTTTCATTTGTCTTACCATGATTATTTCAGTTTTTTAACCAATGACTATGGTATGTACAATGTCAGAACATTGCTGAGAGTAGAGGCAAGAACACAAGTCTCCTCATTTCTAGATGAAAGCCTCAAAATATTGAATGACAGATTTGCACTTCCTTCTCCAAGCTCCTCTTTTCCATGTGTATGAGTATTATATTTCATTCCACACAAGGGTGCAGTGCAATAAAAGGGGGGGGACTTGACTTAATCTTCTGAGGAAGTTATCAGTCACAGATGTCTTTTTCTGGGTCATTGCTCTAACCATTAGATTATATCCCCCCCCCAAAAAAAAGAGACATCATTTTCTCCTCTAGATATATATTTGGAAGAAATGTTACTGTATCTGTATTTACTTCATCCTTCATTCAGTTAATGAGCATTATGAGCACAGATTTTGCAGATTTCAGGAATGAAGGACTTTAGCATGGTAAAACAATGTGAACCTACAGACAATAAATGGTTTCTTCTTCTTAACTTTACACTTAACTGAGGCACACAAGCTCTGGTCCATGTTCCAAGCTCCTCTCCCTAGGCAGTGAAAAGAGGCATGAGCATCATGAGATATATTGTCCTCTAGACTGGAATATTTCTCTCTGCAGATTAAAGCTGCCAAGCTTGGTGTCTCAGGCACCAAATGCCTAAGGAAGGAAGGATGAAGATGGGCCCAAGCATACTTTAGCTTAGATGCCAAAGCCTTTATTTCTAGATCACAGATTTTTTTGATCTATCTTTGACAAAAAAAAACCCAAAAAAAACAAAAAAAGCAGACAAAGTAGAAAGAATGAATTGATAGCAGCTAACAAGGATCTTATTAGGTTAGGTTCTCCACTGGCATATCCTGAGGCAACTCTTCTATTGGAAGTGCATCAATATGCACCCACTGAGACGCAACAGTACATTTTCAGTAGATTTTTCTGGTTTATGAGAAATCTGAGTCTTTGGACACAACTGTAATAAAAACAAAGAAATTACAGGAAAGCATATTTTTAAATATGGTCAGTTATTGTATCAGTACAATCTCCCTCCAACAAAGAATTTAAAATTGAAAATCTGGCTTATTGATACAATGAGCGTGCACTTGGTTAGTTGCACAGCAAAACAGTTGTTCCTTTATCATGGGACAGGATGCATGTCTAATTATGAAATTCAATATGTCCTTGATATGTTCTTTCTCCATAGACACTCTTCTGGACTAAATCAATCTCTCAGCCTCTGTGAGATTTCTCTATACATAGGTTTGCAGAGGGTTCACTCCCCCCAGCCCCTGGTCTTGAAAAAAAAGTAAATCTGTGAAATAAAGTTAGAAAAAGATCAATGATGTGTTAATGATTTCCAAACACTTTATCAAAATGTTAACTGAAAAATACTTTGAAACTTAAAGCACAGAAAACTTGGAACAAGATGACAGCTCTGTCAGCCTTAAAAATTAGTATAACCCATGAATGACATACCCCTGCATGAGTTTTAACATGTCATCTACATTTTTGCTCATATCTCCATCATTCAACAATGTTTTGTCTTTGTTTTTTCAATTATTTCCTCATTTTTCCCACTGTATCCCTCAGAATTGTCACCAATACTTTAAATATATACTGTATGCACTATAGCTTTTCTGGTAGATACGATCAGAAAGAATAGACTTAGTTGACAATTCAGGAGACTATTAAGGGCTTTGAAAACTGGATCACCTCTTGTAGTCCATCCCAGATTGGGCTTTTTGCAACAGTGATAAATCTGTGACAGCACGGCATGTCAGGCTTGAGACTGATAGAATTTACACTCTGTGAAGTAAAACTCCAGCCTCCTGCAGAATATCTCATTTGACAATGAGAGAACTGACTGATGTTTTCTGTTCAACAGATCTCCAAATTCTCTGTTGGTTTTCATGTATTGTAGCAATCCAGGGGATATAGTCCAGAATGTATGTTCATTTGGGCCTACAGCTGACGCATTCCAATTTAGCACATATAAAGGATATTTTCTATGTCACTGTTGTACAATTTCATGCCCTCAAAAATAGCATACTGGAGACTTTGCTTCAGGAAAGCTTCAAATGAGCTTTCCTCTACCTTGTCTTTTTTCTCCATCGTATGATAGAGCACTGCCCATCCTCCCCAGGGACTGAGAGCTTATCTTTCTCTTGTTTTCTTCCTACACCAAGACTGTAGCTATTTGCTACCCCTGCGCAGCCCTTAAGGCAGAAGAGGGAATACCAGTTAGCTGTCAATGTTTTTCTCTCCTCTCTGATGATTTGACAGTCCATATAGGGCACAAAAATATTACCTTAACATCCTTAAAGCTCCCTGCATGTGGTATCCTTCTGAGCATAGTGTAGCTTATGCATATTTTCAGGCACAAAAAGCTATGAGCATTCAGACCTTTCTGGTTTGTTTGTGCTTACTTTACAAAGCTCACTACCAGGCTGTTCTCGACTCTCCAGCTGTGCACTGGATTGTCTTGAAGGAAAATTTTAAGGATCTCTCTCCTTTTCTTTTCTTTTATGCCTGTCTAGAATTAAAGCAAATTGGTGACTGTTGACTTTTATTTTACGCTTTAAATTTAAATTGAGTCATGGATCAACCACATTTCCACACCTGGGATTTGTTTTTCTTGGATTTTGTTTATACCTTTAATAAGTGTTAGAGCAAATGTGCTAAGGAAATGCTTTCCAGTTTTACTATTTGTATGTTGTTACACTGAACTTAGTTTCATTTTTTGTTTTGAAGTCAGTTTTATTTTCTTAACAAGTGTTTTTGAAAAGCCAAACTTCAAGCTCAGTTCTGGGCTCTTCTCCCCTTCATGTTGCCTCCTGCCCCCACTTCTTTTAACTTTGGTGGTAATGAATGAATTCACATGCAGGTGGGCACAGAAAGTTAACAGATCCTATGGTTTATTTTTAATGTGGTTGGAATGGCGTTCCTTACACTCTCTTCTTGCCAAGCTGAGAGTGAAAGTGTTGAGGTGATCTCATTCACAGAAAGGTGTGTCCATATGCTCCCTTTCACAGGTGCAGCAATAGAAATACTACCCACTCAGTAAATGAAAACCCACCATGTTTGCTCAGTATATTGCAGTCTCAGTTCTGCTTTTTGGGTGAGTGCTGGAATTGGCTCAAAACCAATGTCAATTTATTATAGCTGCTTTTAAATTCAGAGACAACCCCCAAATTTTGGAATCTTGCATCAAAGTTTCATGTAATATCTCAAGGAGGTTCCATGAGGATCACAAAGACTTTCTCTTCCCAGACCCAATCTAATTTCCTGTTTAGTTTTATATAATCTAATATTATGCACTTCATGCCTATGCCATTTCAGGCTTTCTCGTTACTGTACAGTCAAGAAAATTATTGTGTCCACTGTAATTTAAAATGCACCAAGTACCCCCCCAGGAGACACTTACAATTTACAGATCCTACACAGATGAAAATTGTATCCTCCTTTCTTTGATCTTATCACTTCTAGTTACAATCCTCTTAATGACATTAAATAATTCTTGATCAGTGGTGGTGTTTATGCTTAACAAGTACATATAGCCTTTTATCCAACCTATTAATGTGTTATAGCTCGCACAAATTAGCTCATAGCTGTTAGGACTGGATAAGTAACAGGGTACATTTTCAAGCAGATATTTATTGTGCTGTCTCCATCCCATTTACATAGCACATTTTATGAACATCAAGACAAACAAAGTTATATTTGCATAAATGTAAGTGGCAATGGAAATTCTTTTTGAATTTAGAGGCAAAACCCATTTCGAGTGGCTGCAGAAGTCAGGTGGTGACCTTCTTGAGATCTGACCCAGCATGGATAGTGCAAAAGGAGAAGCAGGAATGTCAAAACGAGTGCACAGCACACTGAGTGCATCATGCCCTCTTCAGGAGAACTAAATCTGCTCAAGTATGACTGGAGACAGGGAGAGGACACCTGAAATGGGGTTCAGGTTAGTTACATTTGACATATGTGTTGGCACAGCTTTAGGCCTCAGAGTGAACCCAACTAGTTGATGATCCACAGAGCAAGGGAATTGACTGTCATTCCCCTTTGCTTTGGGGTTATACAGCTGCTTGACCTGACAGGGAGAAGTAAGGGAAGGATATCTGCTAACTAGGACCAGCCTCTATAAGCAGCGTGGACAGAATTGTCACAGGGCATCCCATTGTGGACTTGGGCTTGAGATCAGCTACCAAAAGCAGCACGGATTCACTACCCACTTCCACAGCGGGCATTAAGTAGAAAGTCTTCATCAGTAAATGAACTTTGTCCAAACTGTTTCGGTCATGCACATAGACAGACACATAGCTTTGGGATGGTTTGCTTTCTAATTCATGAGGGTGTGATGTAGTACACATACTTCTCCTTTTTGTCTAGGGAAAGCTAGGTTGGAAATTTTTCTTTCTAATTTTACCTTCAGTCATGTACAAATCTCCACCCAATATCTTTGGGGCGTACTTTGGAGAGGAATCAAAAGCAGAGTTTTAAAGAGCCAAGTGGAGAAGCCAGAATCAATACTCAGGAGAAACACAATCCAGAAAAGCAGATTTATTTCTCTATAATCAAGGTTTCACTGTGCTCTCTCTCTCTCTCTCTCTCTCTCTCTCTCTCTCTCTAATCTCCAGCAAAGGTTTTGCCATAGGACTCTATTTCTGGATGCCAAATCACTGTACCACCCTTGAACTGCATGTGAGACACAATATAGCATCTAACTAACAGTACAGAACCCAAAAAGGTTGAGAGAGAATTGATATTAGCTTAATTTCAATTTTTATGCTTTTGGGTAAGGATAAAGGTAATATGATTTTGGCAGAGACCCATTATCTTAAATCTACTATCAAGCTGGAGGGGAAGAAAACCTTCAACAAATACTGCATTTTACTATGTGAAATAATATGTATAATAACACACTTAATTTCTGTGTGCCCTGTTTACAGGAGTGGGTAGGAGGGAATTAATCAAAGGTTATTGTGATCAACTGCACTTCAGTAAAACATTACCACATGAATGTATTGGCCTATCTGCCCACCTACCTCTTAACTGAAAGTTTGTATGCAGTGAAGGGAGAGAGGAGGAGTAAGTGGGAGCAAAAATTGCATGAAATGTGCAGGGCAAAACACCTGCATGATAAGTAGATCATTGTCCCAGCACTACAGGGAGATATATGAGACTTTTAAATACAACTTTGCTCCAGGCCCTTAATTAACACACAGATCTGTCTGAAACTAGAACTAAAATCTAATTAACTTTGCATTTAAAAAGAATTTATATTAAAAGCACTAAGCAACTGCAAGAGTAATTTTATATATTATATTTATAGCAAACACAATAAGTACATGCTAAAGTAAGGAATGTAGATTCTGTTTTCTTTGTGTAATGCATCTTTTGTCCATATACTTGCACATTTAGAAGATCCATGTAGGACCCTCAATATGACTGTATTCTTGAAGTGGAGGAAGGACAGATTAATCTGATCTCTAATTTCAAACATGTTTTTTTATGCCCATCTATTGGTTTATAACACTTCCTCACCACAGGAAGGCAGGGAAGTGTTATAACTCAACCATCTGAAAGCTCACTGTCTGGGTTAGTTTTGTCGGGGTTTTCTTTATAGTCAATGAAAAGAGGAGCTTCTATATGGCAGTTCATCCCATCAGCATCAGGTACCTCTTTTGGGAAACAGTAATCTCCCTATAGAGTTGCCAGTCTTCTTCTATTCATTGCAGAGCAAGTTTAACACAAACATCTTAGATTAGATATTGCCTTTGAGATGATTAAGGTTAGTTGAATTCAATCCCCAGGCATGAACTATGTACATTCATGTATATGTTTGTGTGTTGGGGTAATTTGAGAAGACACACTACCATGAACAAGTTTGGACACTTCCAAGGCTAGAAATTTCAATCCAGGGGATCTTACTCTGGAGTTAACTCATTCTGTACTCCAGGATTTTTCACTCAAATCCAGAAATATCTTTGCCAGTTGTCACTAAGAGGAAGTACTTTGGTTATGAAGATCTATATGGACAAATAGCAGGTCTAGGCAGTAGAATGGATACAAATGAAGGGCTGCAATTTTGGGTTCTGGACAAAAAGCTTCAAGTGGCAACAGCCTAGGAGAGGAAGAGTTAGAAAACCAAAAATCTTTGTATATCAATATATACCTGTGGGGTTTTGTAGCAAAGAGTTTTGAAATACGTAAGATTATGGGTAAGGGCAGGAAACCGGCTGATTTCTGTTGCCGAAAGATGCTGAAGGCATGGCAATAAAATGCAGCTTACTTTAGGATAATGAAAATGTGCAGGGCACAGAAGAAGAGGCAAGATGCAGCTGTTCTCTTGGGCCTTCTGGATACCCTCTTTTAGGTGACCTAACTATTCTTTATTATCCAATATGACTTTTGTAAATACTGGCTTGAATTTGCATCATAAAAAGGTTGTGTACCTTATCACCTACATAAGAAAAAACTAATTTTTTTTGTCCTCCCTTTCTCTTTAGTTGGCAAAAGAAGAATGGGCTGATGGGAAGGCAAGTTGTATACTGTCAATCAGTGTTGTTTTCATTTAAATAAGTGTTGAAGGAAGGAGAAACCTTTCAGGCTTTGATGCTACTTGTAAGAGTTGTTGGATTGGCTGCATGTTTAAAAGAATTAAGGAGGAAATTTAAAAAGGAAATTATAATGGAGTATGGTTTTGCTCTTCCAGAGATAGGCTTAGATAGTAATATGAAATACTAATCCTCCAAATACCTGGAATATATTTTTCAGTGTAAACCTGTAGCTGGACAAATTTTTAAAAATTTTCCATCCAAGGGTAGTTTTACTTGTAACTGAGAAGTATTTGGAATTAGCTATTTGCTTGCAGCAGTTCACTTCTTGTAATATTTAAAAAAACCAAAAAATAGACAGCAAGGAAAAGCACTTTCATTACATTAAGTGTATGCAGTGATCATTGGCCTGAGACTCACACTAGGACAGGTGAGTTCATTTTGAATGTGCTTAAACACCTCTAAGATACGAGTACATCTCTAGTTTAAGCTAATTGTTTAATATCCCCCATTACTCCAATGGAGTTGTCTCACTCGTCCCTTCTCTCTCTCTGTCCCTCTCTATTGACCATGGAAATAACTAATTTTAAGTCAGATGTTCAACCCACAGATAACTAAGGTACATGTAATGTGTTTTGGGGTATGTGCATTTCTCTAGACAGCTGTAGACAAATTCACAGTCTTAGAAATATCAACATTAAACATTGCCAAGGACAAACACATTAGAGAATAATTGTCATATCCCTTTTCATGACTTTGCAGCTTTCTTTTTCCTCTGCATTTTTAAATCCTCCTAAATCTTCTAGAGAGAGCTTAGAGGTCAGTGTTTTATTATTTTAAATAATGTCATTATTTAGAAGGGCCCATAAGAAAAGAACCCTTTTTCCTTATACCTTTCAAGGTATCCTATTACATTATATCTTACTTTAGAACAGAATCAAGAAATTTCAAGCATTTTCACAAAACAGAACTGTCAAAATTACTATTTTATTTCCTTTTAAAAGCAGTTACTTCCCTCTGTTGTTTTCTAACTCGCTAGTGAAAAACGATTAGATAGTTCTGAACTACAAAAAATTTCAGTGACAAGTCTTTTTGAGAGTCATACATCTTCCCAAAATGTTCATGCTTTGCTAAAACAACTATCCTTCTCTAAGAGCAGGGGGTTTTATTCCAAACAGATTTACATATAAGTAAATGAGCAGGAAATGTGTTTTATCTGAATAGAATTTGACCAAAAAAAAAGGAGTTTGCAGCTGGAGGCAATAGCTAAAGATATGGGTGATTTTAATTAAATTGTCAAAATTAACAGAGGCTTGTGTATCCTTAGATAAAGCCCTCGTTCCAATCCATAATACTGTTCAATTGGTGTTTCATGGAATATCACACCATTCAAAATTTTGATTTAAAAGATCTTTGGTGGTTTTGGTGCTTTTGGTAGTGTCAGATAAACAACAGGAAGGCGAGATGATATCATGTGTTAACACCTTTTTGTTAGTTTAGATGGACTAACATTGGTCACACTAACAGAGCACGGGTTTCATGCACATGAAAACAACCAAAATACCTGTCCTGGTGCTGGAAAGTATGCTGTCTAATTATGAGCTCATTTAAAAAGCACCTTGTCCCAGCTCAGCTCCTGTTGTTCTCTGACCTAATTAAATGAAGCTTTCACTAAGTAGCAACACATCTTTACAGTAAACATGTCCCACATCTTCAGCCTTAGGGAAGTATTTGCTATCTGTGCAGCTGTGAGCACTGCATACGTGTAAGGTGCAGTGAGCCTGAAAGTGCTGACGGCAGTGGAGTTGAGGCTTTCAGCAAGGCTATTATAAGGGAAAAGGTCTGGGATAAGCTGGAGGACATCACAGATAACACCTGACCTTCCTTTCTCTCCTTTTTGGCTTAATGCTAATTCAGATTGTGACTTCCCGTACTTATGCAGAAGTGTAGGGCAGAGTTTTGGTAAGAGTGAAAATATCTGCCTTTCCTTCCCCTGCAAGCACAGCCTTCCTCTAGGCAGCACATACACCCTTTCTACCCAGAAGGAACAAATGACTGTTAGTAGCCTGGGACCCAGTTTCCAGCCAAGGGACTAAAACCCATCTGGCCCATGGCTCCGCTCCACGAGATGCAGTAAGTGGCTCCAGTGAGTCCTCTTCCCTCTGGCAGCACAGCAGCTGGGGCAGAAGGGTTCCTGGGATGGGGTCGTGTGTCACAGGGGGGTAGCCAGCCAAAGACAAGCTGATCTGAGGGTCTCAGGATGCAGACTATGACATATTCTCTTTAAGGGGTACTCATGTAAATCAGGAAATGGTAGTGCCAGCTTGAGTGGAATAAAATGTATGAAACAGCTTTTATGATTTCAGGTAAATGTCTCTGCTCATTCCTGAGTATTACAAAAGTCTTTCATTTCCATTTACCTCAATCTTTACAACAGGGTCCAGGTATTCACAGAGGCAGTTACAGAAGCCATTTGATACCCGAACTTATATGGTTACCTGTTCATTTTTCTTGTCTTTAGCATAACACCACGATAAAAGTTTTTCTTGTTTCACATGTTTAATATTTATGTTGGATAGCTGCAAGATATAATGAAAATTCATTTTCACAGCTGGTTTGAACCTGCTAATTTCTGTTCTTCAGAAAGGCAAGTAGACAGAGAGATGAGATATCTCACATGGGAAGATAAAAAAGGAGTGTAACAGTTAGACAGAAAATAATGGAAGTGTTCTGCAGATTAAAAAAAATATGAGAGGAAAGATTGTTTTTTTTTTTCTCTGAAATAAGACTTCCCTAAAGCATGCTCATTTATTTATCTAATGACAGGTTATATCCATTGATAGTGCTCTTTTATACGTCACCAGTGCATGTCCACAAGGACCTTTCAGCTTCATTAGAACCCGTCAATTACCTTCAACAGGCTTCAAATCAACCCCTGTACTCTTTATTGGCTCTATTTCTCTATCAGATCTGTGTCAAAAAGTCTCCTGCCAGTAGGGGGTGGATCTAGTCTGGAAAAAGGGACAAACCAAACATGCATCTTAATACACCAGACACCACCCTGTTTTAATCATTATATTTATTTATAACAGTATAGTAGAGAAAGTGCCAAGACATTATCTAATGCGCTGATGGTGCCGCAGGAGCTTTTCATTTTAGTCTGGGAACTCTTAGGACATTTTGCTGCATAAATTACACAGTGAATTAAGTTTCCTTGTATCAGCACTATATGTTAATAACAAGCATATTTATAATGTTTATTTGAATAGCTTCAAAAGGGGATATTACTATTGATCAGTTGAACTATAAGCACTATTAGAACACTTTTTAAACTTTGTCGCTAGTGGCTCTTACTAGATGAAGAAAAATACTAATATGAAATGTCAGAAGTACTGGGGAAAATACAACATTATTACAACCAAACTTTGAATTTCTAACTGTCTTTATTAGCTATGTGAATTCACTGGTCTTGGTAACATGAATGCTTACAATTCTCTTTTAGATGAATAACTGCAAAGGCTGGGCTTTGCTATTAGGTGCAATGCTGACATTTATAAGTTTCTAGCTGATGTATTAACAGTTACCATAAATACAGCTGATAGTAGCAGTTGCTGTGGCCACAAATTAGGCTAGTAAATCAAATGTAAGTACTCACAGGGCTATTTTTGAAAGAAAGCCTCAAATTAGCAAATTATTCTATGCAAGTTCACATATCACAGAAAAATATTAGTGAGTTCATCCTAATGACACTCTAGTTTTTTTTTCCATTCTCTTTGTTTATTAGTAGTAGTGCCACCAGCACTTTTTTTTTCCCCTTTTTCAAAGAGGCTTACCATTCATTACTGAAGGCAGTATCCAACAGCAGGTCAGCTGCATGGGTTTTGTGTGCTGTTTTCTTTAAATGCATTCCTTACTGAACTTTGGTAGCTGTTAAGACAGTGATGGGACTACTCAGCAGGGGAGAATATTCAGCCTTCTGCAACACAGGGAGATGCTGATTTTTTGTATCTGTATCCAGCCAGGTTAGTCAGCAGAAAATCTGGCTGCACAATGAAAATATTTTCAAAGTTTTCCACAATGGATTAAAAATTATTGCCAGAGCTTCATGCATCCTGAGTTGGTCCTTTGAAAGAAAAAATCAGTGACGCCAAAGTTTTGATTTAAAGCAGTGAAACAAGTAAATATTACATTGGCTGGGATTCACTTGCCTAAACACAGGCATCTAGCATCATTTAAAATGTGCTAGAATATGTGAGACAGTTGTGTGTGCCTGGCATATATGATATAGAATCTCTGGAGGATAGTTCAACAATATCTGCTGGAGGTAGGATATCATACCACAGAGCATCTGAAATGACATTACACTCCTGTGCATCAACAAATGAATCATATCCACACTGACAAAACACCCAGTTGCCAATATGTACATTTTACTGTCTAAGTAGGTTCAACAGTTCCTTTCTGCTTACACTCCAGAGACATGCCTCTATCCTTGGCTACTTCTTGTGATTTCAGTCTGTCTGAGAGACTGGATTTTTTCTGCATAGTAAAAATCTCCTCACATACGTGATAGGTCTAATTATCTGTCCCAAATTTGAGGAACTATTTTTTTTCCTGTTCCTGGGTATAGGACTGCTAGTCTTAACTTTGTAAAGGCATCCAGGAATAAGCGTATTGGCTAAGAAATGAACTCATTAATCATATTGTTCTACCATACCTCACACAAATTGTATATGTGAATCTCTAAAACAGCTGAGCCCTTCTACAGCTTCCAGTCTTCTACAGTGAATCTTGTGTACAAGACTGGAGAGCCGGTATTGAAATAATTCAGCTGGATTTAACAGTTTTGAAAGAAGTTGCACAAGTATAGTATTTTCCATCCAAATCCCTGAAATTTCACAATCTATGCATAGATGCTCACTGATTGTTTCAGCACATGCAGATGGAGCTAGGGAACTGTGTTGTATGGGCCTTACTCTCAGAACTAATACTGTAGCTTAGAAGCCAAATTTTTTAAGTCAATGCAAACTCAGAATAACAGAAAAAACATTTTGACATACAATCCTTAAAAACAAGCTGTCTGAAAAGTATATAATCACAGAATACTAGATTGAAAAAGACCCACAGGATCATTGAGTCCAACCATTCCTATCAAACACTAAACAATGCCCCTCAGCACCTCATCCACCATCTTTTAAATACCTTCCAGGTATGGTGACTCGATCACATCCTTGGGCAGCCTGTTCCAGTGCCCAGTGACCCTTTCTGTGAAAATTTTTTTCCTAATGTCCAGCCTGAACCTCCCCTGGCGGAGCTTGAGGCCATTCCCTCTCATCCTGTCCCCTGTCACTTGGGAGAAGAGGCCAGCACCCTCCTCTCTACGACCTCCTTTCAGGTAGTTATAGAGAGCAATGAGGTCTCCCCTCAGCCTCCTCTTCTCCAGGCTAAACAACCCCAGCTCTCTCAGCCGTTCCTCACAAGGCCTGTTCTCCAGCCCCTTCACCAGCTTCATTGCTCTTCTCTGCACTCGCTCCAGAGCCTCAACATCCTTCTCGTGGTGAGGGGCCCAAAACTGAACACAATATTTGAGGTGTGGACTCACCAGTGCCGAGTACAGAGGGAGAATAACCTCCCTGGACCTGCTGGGAGGGAGGACCTTCTGATACAAGCCAGGATGCCATTGGCCTTCTTGGCCACCTGGGCACATTGCTGGCTCATGTTCAGTCAGCTGTCAACCAACACTCCCAGGTCCTTCTCCTCCAGGCAGCTTTCTAGCCAGTCTTCTCCTAGTGTCCTAATATTGCAAAGCCAACAACTCCAGAAATTAGAAAATATCAAAATTGTTCTGGTACTGGCCATATCCAACCCTAATTTCTTTTTCTTCAGTTGTATGTACTATGTGTGGTGTGTAATTACATTCAAATGTGTCACAGAACATGAGCTCTTTCAGTGCATAGGGCAGCACAGTTCTCTACTCATGCAGCAAGCACTCTCTCAGGGACTAAAAAAAAAAAAAAAAGAGTGATGTAAGGCTTTGTTTCAGTCTATTGCTTTTCTATGTTCCCAGGCTATAGATTGTAATATGTAATATGAGCTATGAATGTAGGGTATAAATTAAGGTAATCACCTGCTGTAAACTAAACTGGATAAGAGGTCTGTAATCAGTCCTTGCACCTTGTCTCCTAACAACCCCATAACTGTGCTGCATGTGCACTCCCTTTTAATCCGCATTAAAAGGTCAGTTGTGTACTCTTTGTCAAAGATGGCTTAAGATCTGTCAAGTACTTTTCATCACGGTTTCAGTGTGGCAAGAAAAGCTAATACAATATACTGTGATTATGATTGCATTTCATATTTCTTTTGTTGCAAATAGTTTGCTGCTTTCAGAATGGTTCATGTCTTGTATCTCTAAACCAACAGAAGAATACTTCTGGATATACAGATGACACCACCTGTGTGGTGCAGTTGATTCACTTAAGGGAAAGGATGTCATCCAGAGGGACCCCAACAAGTTTGAGCAATGGGCCTATGTGAAACTCATGCAAGGTTCTGAACCTGGGTCAGAGTGATCCCCATTATCAATATAGGCTGGAAGATGAATTGATCCAGAACAGCCCTGAGGAGAAATACTTGGGGATGCTCATGGATGAAGAAATTTACCTGAGCTGGTATTGTCTGCTTGTAGCACAGAAATCACATCATACCCTGGGCTGCATGACCAGCAGGTCAAGGGATGTGATTTTCCTCCTTTATTACACTCTTGTGAGAAATCACCTGGAGTAGTACATCTGGTTCTGGAACCCTCAGCACAAGACATGGACCTGTTAAAGGCTACAAACGTGGTCAAGGGGATGGAACACCTCTCTTATGAGGAAAGACTTAGAGAGCTGGCATTTCTCAGTCTGGAGAAGGCCCCAGGGAGATTTTATTGCAGCATTTGAATACTTAAAGAGGATTTATAAGAAAGACTCAGACTTTTTACCTAGACCTGTCGTGACAAGACAAAGAGTAATGGTTTTAAATGGAAAGAGGATATGTTTAGTTTGGATATAAAGAAGATATTTTTTTATTATGAGACTAGTGAGACCTTGGAACAGATTGCCCAAAGAAGTTTTGGATGTTCCACCACTGAAATTGGTCAAGGCCATGTTGGATGGGGCTTTGAGAAACCTGGCCTAGTGGAACACGTGGGGAGGAAGCCTGGACAAGATGATCTTTAATGGTCCCTTCCAACCCAAAATGTTCAGTGAGTCTATGGATATAACAATGTCTAAACTAGCACCTGATTTCTGTCACTTCTTTCAACTTCCCTCTAGAATAGCAGGAATATATCTGCAAATGGCATTCTTGCTTCGGGAGCGTGCAAGAGGTACATGCTTCAACCAAGTCCCAGTTCTTAATTGATTTGAAATCCAGGAGCCTGCAGTCTGAGACCTGAGCTTCTGAGCTGTGCCACTTACTTGTGCCACCTACATGTGAATGTTGTAGTCATGCTGGACTCTTGGATCTTTGGAAAAAACAGGTCAAGCTCCAGGATTTACATGGTGGAGGGGGTGGGGGGATGGTCAGTTCCTGAATCTGCCTCTTCCCACGCCGTATTGGACAGGAAAGAACATATGCTGTGACTACAATGGGATTATTTTCTTAACATGGCAGGATCAAATTGCTGTTTTGAAATAAATTTTCCTGTATTAGACATGCTAACACGTGTAAGGGAGATATAGCCTATAGATACAGGATTAATACTCAGATCATCCTCCAGGATGCAGGAATAGTACCAGCTTTCACTTTTGTTATTTTCTGCAGTCTTACAGCCTCTCATGCACCTCTGGTCTGATTGCCAGAATAAAATTCAAGTGCTTTGGGGAAGTCCACAGGGTAAATAGCCAATCTATACAATGGCAGAGATTATGTTAAATAAAGCTCTTAATTATGATATTATTGCAATATTTTTTCATTATATTCTTTGAAGCAGAGCCATTTAGTCTGCTTGGTGCAGTCTGCCAATTTTTAATCATGAACTGAAATTTTAAATGATTATTTTATTAGAGTAAAAAATTCCAACATTGAAAAAACAATTATTAATTACAAAATACTCTTTTATTTCTTTTGCCTCTGAAAATACAGTCAAATTCTCTATTCATGAACTTAGAAAGTCACATAACTTACTTTTGCCTTTTTCTCTAAAACTATAAAACCTGATTTTTTAACCAAATCTGTACATGATTAGACAGGCTGTGCAGTAAATTGTTATACTCACAAACAAGATGGATACAAGTGCTATTTAGCACATATTAACATTTTTGTTCTTCAGTTCATTGGAAATTCCTCCTGCTAATTTCTTTGTTATGCAGACGTTTTCCATTGCACACTTCTCTGCTATTGCTCTTTAAAAGGATTCTTTTTACCAGTGCTGCTTATTGATATTTAATGATGGGCAAACCATCAAAAGTTCAAGTCTCAGAATGACCTCATTTATTAATTTTGGCTCTACTTCCATATTTGAGGTTGAAACAAAAGACAAGTGAGTAAAGAACTGTCTCACTACATGACCCTGAAAGCTATATTTTTCCCCTTCATGTCCACCACCCATACTTTTCATGCAAATAGACTGCTTTAATGACTTTGCTTGTTGTTTGCTCAGTAAGATACTTGACTAGGTCTATCTCATTGTCATATTTTCTGCCACATTTTGGTCAACTGCTGTGACTCTATGAATCACATTTCTTCAGTAAAGCTTTAATGATCCTGGTAATTATATGATAGGTTATAGTCCTGACAAGGCATATTCATTTATACATCTGAAATATTTTATGGGCTCTCACAGAACTTTGCTACTGCCTGAAAAGAATCAGTTATCTAATGATATAGAGTATATATTTGCATTACAAACACTTTAAGTTTTGGCTTACCATGATGATTTTTCACTCAGGGTTAAGTGCAACCCATTACTTCAGCTTATTGATATTCTTAACTCAGGATGTGTCTAAAGGAAGTCACAAAAGTGATGTACCCTTAGAATTTCTTATGCAATTTCTTCTCAGTCCTCCCAGACTTTGAAAAATAAAATGCAAAGAGACCAAAAGTAAAATTCAGTTTCACAGGTAGCATTCTGCAACTGATGCAGGAGAGAGAAAGAATAATTTTTAAGAAGCAACACGCACTTTCATGTGAAAAGTACACCCTTGCAAAAAAAAAATGTGGTATTCTGAGCTGGATTCAACAGTGCTTTACCATGCCAACATACCTGAGCTAGTTCCTACAGAATAATCATACCAGGGCATCCCCTTGTTCAGGTTGTGGGAATAGAAAAAGAGGCATCTCAGAGTGAACCTGACAGCTGCAAAAGGCAGAGGAAGCATCCACCAGCAGGAAAACTGTAAGGACCACTGTGCATAGATCTTTGTCAGTATGTGTGTATGGCAGTATTTTCCAGAGTATTAGCTACACAGGATAAACAGCCTAGCATCCTCTCTTAAGATAAGTCCTTACGTGCTCCATCTCAGGAAATTAAACAGGGAAAACCCTTCACTTTTTAATATTTGTATGTAGTAGCTTAATGGTTATTAACATGGAATATTAGCAATGATTTAGTAAACCCACTCAGCACCTTGAGAAATCTAGTAACAGCAGTAGAACACTTCCTGACACTGCACTGATGCTAAGTGGTTAATTTGAAAGAAATAACACTCTGAGACATTTTAGATTTAAACTGAAGTAGTTTGATTGTAAGGGATTTTTTGTACATTTCTTGACTACATTTGAGATAAAAAAAATATCTTTTGAGCCATTTAGAAACTGCACAAGTTTCTGAAAAAAAAATAATCGATAAGGGAGCATATCTACTGCCAAAGAATAATTTCCATGTGGGACTAGGACAACTTCTGTATGTTGCTAGAAGCCCCCTGTGCAACAGTAGTCCCTCTTCAAAAGAAATGACCAAAGAGCCAAGGCTCAGCTCTCAGTGGATGTACACATTTGATTCAAACTAAAATAATATTCAGGCATTGAGCTAATTAAGCATCAGGATTACAGGGAAACCATTTTCACAGTGCACCCATTATGGGAAAATGAAGATGCACATGCAGTTGTCTGTCCATTACCAAGGACATCTGTAAAGTCAGCTCTCTTTGCCTTAAACACTTTGCCTGAAGGCTGCCTGCTTGTGTGTCGGGTTCAACAGAAGGACGATGCAGGAGTGGGAACCGCCCTCCCTTGCTTGGATGGGCTCAGGACCCAGAGCTGGCTGCAGTTGGGTGGAGGTGATGCAGTGGAGGGTTCGACTGAGCAAGTTGCACCCTCAAGTGTCACCAGTATGGACAGCACTGACCTGAGTTTTCTATCTGAGTTCTGTGACAAATGTTTAAGTCACAGGGTGGAATGTAAAGTCAGACTATGTTTATCTGTTTGCCTTAAACATTTTGTTTGAGGACTACCCACTTGTCACACCAGCTTGTCTGTAGTGCTGAGGTTCAGCAGGGAAGCGATGTAGGAGCAGGCACAGCTCGCTCTCCCTCGCTTGGGTGAAATTGGGCCCCAGAGCTGGCTTCAGTGAGGGAAGGGGATGCAGCCCAGGCAGTCTCGCACTCACCTCCATGCTCGCTCTCACTCACACACTTTGATCGGACCAGCCTGGAACACGCAGCCTGGACCAGCCTGGAACACGCAGCCTAGACCACGTGTTCCCAAGATCATCTGCTGCCTTTGATGTGGTGATTTCTTTCCTTCTCTCTCTTTCTCTCTCTCTCCCATCACCTTATGGTGTGTGTGTGTGTGTTGTATCCGAGGGACCTGGGTTGTTTTGGGGGAGTCATTTCTGTAACTTTGGGTGGTTGCACCCCCCTGTGTCTTTGTTGTGCGCCGCAGTATCTTGGTGTGCTTATGCTTGCCAGAGCCAGAAATAAATACTGCTTTTGATATTCACCCTGGTAGTGACCTTATCGGCCTCCAAATCACCACACAGACAAATGAATTCAATCCCCCCTGAGTCAGGGCCGGACGTGAGGTCTTCCCTCAGCCTCCTCCAGGCTAAACAACCTCAGCTCTCGCAGCTGTTCCTCATAAGGCTGAGGGGAGACCTTATTGTTCTCTACAACTACCTGAAAGGAGGTTGTAGAGAGGAGGGTGCTGGTCTCTTCTCCCAAGTTACAGGGGACAGGATGAGAGGGAATGGCCTCAAGCTCCTCCAGGGGAGGTTCAGGCTGGACATTAGGAAAAAAAAATTTCACAGAAAGGGTCATTGGGCACTGGAACAGGCTGCCCAGGGAGATGGTTTATTCACCTTCCCTGGAGGTGTTTAAAGGATAGGTGGAAGAGGTGCTGAAGGACATTGTTTAGTGTTTGATAGGAATGGTTGGACTCGATGGTCCAATGGGTCTTTTCCAACCTGATGATTCTATGATTCTATGATTGCTGCCTGTGGACAGCACCAGGTAAATCATTGCAAGAAGATCAAGGAAAACTACAAAATTATGAAACCACCCACCTTATCTCTGTATAAACAACGTCACATCATTGAAAATACATGTTAAACAAAATTTCAAATCTTGGAACTTGAGGTTTTACCTGAACTGGAAATATCAGTGTAAAGAACTGGCTTGAATTTTTGCTTGAAATCACATTTTGTTGCCTTTCTAGCAAGAGATTGTGTTCTTTTGAATGGATTCTGATGAGAATTTTGTTAAGAATGGAATGCAAAATCACTTCTCTAGTTGCGGTTGTAGATTAAATCAACTGTTTGCTGCCTGCAGTTCTGAAAAAAAATCTTATTTCTACCATCTACCATTTCTACCCCAAAAGTGTAGGTAATTTTGAATAATCTCAGGACAGCATCAGATATGTTTCCAGTAGCTGGACTGTAAGTGTCCAAAAACCAGAATGAGATGCCCATGCTCTTGAGAACTTCCATTTGATGATAGTGAAAAACAAAGTCAGTCTAATGTTAATAAAATAGTTTCTCAAAAAAGACTCAAGCAGTTTAAAAAAAAAAAAAAACAAAAAAACCAGCAACGCAAAACCAAATAGAATGTTCCTTTAGTTGCAAGGAAGAGAGCACTAATATAAGGAGGCCCCAAGGAGAACAAAATGTAGGTTTTTTGAAGCAGAGACTCCTACCACCATGCTTCCCAAGGTCTTCCGAGCACAGTTGCATCACCAGATGCCATTTGTTATGGTGATTCTTTAGGGAAAAATAATTGGGAACTTCACTGGAGTTTCCTGGCTCTCTGGATGTTCCACCTCAGCACTAATGGATGAAGCCACTTTTGCCTCGTCTTCAAGACAGATTTCAAGAAGAGAGTGAACATCTGTTGAGGTGCTAAACAGCTAAAATGACATTCAATTTTCTCATCTTGCAGTACATAAAGAAAACTTCCTGCAGCAAACAGTATCCCACTAATGCACTGAGTTGCTGTGGTTCCTTAATATCAATACAAACAGCCCAAGGAGACTACAGACCCCTCAGAGCAATCTCGCTGGGTTAGGGTTTCGGTTATGGTTACGGTTAAGTTTAGTATTTAGGTAAGGGTTAGGCTTAGTTTAGGGTTAGCATTAGAGTTAGGGTGAGGTTAAGGGTTAGGGTTAGTATTAGTTTAGGGTTAGGGTAAGGGGTTAGGGATACTTAACAATGAGGGATAGGCTTAGTTTAGGGTTCGGTTTAGGGTAAGGGCTAGGACTAGGGTAAGTGTTAAGGTTAGAGTTAAGGTTAAGGTTAAGTTTAGTGTTAGGGTAAGGGTTCGGGTTCAGGTAAGGGTAAGGGTTCAGGCTAGGGTTAGGGTTAGGACTAGGGCTAGGGTAAGTGTTAGGGTTAAGGTTAAGGTTAGGCTACGGCAAGGGCTAGGGCTAGGGTTGGGTTAGGATTATGGTTAGGGTTTCAGTTAGGCTTTGTTTAGTGATTAGGGTTAGGATTACGATTAGGGTTTGAGGTAGGATTAGGATTAGGGCTAAGGCTAAGGTAAGGTTTAGGGTTATGGTTACGGTTATGCTTTAGGTTAGGCTTTCGGTTACACTTTGTTTTGAGGTTAAGGTTAAGATTAGGTTTAGGGTTAGGGTTAGGTTTAGTGCTAGGGCTAGGGTAAGGGTAAGATTAGGATTAGGGTTTTGGTTAGGATTTGTTTAGTGGTTAAAGTTAAGATTAGGGTTGGGACTAGGGTTAGTGTTAGGGTTAGTTTTATCTTTATGTTTAGGATTAGGGCTAGTGTTAGGTGTAGGGTTAGGATTAGGGTTTCAGTTAGGCTTTGTTTAGTGGTAAAGTTTAAGATTAGGGTTAGGGCTAGGGCTAGTGTTAGGGTTAGGTTTAGGGTTAGGCATAGGGTTAGCACTAAGGCTAGGGTTATGGTTAGGGCTAGAGCAAGGGTTAGGGTTAGGGTTTCGGTTAGGCTTTGTTTAGTGGTTGAGGTTAGGTTTAGCTTAAGGTTTAGTGTTAGGGTTAGGCTTAGGGTTAGGCTTAGGGTTGAGGCTAAGACAAGAGCTAGGGTTAGGGTTAGGGTTTCAGTTAGGCTTTGTTTAGTGGTTGGGGTTAGGGCTAGTGTGAGGTATTGGTTTAGGCTTAGGGTTAGGGCTAAGGCTTGGGTTAGGGTATAGGTTAAGGCTAGGACAAGGGTTAGGGTTAGGGTTTTGGTTAGGCTTTGTTTAGTGGTTGGGGTTGGGTTTAGCTTTAGGTTTAGGGCACTTCCATGGGGATGGGCAAGGTCATGCCAGGGTGAGTCTGTCTCCGCAATGCTCACTGTCAGGAAGGGAAGGTCCTGGGCCATGGCTGGGATTAGATCCTAGGGGATGTTCTCAGAGACAGTCAGAGCTGTCTGTGCGTAAAACTGATAAAGTTAAATGCCACAGCTAGTAAATGAGCTCACCAGTAATGCCCCAGCCACATGCTTCTGCAGTGCTAAGAAAAAACAGGTCAGGATCCATAAAAGTACATTCAGTACACGTTAAAGGCTTCTGCAATAGCTTTACTATCCCTAGACTCCCAAACAACATTTGTAGTGCTGCAGCCACTCCAGCAGCAAACTGGGCTCAGGAGAGTAGGTCCTTCGTGATGGCAGGATGGGCTGCTAATTTAGCATGTTGTGCTTGCCACAGCCCTGCCCTGACAGAGATTTCTTCCTCTGGTGCTGCCTCTGCAGACACCATAAATCATTTTCATCCACTACTGTTCATGAGAATGAAGCCAGGGGAAAACTTTAAGTTGTTATAGAGGTGACAATTCCTGGCAAAGATGAGTTATAGTACAGTAAGAAGAGTCAAGGAGCTGGTTTATGTGCCGTTCTGAACAGTGATGGATATTCTGAACTAAGTTGTGTTTAGGAGCTGAGAAGAAAGAAAGTATTTGCCATTTTCTCCTCTTGCTCCTTCATTTGAAGTCTCTTCAAATCAAAACTCATGTATAACATACAGGAGGTATGTACAACACCTATGTTGTACTGTATAGAAAATCTTACTTTGCATGCGTATTTCTTCCTTTAGAATTAATTTAATATTTCTTTTCTACATTAGCATTTTTTTATTTTCAGACTGATTTAAAGTTCCAGAAATATTCAAGCATGTAGCAAAAGAGGAGTTGCACAGCTTATTCATGCATTATGTTTTCATTATTAAAGGGGCTCTGGAGACATGGACCAACAACATAACTGTCTTTATCAAGCAGTTAAGAGTGGGCTGAAAGTCCCTTTTTTACTAGATCTACCTGTTATAATTCACCTTCTTAAGCCTGTGGTCCACTTTATCCATGTTAATCATGACAAATTATACTCACTTAGACCTAGAAGTCCCCTTTTTGCTCTAGAGCTGCTTGTTATTGATTTGACAGAATAGCCTTAATTTAAGTCAGAGAGTAAGAATGGCATCCAAAGAGACTTTTGGTATGAATGGCCAATATGAGGGGAAATGCAAACTCATTTCTTTTGTTTGGCAGGTAAAAAGCTAAAGTGCAGTGATTCAGTGGCTCAATTTTCAAACATATTTTCTACCAAGAACCTCCTCTCTTGAGCACCATCCAAATCAAGTATTCTAATAACTAGCAACTTTATTCCTTTATAGCAGAGCATCTTCCTCTCTTTTGATTTATTGTAGAACTATAAAAGGCAGTTGAATCCGGGTTACTTGAAATTCAATGATGCAAAATCATTCCTTATTTGAAACAGATTTCTGTTTCCTGAATACAGCAGTGAATTACTAAAATCCTTGTGTACCTGAAGTGATGAAAATTCCTAAGGTTACTGATAATTCTAAGTCTAACGTAAGAAACACTTAGTAAAACTTAGAATATCAATAATAAAAACATCTAGCAAAGCATTTCCTTAATCCTCTGAAGGAAAACCATGGGACTTTGTTGCAGCTAATCCACACTTTATCACCCACCTACCCACTCTTTGATATGACAGGTGAAAAACTAATGCTGCTATTTAAAAATTTATTTCTGGCTTTTCATGGTCTTAGTGCTACCCATCTTACTTTGAACTTGCCATCAAGAAGAAGAGTGAGTAGACTTTAAAATTTTTCCAGCAGCAAGTGAAATATGTGAGGAAAAATCTAGTGACTTCAACTTCTTAAAGTAATTTACCTAACCTTGAACAAACTGACTGTAAACCCTCACTTGGAGATTACATTACTTAGATAAATTACCTTACATCACATGCACACGGGGATTTTGTCTGGCATATGTTTGTGTATCAGTTTTTCTTTTTTAATAAAATCAATCACTTCTATCTGATTTCAGAAAACTGTAGCAACTCACCTGTACAGTGAAACAGCTGTAGAGCCACAGAAAGGAAGAAAAATGAACAGGCAGTGTTTTAAGCTGTAAACTGGTTCACGTAATTACTATGGCTATAAAGAAAAGCATATTATTTTTGTCACAAAAATCACAATATTCTCAAGAAAGGTATTCGATGTTCCTTCATGTGCCTTCAAGAAAAAGAAAGAAGTGAAAATAAAGCCACAGTAACAACTATTCCCTTAAACATTTGCCAAAATTTGGAATGCAAACATGGATTTGAATTTTACATCAGGAAGTTATTTCCAATTTAAAGTTTATTTCCTTTTGGGACTATTTTAAATTTTCCTTCTCATCTTCTGTAAGTTAGAGCATGGGTTGTTGTCTTTACCATGTTGCCTTCATTTTAAAGATCATTTAGCTAGTTTCTATTATAGCTTTCTAATTATTTATTTTAATTGCACTCTTCCTAAATTTACAACTACAAAGCCACTGAAAAGGAATTAAACAAAAAGGTAGATGTGGGTTTGTGTGTGGTTTTTTTTAAATTTCTCTTTCTTGATATTCTCTTGCAACTGCCCTCCCCTGGCCAGTTGCCTCACAAATATCAGAAAAAGCACATTCCTTTTTCTTTCCCCTGAAGCTGTCAAGAAATTGAATCAGCAAGCCTCAAACAGATTATAACTTTTTGATATCTCTTTCAATCATTATGAAAAACCGTTATGCTCACTTGTCAGTGAGAGTTTCTCTACTTCCGTCAAACAAAACAGACTTGAGTAACAATTATTTTTTCATTCTTTATCCAAAGAAAATTATTACTTTATATTTCTTTCTTAGTCTGTATTGATCACACTTTCACCAGTTCAGTATAGAACTCCTACAGATGATTATTTAATTCCCTAACCTCTAGTTAAATATCTTCAAATCTTAATATCTGTAATATCAGTAAGTGAAATTACCGGTATGACAAGAACACAGAGAACAGCAGATTTTGTGAGCAAAAGTGCCTATAACTTGCTCACACAATAGGGAGCCACTAGCAACAATTATAACACTACTGCCTTTCACTGATATTTTAATATTTAAGTATCTTCTTTAGATTATTCATCTAGACTAAAAAGATAAATAAAATAGTCTATTTGGAGAAGCAGGCACTCTCAGAATGTGATTCTTTTAATTTGCTTCAAATGTGCTTATTTTGGTTTGATGTATCATTCTTTGGAGGCATTTAGACAGAAAGACTTTCATACAAGTCTAGACAAGCAGACCCTTCATTTTCAGAGGGTTGTCTATACTACATGAAATTTACCTTGCTGTTTAGAGCAATTCCTTGAAGCTTTTCTCATGCATCCAGGCTTGTTATAGGGCAAATCATAACATGAAGAGGGGTATGAAGAGGTTGAGTTGTTTTCTTTCTCTGCAGCAAGTAACATTTTCAACTGTTTTCACCTGCTGAATTTTCTCTCACAGCACTGACCAAGACAGAGTTAACATAATCAGTCCCTCTTATTGATTTCTCTCCAAAATTTTTGTTGTGACTTAATTTCTACATGTCTACAAATGCAGGGACTAACCATGATGATATAAGTAGTCATTTCAAGTTTAAAATTTTTAAAGTTATGGTATTTCAGTGATGACTGAGAATTAAAAAAAAAGAAAAAAATTACATATCAGTCCTTAGGGACCAACCAAATCATGACATATGCAAAAAAATATCAGTTTAAACCTGCTGCCTTTGTTGGCATTATCTCAATAAAAGTGTTTTCACAGTTAAAACTTTTTATTTTTTTTTATATGGAGGAAGAAGGAAAGGAGAGGAAAAACACAAAAATGAGGCTAAGAAAGAAAAAAATGCTATGAAATACTATGGCCACTGTAATTGGTCATGGTGAAAATGCGGAGACCAGAATCATAAAAGAGTCACAGAATGGCAAGGGATGGAAAGGACCTCTGGAGGTCATCCTGTCCAACCCTGGTAAAACAGGTAACTTACAGGAACCAGAAAGGTGGAACTGTAGAGGGCATTAGAGGTTGTTTAGGGTGAGAGGAAACCTTGAGAAAGAAATAGAGAAAAAGGACAAAGATAGAGGTGACAAAAAGATGATAATCTTAAGATAAAACCATATGTGGATTCATTAGAAACAGGTTGGTGGCCAAAGCCAGAAGTAAACAAGCAGTAGCAATCGACTTAAGAAGAAAGTAGAAAATGTTGAGCTTAACCATTTTATGCGTGATGAATCAGAAGTATTTAGTGACAGTCAGAATGTGGGAATGCCTGACCTCATTACTGGCTTGAATAAACCTAGTACAATTCCTGGGGATTGCAACATTGAGCCCATAATCACAGGTTTCCCATCAGGATTACAGTCTAGAAATTGCTTCTCCAAATTAGTCTCGCATTTATGTGGTCGTGTTTGTTTTGGCACTGCAAGTTGCATACAGTGTACTACATATTGCTGCCTTTAAGTCTTTCTTACAAATGCATTATTTGTGGCTTTTCTGAAACATTATTCTAATTAAGTCCAATTCTTTGTTAAACTGACTTCTTCTTTATTCCAAGCATATCTAGCATTGTGATCTATCCATGCTATAATTGTGTTGATGAGTTGTAAAGGACAATGAAACTCTCATTTTAAACTATTTTTCTTTTATTTCTCTAGGCCTTTCATTCAGCTTATATGAAATGTTGTCTATTTTTGTACTTCCTGTGTTTCAAATTGATGCTCTGAAATGTGTGAATTTGTTGCATTTTAGAATTATTACTAAATTAAGTCATGTTTCTTGTTGTTTTATTGTAACTGTCAATAACAGTATTGGCTATTCTGCTTATAGGTAGGTTTTGAACATGATCAAAAAAGAAAACAAGTTAAACATATGTATTTTGTACATGATTTGGAGTCTGTCTTTAGTCTAAGACTAATCTGCAGTTAATAAATTGTGGTATAAATGCTATTAGAAAAGTAAAATATGAATTCAAAACCCGCTGGTATGTTCTTATTTTGGTTTCCCCAGCCATTCTAAAACATGCTGTTTTGATTTGATTTGATTTGATTTGATTTTTAATGGCTAAACTGCAGGTAAGTGCTCATTTCCAAGTAAAATAGTTCTCATTTGTTCTGCTTTGCAGTATTTTTATCTTTTCTCCTGCCTTCTCCTGAGAGTCTTCTCCTTCCCCGCCTTTGCTCATCACCTTGGAATCTTTTTCTGGTCAACTTTATGCCATTTCTTTTTTCTGAATTGACTCCCAGTGAAACCAGATGAGAAGCAGAAATAGCTCATGGAAGCAGCAGACGAAATCCAACAAGAGAGAGCAAGTGTAGGTGATAGCAACAGAAGCGGGACCTGACTATTTTAGCCAATGTTTGACCAATATTCCTCCACCTGTAGTGTGAAATCTTGGCCAGACTGCCTTCACCAACTCCTTCCCAGTTTCATATTATTTATTCCTCCAGATCTCCTACAATATTATCTTGTAGTGCATAAATCATAAAATATTTAGAAAACTGGGATATCTTCATCCAAGGCATCATTTGGCCAGGAGATATCTGGTAAAGGATGTCGTATTTCCATTAATGTTAACTGAATTATTTATACTGAGAGACTGCCAGCCGAGAACACCAATGTTGGAATAAGGAACTGAGGAGAGTCAGTTACAAGTCTCTTCTTTTGTACCATCCAAAGTAAAGGCCTTAACTAAAGATATCTTCCTTTTTAAATATGTCAGAAGTTTGCTGATTAATTTAATAAATAAAATAAATATTAATAAAACCTTTGACTGTGTATCTCAGGATATTTTGACTAAAAATACAGAATACTATGATACAAAGTTAACATAGTAAATGGTACATATATTATCCATTAAATAAGTCACAGATGTCAGAGAAATCATCATCAAGCAGGTGTGTTTTTAGTCTAATCCCGTATGTACTGCATTGGTAATGCATTTTAATGAATTTTTATCAATGACCTGGAAAATAACATAAAAATGTCATTAACAAAGTTTGCAGTTATCATGAAGTGTTATAGTTTGCCAAATAAAAAAGAAGAAACATTACAGACAACAGGCAATCTTGAGTGATTGCTAAGACAGAAGCTTGCAAAAAGCATGCATTTTAATTTGAACAAGAAAAAAAATGTTAAGAGAGAGAGATATTGAAGAATAAAGGATATAAATCATACTAACAGGACAGAAGACATTAGCAGGGGAAACTAATTCTGGGAAGACCCATGGTGATGATCCTGCTCCAAACTGATCTGGTCTTCATATATGGTCCTCTTTTTTTAAAGGCTAAAGAGACTCATTATTTAGTAACAGGGGAGTACTGAGCAAGTGTAAAGGGTCAATAACACTTATATATTTGTCCCAAAGTAAACATCACTGGCATACTCAAGTCCATTCCTATGTCTGAAATTCTAGAAGGATTGATATTTGGAAAGAGTTCAGAGAAGACTTGTGAGAATAATTAGATTATAAGAGAACATGACTCATATGAAAAAACAGGCAATCTAATCACTTTATCAAACATAAAATGAAGGTATGAAGTGATCTTAGTCTACATATGCTTATGTGACCAAAAAAACCCCAAAAAATAAAAAGGGGTTAGCGTAAAAGTGATGGTCTAGCTACAGTAATAACTAATTCAGGCTAGCCTGATGTCCTGTGTCACAAATCAGGGTAGTTAACCACACTGGTCCTTTCTGAATATGTAATCTATGACTCATGCCCAGCTACTCATTTCAAAACAAGCAGAATTACGAGCTGGATTTGAATAACTTGAAGTAAGGTTACATATGGTTATATTGCTAAGACAGACACCTGTGAGAGACTGTATGTTAAATGATTCATCTGGACTGACATAGGACTTAGCAAGCAGGAATGAAAATTGAAAGATTTGTTACAGTATAGGAATAACCAGGCTTCGTTATGGATGCCATACCTTAAATATATATAGTGCAAAGACTGATACTTTTTTGAGGAAGCAGAAGAATGTCTATGAAAGAGATACAGAATTCTTTTCTAGTTTTTAATAAAACTGAGTTCTTTTTTTTTCAGTTGAGGTCTAGCATTTAATTCTTTAAGATAATTAGGAATGAGAAAAGCAGTTCAGTTAGAATATGAAATTAACCACCTACATCCCATCTGGTCTGGAATGACCATGTGAAGAATGATGTAAATGTGAAGACTTCCTTAATTTAAGGAGAACAAGTCATTCATATTCTTGGCTCTGATCTGAAAAAACAGAGTAAAAATAATGGTCTCAGCTGCTGCCTGAACTGCAAGCGCAGCTGCATGCACATATACAGAGTAAGCTTCAAAGACAAATGCAGCATCACTTCTGCAGCAATAGATAAATGGCTAATCATATTACTAGGTAAGCTGCAACCACTGTATCAAAGAGGATATGTATTGATATTCAAAATCCTGCAATGCTCAAAACAAACAATGAGAGGAAGGACAATATCACCACCAACTCTTCCTCAGTTATAGGATGTTATGAAACAACTTGTCTATCTTACCATGTTTCACTTTAGGATTAGAAAAGCTAAATTCAGTTCTTTAAACTGCCTGAACTGTATGAGTGGAGAACCAGTCAAAGATGTCTTCAGAAGGATGTGCTACAACCATGAGAGTGGATGATGAGTCTGGACTCTTATTTAGGTGGTGAGAAGCAAAAGAAGCAGCTGATAAGCATTCAAACTTTTGAATGCCTTGTCCAAGCCTCTCTGGTCTGGAAGCAATACTGGAAATAAACAGGATTTTTTGAAAGATTTCCAGAAGCTCTTGGCTTTGGCTGCATCAGTACAGCAGGAATAGACTTTCTGGGATATTTTGGTTATGCAGTTTCCTGTCACAGACACAAACAGAACGTTCGGTCTTTTTTCTCTCTTCTCTGCTCTGCTCTGCCCTTGCTTTTCTGAATTCCTCTCTTCTCTCTCTCTTGCTTCTTTTAACGTTTCCAAACAATTCAGGCTGTGGTTCAGCTGAAGGTTAGGAAAAAAGCTTGGATCAATCTAATTGCTTTGGTTGAAATAGTTACCAAATGCCATACATGTTTCCTAGAGAAGACAGCTACACCCTAAAGCCCAGGACTCTAAGGACCATAAGAAGTTATGGTACAGAAAGGAAATGGGAAGCTGATGAAAACTATCATTCAGGAAAATGTATTTCTCTTCCTTCTTACAACTACTGTATACACAGAGATGCATATGTATACTTATGTGTACATACACACAGCCAAATCCTATCCTCAGCTATGCATACACTGTTCCCATTGAAGCACAGAAGCCACACACACACATCTGAAGGCAAAATATGGAACCAACAGCTGGAAATTTTAATGTAGCCACATTGATTACAGAGCTCAGTGATCACTGCATACAACAGAAACTCTGGCTGAACTGAGCAGATCAGCCTTGTAGTGCCGTTCCTAGCTCCTGGATGGCAGACAGTGGAATCTGAGAGAAGAGAAACAACACAATTTGAAAATTCTCACCTGTTCTTTCTTCCCTTGCACACTTACATTGGTAGTCATCCTTCCTTTGCCGAGGACTGATTGTTAGATACGTGGCCACACACAATGCCTGCCTGGCACCCAAACTGCTCATAAACCAAGCACTGCAATTTACTTTGCTGGCAGTACTTAGCGATGTAAGTGGGATAGTGGTGTTGCTGACTGGGCAAGCTGCATTTATTGAGCTGAAAGCCTTCAGTCCATATATATTCTTATCAAGAATTAAGCAAATAAAAACCAATTTTTTATTACAACATGTGATAGATAATAAAAAATAAAATATTTTGAAATGTTAAAACTTATGTGTTCCTATTAAGTACTGGGCAAAAAGGAAATAATGAAGAATCTGTAAACCAAAATTAACCTATAGTAAGTGTTCTGTATTTCTGGATGTTGTACAAGGCCTTAGAAAATGCTCACCTGAAAAAGAGCAATGTGCTTTTTTGGCATGGTAAAGGACAGGGTGTCATGCATTGGATTCTACTCCTATCTTTGGTGTCTTTGAGAAAAAACATGCATCTTGGTCTGAAAGTCTAATGGAATTACAGCAAGTTCAATTTTGATTTCTGTGATTCATTAACTACTTCTTTACTTCTTCCTTTTTTTAATGCAGAACAAAATAAAAAGGGTCATTCTTTGGGTCTATATCCTTAAAAATAAATGTAATACAAATTACTTCCCGCAAGAACCTGCACCACTGCACAGCAGCCGAAGAGTTGCTTTCTAACAGTGCATCATCAATTTTACCTTATTTGCCCAATGCTGAATACACTTTTGGAAGGTGGAAAGCAAGGTCAAAGTGCTTTTAGAATACAAATAATTAGCTTGGCTGATTACTTCACAGACACAATTAAGAGTCAGAAAGGGTGATTGTAGTTCACCAGCTGGAAACCCTACCCTACAGGGGTGGAAAGGAGTAACACTGCTAGCATCAAGTGGAACAAAACAACAAGAGAAAGCATTTCTGCTGCAAAAGCATTCCACATCAGGGGATATTTGCCACTAATAACAGCTTGTAGGGGTAGTTAATTCAACTGTGCACTAACTGATATTTATTTTTCTCCCTGAAAGTATTTTATATATTTATATTTTCAATCTTGTTCTTCCTGAATTGAAGATTTGCAAACTTTTTGATTTACTGACTCTGAGAAATATCCAGTGAATTCAGACTCCACTACAGGAGATTCTGTTGCCCCAGGTTGAAAACCTTGCTCTATGTTGTAAATTAAAATAAGTTTTAGTCCCATAATGTGTTATGAAATTAAAAAGGAAAACAACCTACACCACAGAAATAGTGGTATTCCAGTAAGGAAAGATGTGTTTTTCACAGAAAGGTGCAATACCCAGAGCAACTAAAGCAAAAAGGAATAATAGTGAATGAATGGACGATATCTATGAAGTACTTGTAGCCAAGATATTTCCATTTGCTTAATGTAGACCTTGTATTCTAGATGCTCACTTAGCCCTCACCCTCAGTCTCTGCTCTTTCAAGGGTGAGATTCACTCATTCACTTCTGTTCTGAATACTGTTAATGGAAACTGTCATCCCTTGAACCCATCTTTGAGTAGCTAAAGTTCTCTATTTTCTTTTGCCCTCTTAATATAACACCCAGCCAGGGATGAGTACACTGAGATTCTTCATCTCTTCACACCTCCTTCACTGTTCTTTAGACAAGGTATTTGTACTTGTGGATTTGAAAAGATAATGAAAAGAAAAAGAAATGAACAGAATCTACAGAACAAATCTCTTTCTTTTTGCTGATATTAATCAAATATAATATAGGGGGGTTTAAGAAGTATTACTTTTTAAAGATGTACCTCTTAAATCATTTCTCAGGCATGTCACAGCACAGATTCATTAAATACATGTTCCTTAACATTATAATGGCCAGGATATGAGAATCTTTGTTCAGAGGCTATAATCTTATCATTGGAAACCTGATAATAATGTTTGGTCTCTAAAATAGCTCTGTAAAATAGATGCTGGCATTTTAACAAAATATTTAAAAATATTTAAATGATGTCCCTTTTTAAGAAAATGGTATTTTGAAAAATGTATGCACATATGCTTAATGTATATAGAAATAACAAGAATATTCACTTTAGAAAGAACAAGATTTTTAATTTTGGTAGAGGAAGCTAGGTTAAAAATAGCAAAGTATTTACAATTAAATTCTTTTGCTTGCCTTCTTGGCTTACTTTTCTCCATGGAATATTTTTCTGTTGCAGCGACTCCACATGTCTGCTACAGTTTGAATAAATCTGCTGAAAACGTGGCTATATGAAAGCAGGATAAAACCTTGCAGAAATACCCATGTTAACTTTAACTATATTAGAGGCTTGGGGTAACAGATTTTCTTTAGTAGGATTAAACACTGGGGTAGAAAAACCCACATTGCTCTCTTCCAATCCACAGATTAACTCATTTAGGACTGGATGCTATAGCCTAGCTTTGTTCTGCTAACTCTGAGTTTACATTTAGTAAGTTCAATGTTTCAGAGGACAGCCCTTGAGGGGTAACATCCTATGGCTTGGTCCAAGTCTGCTCTGTTTAATTTTGGTTTAGAATGTAAGAAGTCTGGGCTGCATCAAATACCTTGATACAGAAGAGAGCACATGTCACTTTTAATAGGGCAAAAGGGAGGATATTGCCTGCCTTGCAACCTGGTCAAGAAGCCGAAAGAGCAGATGGCAAGAAGATTTGCTACTCTGATCTCACTCTCCAACAGTGATGAGTTCATATTATACTGCTTTATTTCACTACCTCAACTGCTCTATTTATCTAGAAGTAGTACATCTAGACAGACGTTAGGGTTTTTCAGTTCAATATTTTGTAATACTGTTATTTAAATTAAGTGAATTTTAATTCAGCTGTTGAGGTGGTCAGGAAAAATGCAACCAGCCCTCTGACATTTTTGACCAATCGCCAACATTTTCACCACCTGTTGAGTCACAGATGCAAGTCTGCATCTGAGATATGCCCATAGAATCATAGAACAACAAGACATACACAGATACATTAACTATTCATTTTAACTGCATAAGAAAAATTCTATTTTTCCTTTTAAATTATTTTTGTGTGTATCTGGCTACCTTATTTGTAATCTTCATTGATTCAGTTCCATAAATGTTTGATGATCATATCCAAGCAAATGATTAAACCTCATATCTGTATTCAAGCATGCTGGTCAATATTGATTTTCATTCCCTGCAGAACTGTTAGGTGTTAGGGATCCTGAATGCACAACTTGTGCGTCCTTTTCATCATAATGCGCATCATGTTTTGGAACACAACTCGATTGCAATATCAAAAAATAGTTAAAGACTTCAAATTCTGTAAAATTATAAGTGGGATTCATTTCAGTGAACTTGTAAGCACTGATGCAGAAGGCAGGTATATCCGAGTTAGGTAGATTCTTTTTATTTTTGTGGGAGAAAGGCAAAAGGCATTGCTAAATTACATTTTATCTGACTTATTTTAAATCTGTGAATTGGGATGAGATGAAGTTCTTTCTACAGGTAGCTGTTTTCTATAGCAGTCTGCAAAAGGAGACTGGAATACCCTGTTCAGTATAGATTTCTACAGCACAGATATGTACACTAAAGACAGTTTGATAGCTACCATTGTCATCTTTGATGGTAAAGGGATCTTTTGAAATACAGCCCTTCAGAGAGAGCTATATGGGCTCTTAGGTACATACTTTAGGTTGTTAACTTTAATTACTGATTTTCCCTGTGATTTCCTTTGATTCACCAGACCGACCTCTTGGCCATATTTTTTTTCCTATGAATAATGCAGATCACGTCCCCCTTTCCTCTGCTTGTAAAAAATCCCACAGTTATATCTCCATATACAAGGACTAAAGAAGAGAAAACTAAAAATAGTACATACTATGTAGCAGATGTCCTATTAATATAAGTGGGGTAAACAGCAAGATAGACAGATGAATGAACTTCTTGTATCCATTACCCTTCTTCAGGTGTAATCTATTGCTAGTATAGCACTGACTTGTGATAAGACTGTCTGCTGTCCAAGTAAGATAGGAAATGAAAAAGAAAATAAATGAATTTGATTTATGTTCTCAAGGCCAACCACCAGCCTGCAATGTATTATGCCAGTACCCAATGGTATGTGAAATGGCTCATGTTAATTCAACAGAAACTCAGTCCAAAGACCTTTGCCTGTATCTTTTTCAAGCTGCACTACTAAACCGTTCAGATAAAAATAAATAGGAAAATAGATCATAAAGGAATTACAATCCCAAAGGTAGTTGATTCAGTTTCAGATGTTCTTGGCAGCACTACAAATGATGTGCATATAAAAAAGCACAGAAAAGATGCAAAGGATAATGACATATTTTGCTGTTATGTTTGTTTTTCTTCTATTTTGTTCATTATGTATAAAATCAGAGAAAATGAAGCCACAGCCAGAAAGCAACAGCTCAATACAAAGTAAAAAATGAAGCCTATCCAAATAGCTGGCTGCAATAAACAGACAACAATAAGAAAAGCAGCAACAATTCAGAGAAGAAACTTGGTTAGGGAAAAACTCCAAAACCTAATCAACAAGCAAACAACAATACAAAACAAATTTAAGAGAACCCTCATCTTTCCATGGCTGTCATCAGTGATGAAAATTGAGAAAATAAATTTAAAAAAACCCCAGTAATACTCAGTGTTTAATGTCTGCATCAGCTTCAAGACAAATTCCAACCACGTATCTCCAGTAGAATACTGCGGCTTTCCTAGGGTCCTAGTGGTTGCCACCTTCACTTGACTTCTCAGCCACCCTTGTATCATCATCACCTGCCAGACATGATGACAGGCCCTGACAAGGAACTGTGACCAGGTACATGGGATAAGTACAGATGAACCTTGAGCAAGTGTGGGATACAAATTCCACTGCTAGGTGGTGGATCCTGATAAAGGCTACGAGACAGCACATAACAGAATCTGAATGCTATATAGCATAATTTGGCACTGGAGGTAGGTAAAGATAGGTACTAAGATTCTATCAGCCTCATTTTCTCTACATTACAGTGGCTTCAAAGTCCCATGAAATAGCCTGTAGTAGCATCATATAAATTACTGTGGCCATGAAGAGCAAAGATGAATCATTTCAAATAACTATAGATATACTAAGATTTACAGAAAGAGTTTTACCTCAACTCTTGCACTACAGTTTCCACTATCAGTCCTGCATTAAAATACATAATCATTCATGCAGAGTGGAAAATTTGCTGGTCCAACTTTAGTGAAAATGCATAACACTTCGGTTATGCGTTGTGGTGCTGATCACTCCTGGGAGAGGTGGGAAGTCCTGTCCTCTCCATGAGCATTGCTGTAGACTGTGGATCTCTGGGAGGGGCTTGGAAGGAAAGAAGCTTTTCTTGAAAATTATTCAACAGATGAAGATTTTCCTCCTTGAGGTCTCCTCTTCCTATTCATATGCAATTTTAAGTAATCGCCCCCAAAGCTGGCTTGCCATAGTATGCCATTAATGAAGTATTTTTACCAGCCTGCTAGCCAGAATGATTTAAGTTGTTGGGAAACAAATAATTTTCTTCCTTAAAACCAAAACCAACAGGAATCCTATAAAACTACTTTCTATTTTTAGAGAAAATATCTTTACAATGTGGAAAAAACATTCAGATTTTGTGAAAAAAAAAATCTAAAATTTGTTTAAAAATACTCTAAAGGAAAAAGGATATTTTAAAGGAAAAAAATTCCACCAAATCCACCAGTTCCAACTTGTTTCTGTGATCATTTTACAGTTATCCTTACAAGAATATTTTGTACTCTTTAAATTCACCCAACCTTTTCTGTAGGCCATGAAGGAGGGTTCAGTGAGTACAAGAGCTTCATGCAGAAATGTTTGTGTCAACTTCTGTTTTTTGATTCTAAGGAGATATCTTGGTAGCTGTACTTGTGATGGAGTGTCCCTGAAAACTGCTTTTTGCATACATTAATTAATAAACCAAACACAAGTGGCATTTTGTCTTGTTCTTGTGAACCCCTGCAAAATAACAGCCTCAAGAGCTATCATTCTGATGAACCCAGGAAATATACAGTAGAGTAAGCACCTCAAGTGCCTTCTACCATCTACCTTTCCACTTTGCTTTTTGAGTTTCTCTCTTTGTTTCAAAGATTTTCTGTGAGTGCCATACAGCAGATTAGAGAATGGAAATAATTCAATCATGTTATTTTTAATTCCTTTTGCATTTTAAGAGATTTTCTTGTTTCTCTCCTTGTGTTCTTCATTCTCTTATCTGGACTAGGTGCCTCTGAAATTTGTGCGCTTCCCTCTGTATTTAGGGTTCTGAATTTCCACATCACCTTGGATAAGTCTATATGCAATTGTTTGATTTTGTTTCCCCACCATCATAATTTCTAAACATTATTTTCCTTTCTCTGATGCATTGATGTCACAAACTGAAACCAATTATCTACAGAAAGCCTATCGCAGGACTTAGAAAAACTTACGGAAATGAATGCGAAACAGAATCTCTATAAAAATCCCTTAAAACAGCATTGGAGGACGTTCCAGTTTAGGGGTGATTGTACTACTAGTGCTTGTGACATCCCTGTTATGCATGTAAGGAGGGAAAATTTCTGCCTAGAACTGACAAAGTCACAAGCTATAAATTCACTCCATAAACAAATAAAATGTTAAACCACAATTCTTCTTTCTCAGTATGGATTGTACTTGTAGCTTACTTTTATCAGCTCAACACTCTCCACACACACATGCACACACCAAATTAAGGTGATTGTTAAAGAGTTATAGATTAAAACCATAAATAAACTGTAGTCAATCAATAGCTGTAATGTATGCCGTCTTTTTCTTTTATCATCCAAATGTGAAACACAGGCACAGCCATTGAACATTGGTTTAATTGAATCACAGTTGTGATAAATTAAAAGAGATAAATTAAAAAAGTATTATGTATGAAAGAAATAGGTTTCTGCAAGTTGGAGGAGCAATATGGCATGAACCTAGTAATAAATACTTGGTTATCCACTAACACCAAATTGCTACCAATAAAAATTATCTGTAAGCATCTTAAGAGGGAAGGTAGGAAGTATAAAGAAGATTCTACCCCAGGCATGATTTTGGTTTGCTCTTTTTTTTTTTTTTGTCAAATTTATGCCAAGTTAACTGCAAATTTGGTCTAATTATATCTCAAAGACAATTATTTCAGTGAATCTAATCTATTTTCTCTTGACTAAATGTTTCCCAGAAAATCACTTATTAGACGATTTAAGGCTGTTTTCTAAATTTTGAGACCATGATTTTTTTTTTCTGAAAAAATCTTGTAAATTTTTAAACAATATTCACACTACTGCATATGTTTTCTCAAATCAGAAAGTATCGGTTATGTAAAGCCAGTGAACTTGGTAAAAGGTTTACAGGCTTTCCTGCAAAAGTCTTTTCTGTATTCTGATACATTTTTGTTTCTCTTCTTCTTAGAAGATTTTAAGTTAAATTCTGACCTGTCTTGTATGTCTTGTAAGTAAATTAGAAAAGGAAAAATGAAAAAAAAAACAAAAAAAAACAGGAAAGGCACTTAGAAAATAATCAAAAAAAGGTGTTATCAGGTAACATCAGGTAATAATATATTAATAATTTTCCCCTGTATTGTTTTCGGCAGATATAAGGTTCATTTTCTTCATTGTAGTTCTTAAATTGCTTTTTTGGGTTTGTGGTGCAGTGTTGATAACACATGGACGTTTTAGTTAATGCTGAACAGCGCTTTATGTTGAACAGTGCTTCCTCAGAGTCAAAGTTTTTGGGATTCTCATGCTGCCCCACCAGTGAATAGGCTGGGGATATGCAAGAAATTGGGAAAGGACACAGCTGAGAGAGCTGGCCCTAGTTGTCCAAAGGGATTTCCCATACCCTGTGACATCATGCTCAGCAAAAAAGGAGGGAAGGAAGAGGGGACACTTCGAGTTACGGCATTTATTTTCTTGAGTAACTATCGAGTAACCATTATGCAGAATGGAGCCCACCTTTCCTGGAGATGGCTGAACATCTGCTTGCCAGTGGGAAGCAGTGAATAGATTTTTTTCTTCTGCTTTGCTTGTCATGCAGCTTTTGCTTTACTTGTTAAACAGTCTTTATCTCAATCCATCAGTTTTCTCACTTTTACCCCTCTGATTCTCAGCTCTGTCTCACTGAGTGGTGTGAGTGAGTGACTGGATGGGGGTCAGTTACCCACTGGGGTTAAACCATGACATCTCTCTAAAATATGAAGCATTAAGGCTTCGTACTTGGCAAACAATCTGAGCAAAGTACAAGAAGATAATCAGTGCCGATGGAACTGAATGGAAAAACTTCCCATGAGCATGTATACTGTAGAAATATTGCACAGGGTAGAACAGGACACCAGTGAGAAAAAAAAAAATCCATCCTTTGAGTCAATGATTTATTGACTCCTCAGATTCCAGTTCAAGCCAGCTCAGAGTACTTCAGCTGCAATCCTGTCTGGACTCATTCTTAGCAAACTTCAAAAACAACCAACCTCCTTTTGTCTTTTTTGACATGTTGGGTTCTATAGATGTATTTTTTCATTTTTTTTTTAACAACCCTTTCCCTCTGTTTTCTCATTTCTTATGTGAATAGAAGTCTTTGCTATGGAAGTAAAGATCAAAGTTGTCAGAGGCCTCTTGAATAAATGAAAACAAACAGATACAAACACACCCCAAATAATCCAAAACTGATGGATGCTCAGAGCTATTCCTCCTTCTCCCCTGCCTGCATAAAGAGACTAATGCTGCTAACGCTTTTAATGCAGATCAGGCTGAGAATTCATCCAGCCAAAGATCTTAATTGCACTTGTAAGTTGCCAGTACTTTTTTCACACAACACAGAGCCATCCACCCAAGAGTGCAGTGCCTGTTTCCAGATCAAGTCATGCAGGCTGGCTTGTGCTCATGCTGTTGAGGACAAGCACTGCTACAAAATGCTGTCAGCAGCCCTATGGAGTAACTGTGAGCCTGGGTCACCTCTAGGATACATTTCATACCTCTGTGAATTTAAGACATTGTTATTTCTGGGGCTTTTCTTTCTTTTCCTTCTCTTTCCTTTCCCTTCCTTTGCTTCCTTCCGTTTGGCTTTTTTCTTTCCAGACACAATGCCCTGAAATTATGTAAGAACTGTGTTACAGCCTATCAAGCCAATGGTTGTATACCATGATATCAAGGGTGTGTGTTGAAAGCCCTGAACTTTGATTTTAAAGCATGTGAGAAGACTCTGCAGGAAAGAACAGTGGCCATACTCCCCTCCCAGATGACCACTGGGAGCAGCCACAAAGAAAATTATCCCCCGAAATGCATCTTAACTGCATTCCAGAAGGAACTGGTTGATTCATTCAAAGTACATTTAGATTAGATATTAGGAAGAAATTTTTTACAGGGAGAGTCGTTAGGCACTGGAACAGGGTGCTCAGAGAAGTCATGGATGCCCATCCTGGAGGTGTTCAAAGCTAGATTGGATGAGACTTTGAGCAATCTGATTGATTGGAAGGTGTCCCTGCCTGTGGCAGGGGGGTTCGAACTGAGTGATCTTTAAGATCCCTTCCAACCTGAACCATTCTGTGATTCGAAAAAACGAGATCAGGTCGGGACAGGGAAACTGAGATGCATTAAGACAGCAGAGACATTCTCATACCCCTGCAGGCTTTAAGTGTCCTAATTTGGCTGTGCAGGTCTACTGATGCTGGAAGTGATTTTTTCTGATATATGAATGACAGGTTTTTGATATATCAGAGCATCAGAAAATTCTGTTTCATCAGACAAACTATTAACAATGATTGCGCATTTCTGAAAACCTGAAGACACTGCTTGCAAAGCACGTTAAATTTTCACTAAGTGAAATGAAAATTGAAAGAGAAAAAGCAACGAAAGTAAAATAAAATTACTATTTTTTCAGTCTGCAGCTATATTGAAAGAACAACATATTTTCAGTATTTCATTGATAGAGAACAGTATTTTCTATGGAAAAAACCCAATTATTCTTGTCTCTTTCCATTCTGTATCTTAAGAAACACCTTAGCTTTTCTGTATTTATCTGGGTGGTAGCGTAATATTATGAGTTTTCCAGCAGCAAAACATATTTTTTCCATTCAAACTTACAAAATCAATGCATAACAGAACATTTTATAACAAAAGATAAAATTAAATACCATATCGCTTCATGTTCTTTGGGCTCACCTCTCAGGATTCACAATCAGTGAATATATTAGGGTTTTGGGTAGTGTGTGATAAAAAAGCCTGTACCTGTTTTCATATTTCTGACCTTAATCAAAGAGTATATAGTTATTAAATGATCTTCAAGGTCCCTTCCAACCCAAACCATCCAGCTTAATAATGAAATCCTACTTATTAGAGCCTCGTACACGAATACAATATTTCCTGATTTATGTTAGTGATAAAGTAGCTGCTTCATCATTTGTAAGAAGAGCACCACTAAGCAAAAGGCCAGGAGCAATTCTTGTTAACCCACGGCGTTTCCCTCGATGTCTCCCCATGCATGTTTCATTGTCATTAGAGAAATGCAGGCATTTCCATCTAGACCTGATGGGCTCATCCAGGCCCTGCAAGGCAAGGATGACAATGCTTCCCTTAAAGTGCTCTTATTAAGTATGTCAGGGATGATAAAATAAAATTAATGACGAAAGTAATTACATATTCCTTCTCAGTCCGTACAATTTCTTGTACCTTTATGTGCTTTTGTGCTCAGCTGATGAGGAGTTTGAACAACATTTTCAGTTAAGTAAGTATTAATAGAAAACTCTAAGCATGCTGTTATGAGGTAACTAATTCCCTTTAGATGATGTTGGCTGCACAATATATACAGACAACACCCTCCACCAAATACATAAAAGCAAAAATCAAACCCCTGTGAGGCTACTGCAAATTAATCCCGAAGATGCAGAGCAAAGCCACCTGCCCTATTTGAGAAATCATGACTAGTGCAAGGAAGACAGAAAAAAAAAGAAGCATCTGGTGCTGCACCTGAGGACTGAAATAGCATGGAACTGGGAAATGCTCTGCAGGTAGCTGTGAACCTGCCTCTGCTTGTGGAAGGAATAACCCTTTCAAGGAACAACCCACTTTTGCCTGCTTGGCCTTAGCTTCCTGTCAGGACACGGATAAAGACAGAGAGATCTTTAATAAATACCCACGTATGGCAGCGTGGCAACCACTTCCATCTGGGGTTTATAATCCATGTGGATGTAAACTTGTATAAAAAACTGTTTCTTTTGTATGCATCTCAGCTGAAATCAAAAGGGAGATAAACATGGCAAATAAGACCATGAGGTTTGGAGGGACTTTAACTCTGTGAAAATACATTGAGAAAAGAAACCTCTTTCCTGCCAAACACAACTAGAATTCAGACTAATGCATCTCTCAGGCCGTATCTGGTAGATACTAGCTTCAGGCCACTTTCAATCATCTACCACTTATTTCAGGATTTTGTTCACCCATCTTTACCATCTGTTACATATCCACTCCCTGTGCTCATGAAAGTTGCCTGTAAGGGAAGAGAGACTGATGAGCCAAATCTCCTGGAAATTCTGATTCTAGAAAAGGCCTAGGGGAGTACCAATGGTTCCTCCACACCATTGTCACTGAGGTAAGACTAGATGGATACGCAAATGCCTACAGAAGGCAACAGAAGCACCACGAGGTGAATTCAAACTATATGCAAGTTTAGGATAAAAAATATCATCCAGTAATACACTGCTTGTACAGAGAGAAAGGTTTCTGCAGGTCTGGGTAGTCTTTAGCTGAAATGATTTGTTGCATTCTTGAACTTAGATGAGGAGTTTTTGAAGCAGCAACTTTGGATACATGGGTGGTCTGAATTTGACTTTATTTGCTTAGCTAGTAACTTTCTGGGCAAAGTCAAGGCTTTATTTTTTTCTTTTACTGTCACCTTCTTTATATATTATTTCAGGTTTAAGTCTAGAGTGTTAAATTGGTACAGTGTAGTCAAAGTTATTCATATGCTTTAAACAACTAATATTCAATGTGAACAGAATGGAGACGAGACAAGCTAAAGTGTCAGAGCATGTTCTTGCTTGTCATTAAAATTCAGGTTTCTGAGAAATGAGACATTTTGAATGATGACCAAATTGATTTATTTCCATTAGTTATAAGTGCCAATTAATTGCTGGTTGCATTAATGAGGAATTAGGTTATTTTAATAGAAAGATCTACACCCAGTATTCCATTTTGCAAGTACCAGTAGTCCTACACTTAACTGCTAGAACAATAATAAAATCTTAATGTAAATGGGAATATTACCATTGGCTTCAAACAAGGCCAACTTGCACCAAGTGTAACAAGCCAGCATCTCCTTGAGATTCTTCTGAGCAAAAATTCATCTCTTCCTCTGACTATATCTGTCAGTTCTTGTAGGTCTGCAGAATTTGTTACAGCTATATTATAGATTTGGTGGAACCCACAAAGGGGCTTCAACCAAACAAATGATACACCTAGATTCACTTTTTTATTCTTCTCCTAGATAGGGTTCAATGTTTATCTCAATTTTCAGAATAAAGCTAATTTTTCAAATGATTGTCATTGTTGGTTTGCAGTAATGGTTGGTTGGATTAATAAATTTAAAAGAAAGAAATGCTAAAATGAGCACTAAACTTATTAAGAAAAAGACCAGTCGTATTCAAAGAGAAGTAAAAAAATTTGGCTTCTTTAGCTCACCAAGAGAAAGGATGAGAAGTAATGTTTAGTCTTTATAAAAACATTGGATTCTAAATATTGGATACAATTCCACGTAATTTCAGCATCTGAAACATGCTATTCCAAAGAGTAAATGCCTGTCCCAAGTAAACTTGGGCTGAAAATAAGAAAGAAGAAAAAAACAAATGGCTTCTAAGGAGGAACATTTTCTGCAATAATTCATTTGTCATGGCATTGGTAAAATGGGCTGAATTCTGACTATCTCTCGTCCTTTTTGTCTCTCATCTTCCATTACTACTATGAGCATTTAAAGTCAGCAGAAGAGAGTACTGTGTTAATTACCTCAGCTTCAGCATCAAATGCATGACAGTTTACAAATAAATATCTGGGTTTTTGTTTGCAACTTTTACAAACCTGTTTAGGGCTTTCAGAAGTCATCTGAACTGTGCTCTTTTTTTTCTCATTCTTAGTGGTGAATAAATAGTGCTACAGCACAAGATTTAATCACCCAGCCTTACATGACCAAAAGTTAGGCTTTTAAATTAATCTGGTTGTCTAAGGCAGTCAGCAGAGGTGCCGGCAGCCTTGAACTGCCGTGCAAATCCTCAGATGGATTACCAAGAAATGGAGAGAAGCATCTCCTGAGATGCCTATTGCTTATCCATTCAGTCCAGCCGAAACCAAAGGAGTTACCTAAGGCTAGAAGACCAACTTTCCAAGAGCTAAAATGAAGCAGGCACAACCTGAGCTCTCACGACTTCTAAGGGTTAAAACCTACACTAAAGTCAATGGACATTACAGTGTGAGCTCATTATGGTGCACATGAAGACGTGACAGCGTTTTTCAGGTGTGTGGGTTGTGTGATGCTAATACAAGACAGTTTTTCATAATGATCTATGGCAGAGTAGTTCAAATCCATTTTGTTCAGAAGAGCTCCAAAGGTGTAGAGTAGACCCGCCTTGTGGCAGTAAGACAAATGTACAATTTTCTGTTCTCCTTCCAGCCCAGCCTCCAGGGGCAGATGCAGGCAGGAGTCGGTCAGACTCTTTCTGCTGTTTTGTTCAGGTTTTCTCAGTAGCTGATGATCCCTGTTCCTCCCAGTCCATGCATGTCTATATGGCCCTCTCCTCCTGCTCACACTCCTCCCTGGCCACTGTCTTTCTATTTTCCTATATTTGCTGTCCTCCGCATACCCTGAGTCCTCCTACCCTAAGTTCTTGACAAAACCAAACAAGCCACCACACAATGCCACACCTATATTTTAGCCCCAATCTTCTCTGTACAAGCTGGAGGTCCAAGGCAGAAGCCTCATCAATTGGGAGCTAGTCTTGCAGGGTTTCTCAGCGATGACACAAAAGAGGGACCGGGAACAGTAGCCGTAACAAGGAGCTACCATTTTACCACTTAAAGGGAAACATACTATTTTTGGCCACGTTTAAGACTAATTGGTTTTAAGTTACAAAGGATCTAGTTTTTAAATATGCAGGTTTGCAACATACAGGGTAATAATAATTTTTAGAAGTAGGCTGATTTTGAAGTCTGCTGTGAATAGAATTATAAATTTTCCCTTAAATCAATTACTTTGATGGATGAGAGGACCAAGATTTAAGTGTGCTTTGTTTGGGAAATGCTGGTATAAATACCGATAACCATAAAACCACAGTAGATATCAGAAGAAATTAGAATGCTTTCTGTTTTCTCTTCCAACTAAGTTAACTGATTTATTCTGCAAATTTTAAACTCTAATAATATTGTCAGCCCATGATCCTGTTGCATATTATTAAGAAGACTGTATTTGAAATAAATTTAAGAAGTAAAATTACAATATACATATATTACCATATTTAAGAAACTGCTTGTTTATAAGCTGCTGAAGACAGAAAGTGCATAAAAACATTGATAAGGCCAAATACACATTTTTACTTTACTGTTTTTAAAGTCTGTAACTGTGAAAATAAATACTCTTCTAATGCTAGTTTTGTGTGCAGCTTGATGTCAGTCACTGTATCTGAGGACTGTAAATATTGTTGTGTATCATAACTTGGTATTTAGTTCTAAAACATGTTTGCCTAGTGATAAGTAATAGCTAAGAAAGAGGTTCTTAGGCTGAGCTTATTCTTTGGTTGTTTAGCAGTAGTAAGTGCTAGCATTGAGTAAGAAGAGATGAAATTCATGATGTTCCCAGAGTCTCCCTTTCCTCTCAGGTAGTTTTGAAGAACAAGCTCATCAAATTTTCTCCAAGATACCTTCAAATATTTTGCCCTCAGCTTTTTTGTAAAAACTCCTGAGTAGTCCTAAACTCATGGATTCAGAAGGAACAGCCAGAAATTATTTATTTTGGGGGGGAGGATGGTCTAACTCCTCGTCAGGCTCAGCACCTGTTCAGGTGAAAGCCAGTTCCTGCAGGGGAGGCAGAAGGATTGGCATGGCCAGGGAGGCTGGGTGGGGACTGCCTTGTCAGCACAGATAATTCAGTAGGATTAGCTGTATTCCTAAACACAATCCTACTTTTAAGTGGCCTTAAAAAACCATGGGATTATAAACTGATCAGCTCTGACATAAAGGAAATATCCAAACACCTTCCTCTCTGAACTGATCACACAAGTGAACAGGAAAGAGGAAGATGTTGAGACAATGCACATTCCTGTCCTTGCCCAGTGCTGAAAACCATCAGCGTAGTGCTCCAGCTCACTGCTGATTTCTCTTGAAAAACGGGGGCAGCTCAGCTCAGCCCTCTGAGAAGCAGAAGCTTATGGCTGGTAACTGAAAAGGCTCTTTCATCATTATCTCAAGCACTCCTGTGAAGCTTGGTGTGGCTTTCCAGTGCCAGCTCATACCCACAGCAGCAGCTTCCTACTTCCTCAATCTGCATGCAAACATTTTATCTCTAAAACTTTCTTAGAAATATTGTTTTGCTGCATTAAATCATGGAAGCAGTGAATCACCAAAGGACCTCTCTCTACAACTACATGGATGGAGGTTGTGGAGAGGAGGGACCTGGCCTCTTCTCCCAAGTGACAGGGGACAGGACAAGAAGGAATGGCCTCAAGCTCCACCAGGGGAGGTTCAGGATTGACATCAGGAAAAGAAAAAAGTCATGGAACAGGCCACCCAGGGAGGTGGTTGAGTCACCATAACCAGAGATGCTTAAAAGACAGGTGGATGAGGTGCTGAGGGGCATGGTTTAGTGATTGATAGGAACGGTTGGACTCAATAATCGTGTGGGTCTTTTCCAACCTAGTGATTCTGTAATTCTTTAGAAAGAATAAGTACATGCAACCTCTACTCCCCACACTCACACACACAAATTATTTATGGCTTTGTTTCCACCTGCACTGATATAGCTGGGAATTTACCATAGCAGTGAAAAAGTTATAAGCAGTACTTCAGAAAATCCACATTTTACTGAACTGTGTTACTATGGCACATCTGTCAGGCAGCCAAATACTACGTCAGCCCTGTAATTGATTTCCAGCAGTGTCTGTAAGAATATTTGAGGAAGAGGAGGAAACCAATGTCCACTTTTGAATCCAGTGTTTCAATGAAACTGATGGTGTTGGGAGATTCACAAACATAAGACACAGAAACAATAACATGTATAGAGAGATATATGCTAAATGTTACAAAAGGCAGGGGGGAGGAATCCAAAAAGTGCTTTACTTTTCAGAAAGAATAACTACAGTCTTTCTAGACATGTTTTAGCTTAGCTATATAAAACACCTGGCCCTAAAACAGCAGACCATTTTCTTTTTTTTTCCCTGAGGAAAATATGAGGCTTAAACAGGAAGCCCACATAAGCTCAAAACTCCTTTGTAAAAGACCTCATTTAAAAAAAAAAAAAAAAAAAAAAGAAAAATCCCACCAAATTTATATAATACTTACTTTGCAGTTGCTACGAATTATATGAATATATCCCTAGTTTTCCATTTAAGAATGTTTTCTGAGGAGAAAAGTGGTCCAATACTATCAGAAAGCTGGAAAGTTTTGAGTGGAGGAAAGAGGTAGGAATACCAGATCCCTTTCCTCAGCCTCTGCATCTACAATAACTTGCTTTTCTGTTTATTAACGAACAATTTCTCTGCCAGACAGTAAGGTGCTGAAGAAATGAGGGAAGGTGTCTGATATATTGCTGAATGCTGAATATGATTTCCACTGTCCTGCAACATAGTGCTGTTTAAGTTGTTGAGTTTTCAAAAGTAAATGAAATTGATCAAGTATTATAGACTTCAATGAGTTTCTTCACCTGCCTTGTCCAAGAGATGACCTTGTGAGGCAGCCTTTTATTTGCATTTTATTCTAACAGGAGTAATGATTTTGTTAGTGCTCATACAGCTTCTGAATCAGAGATGCTGCTTGAGATCTGCTGGAGCAAGGCAGTCCCAGGGTTGGTGTTACCTGTCACCATGGCTCCTCTGGCTGCAGCGCTCAGTGGTAACTCTGGAGAGTCCACCTGGTGCTTTTTCAAAAGGAAACCACCTTGGGTTATGCAGAAAGTGCAGGGACCAGCTTCCTACAGTTCTCAAAGCATACAAAGAACAGAACATTTCTAATCGCACACAAGAATATTAATCCTCTTTACAACTACAGAAAATTGTTGAATCAGAACCACTAAGAAGAAACTAGGAGGAGAATCAATCTACAGGGTCTTGCCAAACTTAGATGAAATGGATTTGGGAAGAAGGATGAACAACAGGGAAAAAAAAAACAAGAAACAATTCTGCTCACACCTGTCTCTGTTCCTGTCCTGTGTTGCCCTGATAAACTGGAGCACTCTACACTCCATATTCCAGTTCTCACTAGAAAAGCAAGAACAAAAAAACAAAAATAATTTTGCAAAAAGTAATTTCAAAGTGAAAAATCAATTTCCAATTTTTTTCAGAATTTTGATGTTCTGATTTAAGCAATTTAATAAAACTAGTTCAGTGGCTGTGCCACAGAGCTGCTTTTTTATTTCATCCCTTTCTCAAAAAAACTACTTTGAAAATGCTATTTCAGATGAAACTGCTAGAGCGTGCTGGTAGGTGAAACAACAGTTGTTTCAAACTGCAGAGCAATAAACATTTTTAAAATGAGACACTTCAGAACCTCAGTTTACATTAAAGCATAATTTTATTTATTAAGTTAATACAACTTTCTGATTAGTCATATTTTCCACCACTGCCATCATTTTACCACTTTACCTACTGCGTGGTTACAGTTACATGAAATTTAATTCATTCAAAGTACTATTTTACACTAGCTTTTTGTCCCCTTGCCAAGATCGGAGAGCAGATTAATTTTTCCTTGCTTACAGCAACTACCTACGAGCCTGCTGCAAGCACCCCTGACACTTTCCATTCTTTAGTTTACATGGAAAGCTGTGTAAGCTAATTACAATGGAGGCCATGTTTCCCCTTTCCTGAGGGAAGGTTAATAAAGAAAGAAGTTTACTCTAATAAAGAATACGATCAGTGAGTGGCAAAAGCCAGGCTCTGGACAATTGGCTGCTGGAGCACTGATGCTTTCTAAATGCTGTTGGCGTATAAACCCACAGCAGGCAGCAGTGCACTGCAGTTTATTTTAAGCTAGGAGAGTAGCTAGCTTCAAGTTACAAGAGCTGGCTTTTTTTAATGTCTTCTACCATTTACTCAAACAGGATCTTCTTCGTTGTTGTGTTAGTAATCCACAGCTGTTAAAAAACTATTGAACAAAGGCCTCATTTGGAGAAGCGTTGCAATTACTATGTGGTACCTGTGGATCAAGTATTTTTTTGCTCGAGCTCTCTAGTTTTCAACTCTTTCCATTGACAGTTGCAAAGTTCTTCTGCATGCAGTGAGGCAGGTCATGAGAGATCAAATGAAGGACCAAGACTTTCTGGGTACTTCTGTGAGTCTAGAATAGCAATGAGATTGAAAAGCAGTTTCAAAACACCCCGAACATTTCTGGGGAAAATACGTGTATTTCTTCAGGTGCGATTCTCTCCTTCATCTGGAGGGCTCTTTGTCAGCAACAACTCTGCCATACATGGAGCAAGCATCAGACAAGTTACTTACCAAGTATCTCCAGCTCCAACGTACTGTGTTTTCTGCAGAAAACAGCACATCTGCCTTATTCAAGGATTATTAGGGTAGCAGCTCAAACACCTTGATAGGATTATTAAACTGCTATGAGAAGTAAATGTTAAAATCTGCACAAGTTACTCTCTTGGAACAAGGGGATTACTCAAAACCACTTTATCATACGACAGGAACTCCAGCCTTGCTCCTCTGCATTCATTTTACAGTATCTCTGTAGCTCTGACTTACATTAGCTTTTGACTACTTGTCTTAAACATGGTGTGCCAGCAAGTTAGAGCAGAACAGGATTAAATACAGCTGTCAAGTGCCGGCCCATCTAAGAAAATCAGCATGAAACCTCACCATTTCTTGCGGAATGAAGGGCAAAATCCCCAATTCTCAATGTTACACCAATGCAAAATAGAAGACAGAGGCATAAACAAAACCTAAGGGGATCAATGTAAATTTCCCCATTACAGTCTTCTTCTGTAGTTTTCTAAAATACGCAGGCTGGACACCAGGATTAGTGCCAAAGGCAGTTCCTTTAACTGGGCAGGAGTTTATTTGGTTTTACATCATTTTGCCGTAAAAGAGGCTGAAGCTTCACTGTTCAAGATCTTATTTCAAATGGTTGTATAATCAATACCTGAATTTTCATTTTCCAGCAGTGGGTCCAAATCGTAAGTCATAGCTTCTCCATGCACACCTGTAAAAGAAGTGCTGAAAATAAGTAGGATGCACATTGCTATGGAAATGGGGGGGATCTTTAAACCATGCTGTACACAAGTCTTCAAAAGTAATGGCCTAAAAAACTTGTCAAAGCCTGTCTTCTATTCAGAGGATCTTATTATTCTGCCAAGTAAATAAAATCTTAATTTCCAGTGCCATCATATTTGAAATTCACCGGGTTTAAAATTTATCACCATTTATTTCAGAACATTGATTACTTAGGTGCTCAGACAGCAAACTCCTGCACTGCATTTGCTGGTCAACAGTCCATAGTCAACAGTCAAACTGAATGGATATAACATGAAAGCACTTGATGATGGCTTAAGAAAAGTGATCATGCTGAAATACTATCAGTAGTCTCTAACTATAAATTACTCTAGGTTGTTTTCTGTTGTGTGGGAAATAAACTCCTGAACTTGAGTCACAAAGTCTAAATTTGTTTTACAAAAAATGAACTTCAGCTACTACCAACTTCACTTTCAGATCATGCTGTCCCATGGCATTCTTGAGTTGTATTGATCACAGGCATTCTGATACAAGGACCGCATGGACCACACAACTCTGGGAAACTATTCATTGCACCAGCAATATTTAGTCTTGAACACAAACACGGAATAACAAATGGATCTGATTTCTGGCCTACCAGAAAAGGAGATTTTAGATGCAGTAAGACTTAATTCTCTGGAGGATAAGTTCTTAGGTGCATAGCTGATTTTACCATTTTAGAGAACAGGATAAGCAGAGGTAGTATTGTGAAGAGTATAGGAATGCATGTATTGTATTATAAATATTTTATATTTGTCATCTCAATTACGCATGTACTGCATATTCACACCAAGAGCCTCCTCAAGTTGTGGCTAGCCTCTCTCCCCATGCTTCCCCTCCCCTCCTCCAGCACTCAACCACTACTGACTTATCGCCTTCACCTACACTGTGCACTGTAAGCTGAAAACATTTGTTCTAGACTGTAACCACAATGACAGGGCAAGCGAAGAAACTGGAAACAACAGGGTTCCCAAAGGACACAGGAGCAGTATTGAACTACAAGAGAAAAAGCTGCACGGGAAACAGGAGAGGGCTCCTGTGCCTTTCAGTGTGGGATAAGACGCAGACAGACATTGTTTTAGTGGAACTACTGAACTGTAATACTTGGGAAGAACAACCGTGAGAAGCACTTTTCACCACAGGTAAGTGAGTAAAGACACTATGGCTTTTATTCTCTGCTGTAACACTTCCCTAAAATATAATAAAGGAAGGTAACTGGTGAGCTTGTCTAAGTAAAACCACGTGCACAAAATTGCACCTTGTTATATACAGGTTTCCCCCTTCACTAAACAGGCTGAGTTTCTCCCTTCTCCTTTACTTTCCTAATAAAGAATTTCAGAAAGCTGCTAGACATTCATTAGTCAGATACCTCGTCTATGACAATACAGCAATACACAAAGCTAGGAAAAAATGGAGAAGACTTCACCAAGACAAAAGAATTCTGAGATATGTTACATCTGCAACAACAAGTCTTGCAAGTTACAAGTAAAATTTTTGCCTACATTTAACACTTGAAAAAAACCCAGTCCCCAGTTATGGTCCTGGCTTGTAAGCTTGGCAAAACACAATTGTTTGCAGGATAAATCTCCACAAATGTAACAGATTTTGAATCTTAAGTCTTAGTTCTAAGCTTCATTGAAGCAGTACATGGAATAAGACCCAAGTGTTCAGAAGGTCCTCGAGACTGAAATAAGAAATACTTGGTGACACTAAAGAGTCCTCAACTGGAAAAGCAGGAATATTCTTCAGTGGAAAGTTTGGGCCCAACTCCACAATTATTGCACTGTGAAGATACACTTACACTTAACAAAAGAAAAAAATAATTCTAAATTAAAGTATGTGGTCCTGAAGTACTATAACATTGCTTAAGTGTGTTTTAAACAGCAACATATAGCCTTCAGTTAAGAAACTCCACAGGTATCCCTCAGCGTCACCTTGGGCACACCACTCGGCTAAGAAATGTTTACTCCATAGAGATTATGGTAAAACCAGTAACTCCATTTATTTGTTTCAAATCATTAGTATTTTTTTTCAGGGCTTGCAGAAACTGTACCTCATTACTATATATTAGATCATTGGGTAAAACATTTCGTTGTTTAAAGCATTAAGAGGATACAGATTCTAAGTGAGCTCATGACAAGATTCAGGCTGCTGATATCTGTAAAAAAGCCTGTGCCACTCAGCAATGACTTTTTCTCATTCTAGGACTCTAAGATGCAGTGTAAGCTTCTTCCAGTCTTGGACACAATTTATTTCCCCATCACATCAACTTAGGATTTAGCTTTCAGCTGTGTAAATATCAAACTACCAGCTCTCTAATGCCTGGATCTTCAGAGGGGCAAAGGAAAAATAAATTAAAAAATATAAAATAAAAAATGAGAGAAGATGAAGGAAACATTTGCACACCTTTAAAAAAGATATTTGGTTATATCTGTGGTCTTAAGACCTTTTAAGACACTAAGTATCTTGCAATTTACAGATTGTCACTGTATTTAAGTACAACTTACTAAACATGAAAACTCATTCTGGTAGGAAAAGAGTGCTTGGAGGCATTTACATCAATTTCTGGGTATTTAAGTAATCAAATAAAATTCTACTCATTTGTACTTTTAGGATGCTAAATGAAACTTGATGGGAAGCAAGTAACACTCAGTCATTGACCCTGAAATGTTTATTTAGGTATAGAGATCCATGTCCTTGGGAGATTAGGATCTCTATACTCTCCAACAGCGAGTCCAAAAAAAAGTCTTTAAGGGAGAAGATGAAAACAGAACGAAACTACACTGCCACCATTCCCAAACTCCCCCTGCTACAGAAAACAAATTTAAAGCTGTTTTTTCATGATGGACCTTTAACATGCAGTCTTAAGCATAAACATTAATTCCAGAATACTTACTGTTTTCAACTTTTCTTTTGTTTTCCTAGGTAAAAAGCAATGTCTGGTCACAAACTATCAGGGCACCCAACTCTCCTTCCCCTAAAAAAAGCTATGGGGTGTGTGGGGGGGAATGACAAGGGGACAGGACACATGAAAAAGCAGAATTATTCAGTTAATCCAATTTAAGATTTCTTACCTTACTGACTGATAGTATGTGCTTAACTCGGGAAAAATTAGTCTCTTTCAAAGTGCACTTAATTATCATCAAATATCCATATCAATGTCTGCCACCACATCAGCACATCTGGCAGCAATGAAGACAAATTAACAATAAGAGTCAGAAAATCTGGCAATACAATCAACTAAAGCACGCAAAATCCATTCTCTATCCTTAGACCACCAGTGACTAAGGAAGGAATAACTTCCTGTTTCTAATACTGGTGCCTAAATTAAAGGGAAATTGCATTGCAATCTGGGTACCAGGTTTCTGCCTACAAACAATAAAAAGCCCTTAGCTCAGCTACAGCAGGCAGCAAAACCTTTACTCTAGCTTTTGCCATGATGTCTGTGATGCCTACTCTAACAGCTGCTTTTAATTTACTTTAAAAGAAGCAATTTGGCAACCCTGTAAGTTTGCACCTTCAAAGTAGACATATGGAAAAAGCCAATGTCCTGTAACATTAACCATTTTGGAGTCTTGCTGTTTTAGTGCAGTGATGACAACAGGATTCACAGCTTTTTAAAATAGCAGGCATATGTACATAGAAAAAAAAATGTTTCTACTTAGTTTTAATTAACATTTTATAGTAAGAAATCCTTTTTCTCTGACTTCATATAAAGGCATTGAGTTCATTACTGCAAATTCAATCCAGCAAGAATATATAATTGCTCAACTTGAATGAGCAGCTGAATAAGGCACAGACCTCATCTATAACCAGAAAAGCACAGCTGAATAAGGAACAGAAGCATGAGTTAAACTAAAAGAAACATTATCTTGCATTTGGATTACCTTCTCATGTTGAACATTGACGTGCTTACAGAAGAGGGAGATAAGGGTATGGGAAAGCAAAGACTCAGACATGCACTGCATATTAGGCAAACACTTAAAACTAAGCCACTTACAAAATGTGGTGCTGCCAGACAGTCATCCAGTGCCCTTCTTCACTAAAAATCTTGATATAGATTGGTGGATCTCCTGTGCACATCCTCCACCAGATGCATGCACTCTATTTGCACACAGGCATACGCAGACCTTGCATGGTACTACAGCCTTGCATGCAAGAAAACTGAGAATGTGTGCACACATCTGATAGTGGGAATCCCTAAAGTGGAAGGTTTGCATACATACTTTGGCACAAATAGCTTTAACCCTCCTTACCAGCCAACAGTAGTTGTGGCAGGACCACACCTGCTCATAGAAGGTGAACATATTTAACACCGTAAATCCAGGCACATTACTTTTAGTCAAATAAAGGTGCAGACATGCAAAAGAAGGCACCTAGATATGCAACGTTCCTCTGTCTGCAAACATAATGCACACTTTTCACTCTTCATACACTAACATGGGTCAGAGACCACATTGCAGCATATTTTATTAAAAGTAATGTGCAAATAAGATGCATGATACCTGCAAATAGCATGAAGTTTCCATTTGTAAAAAGGTACAAGTAACAGTACAAAATTATAATGACTACTACTCATTTCAACAAAATGAAGTCTGATGTAGAAATACATATTATTTACACCATTAATTTACAACAGATATTATTTGCATAAAACAAAGCTATAAAATAATTAGAAATATAGTATTTTTATAAGGAATGTTTTCCCTGTACAAAACATAGAGCATTTTGGCAATTATGCTTTATTTGATTAAAAATGCATTTATTTGTTCTGAATTCATAGCATCACATGGTTTCTTTCTTCTCTTCTTCCTTTCTTTATTCCCTTCTTAAATAGAATTCCACACTGAGGTAGTAGTATGTCAAAGTATTTCTTTGGTTCCAGAAGTCAATGGCAGGTACAAAAGGAGCTATGTATCCAAATCACAGGACTGGAAAGTAGAAGTCCTAAAGTTTTCAAAGCACTGTTTGTAAGTATATACGCTATTTTCTCCACTAGAAACTGTTCTTTCCTTTCCATCTTTGTCCGCCTCTGCATAAAAGTCCAGTGAGGCGTGAGGATTATTATGGGAGGTTTTCGGTCGGTCATTTGCTGGCTGTCTACAACTTGAAAGAGAATCCAGCTGAGTCCTCCATAAAGGCTTTCCAAATGTTCCTAAAAGACAGTAATTGAGTAAGTAAGTACAGAAATATTGATACTAATAGTTTTGTTTCTCACTAAGGGCTGTACCCTAGAATGCAAGCCAAGGATCAACACAGCAAAATTTTACCACAGTTAGATTTTACTGAACTGTTATTTTACCCCTTAAAAGAAAATATCCATGTGATCACAAGCATAAGGCAGGATTTTACCACCTGAGATACTGCAAACATTTCCAAAGTATATGTATAGCCACAAGCAACTTCATTACTTTTGTTTTCATGAATGCTCCCATGTCCGTTTTTCTTTGGCAAGGGCGGTGAGGGGTGAGGTGGGTGCACAGACGAAACTGCAAAGACACCACAAGACACTTTCTACTGCAGAAGTCAGAACAGTCTCCTTGTTTTGCTCTTGAGTGAATGAACGGCCCATGAAATGTCATGCAGTTCGGGGGGGGGGGGGGGGGGGAAAGAAAAAAAAGAAAAACCCAGCATATATAGGGTTATACAACATCCTCCCACTGTGCGACCTGAATGCTAAAAAAATAATTTTTCTGGCTAGCATTTCCTATTAATAATAAAGGCCCCACCAGCCAAATTCTCCATTCACAGTACTCTTTGCCCACAACTGGCTAGAACAGATGTAGCCCAATGAATTTGGCATTTCAGTTGAATCTTTATTAATAATTATCTAGATTCACCAGCCAGAAAATAATTGGTGTGCCTGACGCCCTACACCACTGAGATGGCATTAGCATCAGACCTTCTGCAAGAAGGGCCTTCACCTTTTTCACTGAGGAAAGGTTCAGTCATTTCAAGTCATGCTGTCTGTAAGCAACAATCGAAAGTCTTACTCTGAGGACAACATGCCACAGGCTGATTTTTAAGAGCTCAGTTTTTATTAAAACCTTACCACTACAGCCATTAATAAATTTTGCACCCAAAAAGCTGGACTTCTTGGTTTGCTTAGTTGCTAGAAGCAAAGGTTTCAAGTAAAACTGTAATCTGAGAAGTTACTAAAAATGGATTTGGGCAAGGTCCATATCTGCATCAGTGACTTGCAGAGCAATTTTGCCCCTAACACAATATGAAAGGACATGCCTTACAGCACCAAAGCTACAAATGAATCCTGTATAAGTAAATAAATAAATAAATCCAAGGTGTGAACTTTCTGGCTCATGCACAAACAGTGATGTTAATGCCAGCTGTTGCCTTGTGATGAGGGAAATGAGGGCTGAATTTGAACATGATGCTGAAGAAGCAAATACACAACTAAAGAAATCTATCAAGACTTCTCCCACAGCCACTACCTCCAAAATCTAACCATAAGCTCTTTGTGAAGAGGGCTAATAATTACAAAGTGTCCAAGGCAATGATGATGCACCTTGGGTGGGATAGTAGGTCAGAGAAATAAGTAGCTCTACATAGATTTTTAGGGCAGAAAGAGGAATATGAGCACTTGAGGTTGCATTAACTCCTAGGCATACTCACATAAAGTGGAACTACTTTCTGCAAGAGATATATGGTAAAGCCCTATCTGCACAGTCCTACCACAGCAATAGTGGCAGGCAGCCAGGAGAACGTGTGTAGTCCCAAGGCTTCTGCCAGATGTCAAGTCATCTGCAAAGTTTTACAGTCCAAACATCTGGCTTTCAAAGAGGGAAAACTTAAGAGCTTGTATCTCCCTCCCCACCCCTAAGAACAAAGAGCTCAGTGATGCACATTCTTCCAAGTCTCCTCACAGAGTCAGCAGACCAGGCATTGACGAACCATGCTGACACATCAGCTGGGAGACAATCCATGGTACCTGGGCTATACTTGACGTTCAGATACCACAGGGATCAATGCAGTATGTGGATTTATATGCATTTTAAACCAACCAACCAAACCAACATCCAAAATTTAGGGAGCTTCAAAGGCCAAGAGACACTTTTCTCCTTTCCCCCACCTCTCCCTGCAATCTGGATTAAAATCATAAAGGCTGAATTAAGTTTCAGGAACTCATGTCATACACACTAAAAGAAAAGAAGATAAAGGAGGGGTAGAGAGGGCATTTTCCACAGTACCTTACTTTGAAGGAATCTATCTCACTGTATTATACCAAGAAGTTATTGTCTCACAGTTACTCAAAGAAGTAAATCACCTCACTGGAATACCATGTTTGATCTGAAGACTCCTTAGATATATGTCAGTTCTGCTTCTGACCAAGCCCCAAGCTGCACCCTTTGTAACATAAGGTAGGACCTATCTCCTGGCTAACTGCTGGTAGGATCCAGAGGCCACCCTGAATTCCAGGGCATCCAACTGTCCTCATGCACTGCAGGGGAGTGAGAGCAAACCTACATATACAACACAGTTGTGCAAGACCTGAAAAAATAGATACTGCAGTATTCCACATTATTCAGGGAGGAAGAGTGGAGGAAGAAAACAAAAAGAGAAGAACACAGGCAAAATATCAAGGACAACTCTCAAACTGCCTTTCCTCAGCTATTTCCTGTCTCTCCTTACTAAAGTATTTATATTCCACATGCTGTATTATTTTACTAAATTCAGAGACATCTGCAAAGAGAAGCCCACACAAAATTGCACAAAATTAGCTTTTTCACAATGCTTGCTATACGAGCAGTACTCCAGAACTACCTGAGGTAGGAGTGGGAAAGAAAAAGCTGAGAAATCAGTTTTGCTTAGTGTTGGAAGTAGGAAATGAGACAGCAAGGATATCAGCAAAAAAAAAAAATGCAAGAGGTAGAACATACTCATGAAAGTGTTGTGATTGATAATAGATGAGGGGTCCAAACTTCTATTCAAATCAAATGTGTCTGAGTTTAGGCTTCTGCTTTTTAGTCCAGTTCCTTCATTTTGAGTATAAATGGAGTTAGACAACTTGCCACTTGCAGTCTGCATCCCAGTTACTCCAATACATGGATCAAAGAGATCTTCCAGTGGAGGTGAGTACTGATAGCATTCCTTTCTCTTTAGATACCCAGGCTCATAAGGGTCCAGGCATGCTGTTCTTTGGTCAGGGCTGCAGCCTAATAAAAAGAAAAATTGTTTTTACAGAGATTCATCACAAGATCAAATTAGAACTAAGACTTCCTGCCCCTCCAACTTACTTGCACTGTGTGCTTCAAAGGCCTCAGAGACATATGTGTTTCCTTTTAAATACAAAGTCCCTGAAGTTCCCAGATACTGGGGTAGGAATGAATCTGCACCACCATCCAAGTCTGTTTCACTGCCGTTATCTAGATGGCAAATGCCTTAAAAATAAAATTGACATGTCAGCATATGGTCTTAAGAACCCCATCTGTTCAACTGTATTTCATGATGTATTTAGAGTTTGTTGAGGTTTAACCTAACCTTTTGATGAGAACTCCACTTCTAGAAAGTGTTCAATTAATTAGCTGACAGAGAACGTATCACACTTTGCTTCATTATACAGTCCCTGGATAATAGAACAAACTCCATCACAAGGATCAGAACCAGCAACTTCACTCCTCTAAAGTACTGGAAATTAGGCTCATGCTCTACCACACAGCCACTTTTTGGAGCAATGTGCTAATGAGGAAGTCCGGTGCCAGAGGAGTCATTAGCTGCTTGAACAGCTGTACTGACTTTCAACTCTGCTGTTCCCGAAAGCTGCGGACATGGTCTGTGGTTCTTGCTCCACAAAGAGGCTGCTCTTCTCGTTACCCTACAGCTGCAGAACTACCTCACCACTGCTGCAGTCCCATCTGCCTCAACTTCTGACTGTATTTCGATCCCAACCCCTTCCTCCCTAAGCTGGATATGTTCTGCTTGCTTTCAAAATTTGAGTATCAGTTTAAATTTACCCTTGAGATCAGAGAAAAACTTCATGATTTAAGCAAAGCCATAATGTCATTTGGACACTTCTGTTATTATCTCATTAAAGCAGTAAATTCCCCACTCTCTGAAACTTCAGTGAAGATGTTTCTTCAGTGTTATTACTATTAGTTACAATGACAATAGCCAAACTGAAGATACTCGAGCAACATGGAAAATCTGCTAACATTTTACACCTACCATTACTGTCCCTCTGCTGCAAGAAATACCCTCCCGTGGAAGATGTGAAGAACTGATGATGACTGCCATTTTCAGATGAACCATATCCATCCTGCCTTTCAGCCAGCGTCCCCTGCGATGACAGGTAGCTTGGAATATCAGCAGGCAAATTTGTTTCATCTGTGGGGAAGCAAAACAAACAGAAACACCATCAGCATACTTCAGAATTTGTAGAAGTATTTTGAAACTTGTCAGCAAAGTGCTGAAGGTAACAAGCAATTCACTCTTCTGACTAAGTCAAAGCACATAGATGTTCTTACAATAAAGTCATTGCAAAGCAACCACAAACATTTTTTTTGCCTTTTCAAGGCAAATCTTCGGTTTACGCACCTGTATTTGTGATGCTACAATCTTCATTTCTCCTTCTGGTGTGGTAGATGATGACCACCCACACCAAGGAAGTGCCCACCACACAGCAAACCACAGCTATGATCACAACGCCAACTGTGGCCCATCCATCCTCATCCAGTGATGGGGCAATGTTTTGAGGAGAATCACAGGTGGGAGTAGGAATTACATTCAGACGGATGTCGCCTCGTTCTGTTCCAGCCGTATTAGACATTTCACAAGTGTATTTCCCAGCATCTTCTACATCTGTATCCACAATAATTAGTAACTGATTGCCTGCAGCAAAGAAATGCCTTTCTGTTACAACAAGAGGGCTGTCATCCTTAGTCCAGTTCAGTCGGGGTAGAGGATTACCACCAGCAATACACTGCAAGACTGCAGTTTCACCTTTAGTTACAGTTCGATCCAGCAAAGGCCGCAAAAATGATGGTGTTTCTGAAAAGAAAGCATAAGCCTTTTATTTTAAATGACCTTGCATGAATGGCAATGCGTCCCTTTCCTTCACATTTCAGGAGAAGTTAAATTAAATGCATCAGTAAGGTCTAACGAAGCTTAACCTCATTCTCAGAAAAGACATTTGATTACCTTAGAAGGCAGAAAAGCCAAACCATACATGCCCAAAACTGCAGAGAATTAGCTTAAAAATGGTTAACAAAATATCAGGAAATGAAAAATTAAACTATGTCTTTTGTCTCTAAACAAAAATAACAGTGTATTGACATTGTGTACACACTGAGAAACATAACTAACTTATTATTTTGCATTATTATAGTGACTTGAGGTTGGGAATACATATTCCTAATCTATGTGTCAATACAAATTAGTTCAGAATTTTTTTTATTTCTACAGAGCACTTTCACAACAATGCCATTTTTGATCAGCTGGTGATTTTAAAAGTGCTCAGTAATAGTTCTGTTCTTCAAGAGCACGACACTGAGGACTGCCAATGTCTTACCGAGTACTGTTAGTGTTGCATTAGCTGAAATACTTCCAGCAGTGTTTTGAGCTGTACAGCTGTAAACACCCGTGTCCTCAATCTTTACATCAACGATAAAGAATACATCATCTTCAGGCATGACATGCATGCGCCTCTTGCGTGCTGCAGGGAAGTCTGTTCCACCATCTTTCTGCCACGCAATCTGTGGGACTGGATGTCCTACTGCAGCACATTCCAAACGTGCCATTGCCCCAGCACGAATGGTTAAGTCCATGGGGATCTTCGTAAATGAAGGCAGCACTAAAGAAAAGTTAGTGACACCAAAATGAATAAATGAAACATACTTTTCATTTTTTGCACAGCATATTCTTAACACCCTTCTTGGGCCCAATAAAGTGGGAGAAGCATAAAACCTAAATTTATCAGTAGCTAGCAAAAAAGAAAGGAATTAAGCTGTGAAGTATGTGAGACCACCTAGACCAAAATCTCATTTCTGCTAAAGGCCTCCGATATGACCTATTCATAGTACCCTGAAACAGAGTATACACTTTCCTCCCCTGCAGATAGGATTAATGTTTTTCCATCTTGTTACATAGCTTTTGTCAGATTTACTATGAAATGGGCATGTTATTTAGTTTTTTCCCATACTATAGTTCAGAACAGTGGGGCCAGACATAAAACTGAATGGTGATCTTGGAACTAGAAACATTTTAAAAAATAACCTCAGTTTATTATAGGATCTTCTAAAAGACACAGATGATGAGAATGGAAAGAACTGTGTTTACATATCTTGATTAAAATCATTCTACTCTAAGTCCACAAGCAAAAAGTAACATACTTACTGTTTACTGTAAGTTTAGCTTTGACAGAGTAGGATGAACCAAAATGATTTGAAATAACACACTGGTATTTCCCTTCATTACTGAATTCAACATTGCGCAGTCGAAGGATAGTAGTGTACTCCATCACTTCACCGCCCTGTGCCCGGAGGTGTGCATAATTCTCCATTTCTGCATCTTGCAATAATTCATTGTCTTTCTTCCATGCAAAAGTCATTGGAGAATCACTGCTGCTGGCTGCTGAACATACAAAACTCAAATTGGAACCTTTGATTGCTGACTGTGTTTCTGGCTGGACAGTGATCTGTGGTTTGGGAAAATCATCTGCACAGAAAGGAGAAAAAGTAACAGAAGAAGATAAAATATATATATATATATATACACACACATGTGAGGCCTGAGGACTCTTTTTAGAAAGAGTTTGTAAGACTTGTTTTACAGCTTTGAGAGAAGTGAGATAAGTATTTATAAAATGGATACACAACATTTTCATTTAAACTTTTGCCAGCCTGAGGGCACTTAAAGATGCCATATTTATGATATCTCTTATTGAAAAGAAAGCACATTTAAAAGCAGACTTTGTGTACAGTTTGTCCAACAGCAGCACTAAAAAGGAGGTAACCACCCCCTGACATTTGTAAGAACTATTCTGAATGTCAGTCATGAAGCCTACCCTTCATCTTTACAACACCTGAGGCTGCTATAAGTTTTACTTTATTGAAAGCATACTTCTTCTGCCATCAGAAACTGAAAGCTAAAAGTCGAGGGTTTACCTCAAACTCACAAAACCCGATCATGTACAAAAGTCATTCCAGTGATCTGTGGCTGTTTCGTTCACCCTACAAACACAACTGTGCTAAAAATTCCCTAAGCAGGACAAAACAAAAGAATTTCAAGAGATAATCTGGAGGCCCCTTTACTGCTGGAAAATTACCTTAAAGGTAGAATTTTGTGAGTTTACAGCATTAGCTGTTTTCTGAAGTATTGATTCTGTTAATTACATGTACACTGCATATACAAAAGGAGTGGGCAATTAAACACTTGGTCGCTCAAAAGCCAAAGCCTTACTGCGTTCCTAACTTTCAAGATACCTTCTGGCTAAGACACATGCCCAAACTTCATCGGCACTGCAGGAAATGCTCTGGCCCCCAACTACTCTTTACTGCAGACCCTGCCAGTACTGCAGAGGCAGGATTCACCTTATGTTTCATCCGTTAGCAAACAGCATACCAGGGTCAAAGTGTAATTTCATTGAAGAACCTCTACAATGCACATTACAAAAGAAAACAAGATGTGCAGACAACCTAAACTTGAGCTGCCTGCAGAACACTTGAAATTCAGGAGCTGCACTCCAGTGACAGGGCAACTTGGATTCCCCCATCTGGGATCTTAAGCATGTGCTGTAAGAGTCTCCCTGACCATTTGGTTTTCATGCTTCATACACACGTTCTAAGTCCTCTGTGACAAACTACACCTTTTACAAATTGAATCGATAGCTATCCCTGTGCAAAGGCAGTGAAAGTAAGCAAAACATTGTAAATACTTAAATTAGCCTTGTGAAAGGACAGGAGAACACAATTCATTCTGGTTTAGTTGTACTATTAATGGAATAACAGACTACTTTAAAATCTTAATTATTTGGCAGGAAGGGGGCATGAAAAGGTCACTCAAGTATATGATACAGAACACAAAGGAAAACTCTATGATAAGACTGGCAATATGTTTTGTCAGAACAGAGTAATTTGAGTGTGTATTTGAATACACATATCGCAGGAACACATGAATATACACACAGATATATAAACACGTATACCCACAGACATACACACTCTGAGAAATGTATTTCTTGTTTTATAGAAGCCTCTTGACTACTATGTAATAGAAAACAAGCTATTCATCACTTAAATGGTACCCTTAACATCATTTTGTTAACTTGAAACAATTGATACAGGTCAAAATGAGGCCACAACAAAAATGAAAGCATTCAGCAACATTTATTCTATGGAATGAGGAAGAGAAGCTATACTCACCACAGACAAACCCATCCAGGCTGATAGCAAAAATACTTCTCCCTTTTAGCAGCTGAGGATGGGCACAACTGGCATTTACAAAGCTCTGGAAGTTGTTTTCTGACATCCACTGTGGTAGCCATTTTAACTGGCAGTCACACAAGAGGCTGGATGTGTTTAAGTGCCTAAGAAAAAGCAATTACATTGAAAGACTGTTGGCTTGGGGTTTTTCTGTTTGTAATACAGACCTATATGATCACACGTCAGTAACAGCAGTATATTTTTAGGCTAAATACACGTATCACAAGACAGCAATGTTATTTAGCTCACATGTTGTGATGCCATTGTCATGACTCCTACATTCTGCAAAGCAAATATATTAACCTGAACTTGGGGCTTCTGCTACGAATATAAGGCCAGTCAGGCAGGCATATTTGTAGTGTCTTGGCTACAAAACTACAGCCAACAGTACGACACACAGAATGTGTAGGTAGGAGAACAGTCCAGATTGGGAGGCGCTTGGGAAGCTAACATCAAAAAGATCTGAGACAATTTCATACCCTCATTTCCCTTTCAGTCAGATTTTATCCTGAGAAGATATTTAAGGACAGGATTAGGGAGACACGGAATAGTCAACTGTTGAAATAACAAATGCAGAACTGGTTACCTGCCTGCCTAACCTACGTCAATACCTACATTCACAGAGGGGAAAAGAGAGTAAGAAAGCAAATTATATTCTGTGAAGCACCCAGATGCAGGAGTTGAAGTAGGAACAAACTTCAGTTTTGGCTGAAAACTCAGAATCACCCTTAAAGCCCCATACTGAAAAACACAGTCAGTAATAAAATTCCATTCTTCGAACCTTCTCTTGAGAGAGAAACAGTTTTAAAGATAAATGAAGACATAAGAATTCTTGATTTTTTTCTTGAAGAAAAGGAAGAGTATCTCTGTGGTCTTTTTTCCCCACTGACACTGCATGGATAAAATCTACTGACACCAGCTCAATGGTTCACAGTGAGATGAAATGGGTCATCTTTCATTGAAGTTTTGGGGCCAACTCCTGTTTTTCTTAGGAGGCACAGAGACTACAGCCTGTTTTGCTAGCCCGATGCAGTGGGTTTCTGCAATATTGTTTTCAGATTTACCTTCTCGGGGCTTCAGAATAAAATTACTAGATGAGAATTTATACTAGGTAATCGTACTTATGGAAAACTACTTTCTACCATCTGTCTACATCTTCCTCAGAAATAATGAATGTTTATCAAGTGTGTCAAGAAATGTACAGAAAAAAATCCCAACGAATCTTCAATAGTTATTTGGTTTAAGTGTTCACAGTCTGGTACCTTGTGGTATCTTACACCTCCTGAAGCAACGTTACGTTTGTTATTCCATCACATTTGATCACTCTTCAAATCATCTGCATCAATCCCTAACTGTCAACACTCTGCTTCCACTGCTTCTCTTGTGCCAAATCTAGCAATTGATTTGAATCAGAGCTATCTGAGTGAGTTTAGCAATCAAGCAATACAATCAGATTCAACTCAAGGGAAAGGAGAGGCAGAAAATCCCTGGCTATGGGTAGAAGCACGGTTACTGCTTTCTAGAGCAGTTGCAGCTACATCAGGACATCAAATTGCACCTTGATTGAACCAAGTACTGTCTATATACAAGAAATAAATATTTTGCAAACTAAACAATTATACACTGGAACAACATCCCCAGAGATGTGGTGGAGTCCTCAGCACTGGTGGTTTTCAAGACATGACTGGAGAACGTGCTAGATCTTGGTTCTCTTTTCCACAAAAGGCTGGAATAGATGACTTTCTGAGGAACCTTCCAACATGAGCTATTCTATGATTCTATGAATACGCAAGGCTCCTTGTTACTTTCTGTACAGCACTCAACGTGAAGTAATTTCACAAGGTGAGGTAGGGAGCTATCCACTGGAATAATACTTGATGGGGGTCTGGAAAGTACAAATTAAAAGCTCTAAACAAGCTCCATGAAGTTCCTATTTATAATGATAGCAGCGTGGTTTTGCTGTTCACTAGTTTCTTGACAAATTATCCACAAGAGAAGCTCAAGACAACACATGTGACTAGAGAAGTCTTGACATGAATAGAGTAGACATAAGATATATGCAAGAGGAAGAATCAGCTATGCTCAAAACGCAGGGAACAGTGACAGTATTTTTCAGCACTGATCAACAGAAGAACAGGATAAGAGGACAAAAAAACCAGTCAAAACTGCATTAAAAGAATACATTCTTCACAGTGACCACTTCATGGCTTCTCTTAAGATCTAGCCCTTTTCTACTACAGGGCACAAGGACTCAATTATAAGTACTAACAAATAGGCCTTTCCCAAAGAATTACAGCACTGCATTTCACTGCTCCAGTAAGTTTTAGCTCATGATAGCACTGCTGATCACATAGCACATTACAAAGTCTCCCTTATCTAATACCTATTAGAGGTCAGCCAATTTAAAATAAGGACTCAAGATGGCAAATGCCTCCTCTCCTACAGTGTCTCACTGAAAACAGAGTCATTACATAAAAAATAAAAAATAAAAAAGACAAAACACTGACATACACTTTTTATGTGACTTCAGAAAGACTACAATAGAAGTTACCACTGCATCTGACAACATCTTTTAAGGGTTTTACTTATATATTTCTATGGATTATATATAAAATAGAAGTGATGTCTTTAGATAGAAACTTACAATTCTTTCAGTTTCTTCATTTGTGAAAATGCATTTCCTTGAACTGACATAATTGCATTGTTACTTAGATCTCTAGGACAAAACCAGAAAAATAACATTAGAGGAGGAAAGAGTAATTTATTAAATTTAATGTATTTAAGTCTCAAGGAAGAGTTTTCTACCTTACTGATATAAAAACCACCCCCTAGCTCAAAAATTAGAGACAGGATTAAGAACTTTTATAGCATGCTTAATACATAATACTCCCTGCATTAAATCCAAAATTAATCATCAGTATATAGTATCAGCATAACTCCAAAATAAAAGAAACTTCTCAAGAACACAGTAGCAACCAGGGCAAGTGTACTTCATATATAGTCATATAAATGCTCGTTAGTCCTACTTTTATTTCAATTAGTATCAAAATTCACTTTTCCAATGTCAGGTTAAAAGTGAAATGCTACTACTTACAAGTGTTCAAGTGCATCCAAACCAGAAAATGCTTTCTTTGTAATGGATCTAATCCTGTTTCCTTGGAGTACCCTGAAAAATATAAGTACATGATACAAAAGAGATGCAATAAAATGGAAGCATAATTTGAGCTGAACAACTGCATTTTTGGCATTTATTTATAAACTGTGACTAATATTCACCATTTAACCTTCCCCCATGCAGCAAAATGTCTCACCTCTAAAAGATATCCACTTATTCCCCTTGAGCAAACATCTAGATTATACAATGATTTGAGAAGATGTTTAATGAATAGACTTCAGTGACATGGATTATTCAACACACATAAGCATCTCTATTTCATAGATGTGCATTTGAAAATTTCAGTGCAATGAAGCTACTTCCATTAGAAGTTGCTTTATCAAAGACTATCCCTGGAACTATGCCTTTGTCATACGATGCACTAATTACTTCCTATTACGTGAAATCTTCATTCTCTGAAAAATGTTTCCATAAATATTAGTAATATTTAAAATATTTAAGATCAAGGTTGACTTAAAAAAACCTGGAATTTCTTTTCTAGAAAAGGAACGTTTTATAGAGAACAAAACGATGAGGTAGAAAAAAAAAATCTCAACTACACAAAACATAACATTATTAAGTGTTTGGCTTGCCCCTTGAAACACACATAATCTATGCTTTTTTTTTTAAGGGATGCTGAAATAAAATTATTGTAGTAATACTCACAGTTTCCTAAGTTTATCAAGGCCAGAGAAGGCACCATTCATGTCTTCAATAGTCCATGATATTTCATTGTTTTTCAGATCCCTGTTTAAGGAGGTAGGGAAAATCAAATCACAAGAGCTATTAAAAAGACCAAGGTATGTATTTCTTCAAGATCATGTATTATTTAAAACAATTTCAAAGTTAGCTTTTTGTTTCTTTAAGGTTGGTTTGTTTGGGTTTTTTTAAGAGTAGCTTTTCTTGATTAGCTATTTCCTTTCAATATTTACTGCGAAACTTTGAACACTACTAGTACTTTTTCCACTCATAATTAAAAAGATCATAAACCCAACAATTTTAAGAATTGTTAGAAAACAAATCCACATTCCCCTAGAGAAGTAGTGAGATACAGGACTATCATAAAAGAAGGAGCATCATAGGAAGGGAAGGGATCAATTGTTGCCTCTTTGAAACAAAATACACTCATGTCTTTCTAAACTTATAATATGAACTCACAGAGAACAAGGATTTATAATAAGTGAATCACTTTTACATCTTACAACATTCATATTAGCTTAATTATCTGTGAAGCAAAAGATACTGGTGATTTGTGAAGATTTGTGTCAGCAAAGAATCAACATGGTAGTGCTACAGAAGGAAAAAAAAATAGGAGGAAAAGTCTAACACTTAATTCCTAGGCACTCCACAAGTCTTTGACTTCCTCTCTTTATGATCTACATCTCTCAGTATACTTAAAAAACGTAGCATACACTCCCCTGAATTGCACCTTCTTTGGGCACTGCCAAATGCTCAAAACAAGTACATGAGCAAAACCCTGACAGAAAAATGTTAGCATACTTTTCAAAGTCTAGAGGGAAAGGCAACCAATTTCATTCATCTGGCTAACACATGGGTCAATGGTACACAGCTGGAAAACTTTAATGAAGCAGAATACATTTAGATTAGTTTACTCCTTTCTTCCTCTTCCACTAAGAAATGCTATTTCAAAAATGCCCAGATGCTTAAAGCAATAAGCCACAAAACAAGCATCAGTATCCATAGTAATGCAGTTCTGAGTTTTGCCTTCTTTCTTCTACCATGAGAGAAAATGTTGATTCAGTTAAGACACAACTATGGTCCAGATCTCTAAAGCTGAGGGCAGCAGTGCTGCTTGCTGCCTTCAAATGAAGGCATGCCTTTCTCGTACTAATGCTACTGAAAGTTCATATCATAATTACCATCGTCCATTGTGCACAGTCTTAATGAAAGAGGAATTCATCCTTTTCCCAACTATTCTGAAAAAAAAAAACCCCTACTTTAAGAATAACATATGCTGATCTGGGAAGGTTAACAAAAGGTTCTTGTATATTTCATAAAAAAAAGTTATAAACACTAGGAGTTTTTCTTAAGGTTTTTGACCTTAAAAAATTAATTTGTCAACTTACAAAGTCTGTAGACTAGAAAGTCCCCGGAAGGCACAATCGGCAATGTAATTCACTTTGTTGTTTCCAATGTACAGTCCAACCAGCACACTTAAACCAACGAAGCTTGAATCATCTAACCTTGCTAAGTGATTGAACGTCAAGTCTCTGTATATTCAAAGAGAAAATGTATTTTAATGTTTGTGCTGCAGTGCTTATTATTCAGTTCAACTCCGATGAATCTTCGGGGGGAGAGGGGAATTTTTTTCCCTTAAAACTGTCACAAACTACTACATCATTTTTGATCACACAGCTTGTGTATTGCTTCTTATAATTCACAGATTACTGCAAAATTAATTTCTTTCTTTGAAAATGACTGTTACGGCTTTAGTACAACTGTTACAGTGAAACGAAGCCGTCACAGTTGGCTTTTACTTCTTTCAACAAAATCTAACTGTCTCGCATACAAAAAAAAAATTGTTGTCACCTTGGAGACTTTGTTATGAAAAATTCACAGGTCAGTGGTAAGAAGCTCATGCTTTGGCACGTACCCGGCCTTCAAAACTCGAATAGAATAAAAGCTACTCACAGTTCATTGAGTTTTTGGCAAAATTCCCAGGCATCAGGACTGATCCTGCTGATGGCATTTTGGCTGAGATGGAGTTGCTCCAGCGTCAGCAAGCCATAAAGCCAGCCTTTGGTTACCTCTGTTAAGTTGTTATAGTCCAGCTGCCTACAAACACATATAAACAGACAGAAGGTTCAGAAACTCATTGGAATGTGTCCTTTGCCACAGGTCCACATCTGACTTCACAGGTCCACATCTGATACTGGATAGATAGCTGCAGCCTCTATTTAAATTTAGAGTTGTACACATGGATTCAGAATGTGCTGTCCTACATTTTCACTAATGACTACTTACTGCTTTTAAAACCACATTACAACAAATTAATTAAAAAAAATCTTTTAAGTTTATCAAGTAATTCTATTCATTTTAGTTAATGTGTTACCAGCAGAATCTACTAGCAGAAAGCTGATACTTACAATACTTCCATGTTGGTTAAGCCCCAGAAAGCACCATCCATGAGCCTAGTAACCCCGTTTCTCTGTAGTTTTAATGATTTCAAAGCTGGAAGTCCTTGGAAAGTAAGCCCATCTATTTTTTTAATTTTGTTGCGATTCAGTTCCCTGCATCAATAAAGTTTACGGTTAGTTACAGCAGTTTACCTGCAAGCCAACAAACTTTCTTCCCTCTCTGGAAACAAACCTTACTTAAATACTTTTCTTGCAAATAAAAGAACAGAGACAAGATGTAACAAAAATCACACTTTTTACTGTAATGCATTATGCTTAATGATGCTAATATTATTCTACCTCTCTGATACTGAGGACAAGTATATGATAGTTTCCCAATTTTCAGATTTGAAGAATCTCTGTAGATCTAGAATGTCATGGTCAGTCTTGTTTGCAAATTCAAAAGTGAAATCAAATTCCTGCTGTTTATCCAACAGTAGAGCTGTTAAGCTTAGCTTGTAATTGCAATCCATAATCAGTCAGAAATAAAAATTTACATTTTTTAGTCGTGATAACCAAGCAAAATGAATTATACTGGATGATCCTTCTCTTTCTTAATCTGGAGTCAAAAGCATTCATTACACATTCTTCCTTCATTCTCCACAACTAGTTTGACACTTCTCCACAACTAGTTTGACACAAGTCCTTCCTTCCTTCTCAAGTGGTCTTGGTAATTCTGCCACTATGCACAGCCCTTGTAAGTCAGAAGCAGGGATCCATGTGTATACTGGGACTTAAGGCATAACTAGCTGGAGGGCAAGGACTCAATACTTTCTATTTTCCTTTTCTCCATAAAACTTTATTGGCTTTGGTCTTTTTTAACTCCAAACCCTGCACCAAATCCAAATTGCTTTCTGACCTTCTGAGCCACGTGAAAAGGGAAGTCTAGCCCTGTACAGGCACAAATTAAAATGAACCCTGAATTTTAAACTAGCTCTAATTTCCTAAATTAGCACTTACATTTATCAGCAACGATTGATATCTAGTATAAAGAGACAGGATTAGACAATACTACGAAAAGGACCTCACACAAACAGAGTGATCATCTGCCCCTTCAAGACGTTAGACCTATCAACCCATATCCTACCAAACCAAGAAGAATCCTCTCTTTCAGAACTTACTTACCCATGGGATGTAAAGGCCTAAATACTTCTCTCTACATAATTATACCAATTATTTTTCAGTCTCAGACTTACAAAAACTAAGTTTTCCTCTGGTATCCTGATATAAAACCTACCCAATAATAGATATACGATAAAGAAATCTCTTCCTGTGTTTAAACGTGCATGAGCAGTGAAGAACTTCCAGCTAGAATAGCTTTTAGTTTTTCCACACTCCTCTGAATATTTGATAACACAAATTTTTTACTTTCATTGCAGATTAACTACCTAACTGGTACCTAACTCAGTCAGTCAACCAATTACACTGTGAATGAGTAGAACTTTTTTAGGCAAGAATATCACCAACTTTCAAAATTTCAGTTGAATTTGAAGATCAAAATTTCTACTAGATCACTATCCAATATGGAAAATAACCATTCAGGATTTGACAAGCTGCAGTTCTGGCCCATCTCTCCTAAACTTCCTGCACTCTAAGTTGTTTTTTTTAAAAAAAATAAAATAAAAAGGAAAAAAGATATTTCTCTATCCTCATCCATATTAAATAACTTTATTACTTCTTAGGTAAAACATTTACAGACAGCATTGTATGAGTGAAGCTGCTGGAGGTCTATATACTCAAGCATGTTACTTATTGCCATACTTTCTAAAAGGAAATTATTTCCCTTCATTTCACTGCAAAAGCACAAAATACATAAGAGATTTCTGTAGTGATCTACATAACTTTACTTCACTTAGTATTTTTCCAATGCTTTCTTACAGGAATACTGCTCTTACCCATCCTCTAGCCATTTTTTTTTTAATTTAAACAAGCAAATACAATTTCAAACATAAAGACTATTCACATGTCACCAATACATAAGACTAGTTTTGTTCAGTACAAAGCCGCAGTTAGTAAGGGTTGTAGTAATAAGTTTTTTGCATCTGTCTCACTCTGCCTCTGGTTAAATTAAAGGCTAAAGTTCAAGCACTGCCAGTGCTTTGGAAAACCTGAAAACAATTAGTCGATTGTAGGTTGCACTTACAGGTGCTGCAGATGGGAGAGTTTAAACATCTTCTGAGGAACCGCTGAAATTTTGTTCCTGTTCAGTTTCAATACTTGAAGTGTGGTAGACAAATTGTCAAAGGTACCAGGCTCCATGGAGGTTATTCGGTTACTGTTAATGTACCTGTTGAAACAATGTCTAGAAGGTTAAATTTACAGTTATTTAATATATTCCTAATACCAAGTAGTGAAACACAAATCTCTTGTGCTGCCTACTCCTTGATAAATGGAATTTAATGTATCATATTAATTAGAGTTCTTGACAGCTTAGTATATGGTCAAATGTGACTTGAATTGTTAGTTGGGATCTTACTGAGATGTATAAGGGTTTGGGTTTCTACATTTAAACCTTTATGTAGTGCCTTAAAAGTTCTGAAAGAGCTTTGCAGTTCATTAACTGTTCATGGTGTCCCTGCCCATGGCAGGAAGGTTGGAACTAGATGATCTTTAAGGTCTCTTCCAGCTCAAACCATTTAAACCTTTAAATGGTATTTCATCACCGATATTTTGCTCTACTCTACAGGAGCAAATTACTGGCAGAAGACAGATTGCTGCAACCCCATTACTTTATTCTCTCTCAGTACATCTCTGGTACTGCAGTATCATTGAATAAGGATAAAGGTAGATTCAAAAAAGCTCCCCAAACTCCACATAACTCCAGACTAGCCCAAACACGGGAAACTTAATTTTGTAAATAATTATTTCTCTCAAGAGACACATCAATTTGTTTCATCGCAAAATAATCACCTTCACATTTTATGAAATAAAACGTCTCATTGCAACAACTCATGTGTTCAAATTAGTAGCTTATATTAAATGCAACAGGTGAAAGTAGGAATAAATATTTAATGTGTTTCTGACAGATTTATCACCTTAACAAATAGCTGCCAATCTATGTTTTCCATATAGTTTTTTGAAAGTAACCTGAAAGCAAAAAAAGTAATACTAAGTTTTACTTACAGATTCTTGAGTGGTAACGATGGAAATGATGATATTTTTAGCTCTGATATGTTGTTGTTGCTCAAGTCCAAAGTTTCTAGACTCTGAAACGGTTTTAGATGTTCAGATGAGATGCTGGCAATCTTGTTACTGGTCCTGAAATTTAGGACAGTAGTCAAAAGACTGTCATGTCCAAAGTAAACACTTGTTAACTACACACGATTGACAAAAGTTAGTTCTTAATTCCACCTCTTGAAAAGAATTTCTAGTTAAAGAAAACCAATACAGTATGTTCCCTAGACATAACATTTATTTCTAGCCATCCCAAATTGGAATGCTTTAAAGAAATGTGTTAATCAACACTTCTTAAAACATATTCCCATGAAATAAGATGGAAAAAAAGGCATTATAATCCAATTACTGCAATTCATAGCTTTTAAAACAAGCTATAAAACTCATATGATCATCTATTTCTGAACAGTTTAAATATCTACTACACAGTTTAGATATCTAGTATTTGCATTGAACACTGTCACAGTATTATAATGAAACAACATAAGAGTTGTTTTCTATTTTAATCAATTTAACATCATAGTAGCTAGACATTGTGTTTTGTTTCTCTGAAAACTCCTACAAAGTGAAAGTCATACTGTATTTCCATAAAAACAGAGCTAGATTAGAGGAGACAAATAGTAGTACACCCCCTCAGAAAGACGTTGAAAACTGTGCAATTAAGCATAGTATTTCAACTGTAGATTTTTCAGTTTGCAAAGAAGAAAATTTGTGCTTATTATAGCTCATTACAGAGCTTCTGGACTTCATATCTGGTTAAACTTCAGCTAAGCATCACATCCAGCTCCACAACAAAAAAAAAAAAGCAACCATCTAAAGATTTGAGTATCCCACTCTGCTATAAGCAACATCTCTTCTTTTACCTCCAAACAAACATACTTTTTCCAGAAATCACGTTTCACATTCATACCCAGCAACCTAACAGTTTTTCCATCACAGTTGCATAATGTACAGAATCATACATGCACATCAGCATCATTAGTAGGGTTATTCCTTTGCGGTTAATGATACAGTGGGAAAACAGATCACAAGTAATCAAATGACTGTAACCTGAAATGATCCCTGCTATCTTGGGAAGTTTATGTGAGTTCTTGCTGTGGTACATTCTCTACCTAGTATGACGAACGATCAAAATTTAGGAGCTCTCCCCAGCTCCTAGAGATTACAGGCAAGGCAACTGCAGTAAAACTATGAACAAGAACGTTGATTCTGGAAGGCGTTTGCCTTTATTGGAAACACTTGCTCTCGATTTAAGATTAAGCCACACATTTAGGACAGCATGGACAACCCTCACATACTCAAAGTGTGTGGAAGGACTACTGCTCAACACAAAAAAGCTCCGACTCAAAAACTGAATCAGAAGTTAGATTAATGGACCTTCTGACCACACATGGGAATGAGTATGTGATCTTGCGGCCCCTCCAACAGTGCGCCTGTATCATGTTTCAGTCCTTAGGCTGTTTGGGAGAGGTAACACTGCATTTTTTTAACTGTTAGCTGTAAGTATTTATAATCAGTGGAAACAAATTACTTTAATAAAAAAAAAACAACAACAAACATCACCACCATGTGTCAGTTCCATCGGCCAAATAACACTGCGAGTCAGATAACAGGTCATAATGCCTTTATGCATTAGTTTGTTTATAAGGTAATTACTAACAAGGTATTAAAACTGCCAATTACTTGAGTGATGAATAAAATTTTCCTTGCAGTAAGTGTGCTCCAGCAGAAGCCAGCAATTTCCTGAACTGCACACCTCCTAAATTGCAGCGTGAAAGTGTTCAGTTATAGAGATGCCTTACACAGTGCTGTCTTTGTGTCAGCACTGCTCCTTAAAACAGAAATTCCTCACAACTGGCAGGATAATAGCCCCTGTATTACAAAGTTTAGTTGGACCTAATGGAACCGAATACAGCGTTCAGGTTAGCACTTAAACTAACTGGCAAATTACCTGAGACAGACCAGGTTACAGCAAAAACAAACAAAAAACCCAGTTTGTTTGTTTGGGGGAATGTTTTCATTTTGGAGACGTAAGGTCATATTGTCGGGAGAACTTTAGTCCACTGAAACAGAACTATGCATCGAAATACAGGTCCATCTTACAATGAAAATCACACCAGCCCTCACTGCACCTTCCTGCTTATTCACATTTGTAAAAGCTACTCAAATTCAAAATATTTAAATGCTTCACTCCTTATCGTCCCAAACTCCTAGCCAGTTTTGTCTTTCAGAAAAATAGAAGTTCCACAATTTGCACCTGGAAGGAGATTATTCAGTTCTGAACATATCCAAGTAGTTTTGCTCTGAGGCGCAACTTTAGCTAAAATGAGGAAATTCAATTCTAATTTGTTTTTTCTTCGTAATCGTCACTTAAGTAAATCAAATAAAAACAATGTATTGGTTTCATCTTAACTGCCAAATCACCTTCACAGTGAGCCAAGAAGGACACGTTTGAAAATGCAAACCTATCTAAGTGTCAAGGCAGAACCAAACGGTACCTGCTGTGTCAGCATGAGGACACTGAAGTTTGTTCACTGCACAAAAAACCCAAAACAAAACAATAAACTTGCCAGCAAATGCTGTTATTGCTCTGCCCAGATAAAAAGAGTTGCACACACTGCACTGGTTTCATTGCACAGACCCTCAAGGGGAGGTCAAAGCAACCAGAGATCCCCTACAACAAGAGAACCAGCACACCAAGTTCTCACAGAATGCAGCAATCTGACCATAATTTCTTAATTTGCAAGAACAGCCACCCACTGCAGCTTCCTTACAACTTCTCCTGTTACAGCTAAAGAAACAGAAGCACCAAAGAACACAGAAAAAAAACACCAAAAAAATACCTGCATGAATCTGAACACGCCTTTTGCAATTTGAATGCCCACACCCTGACTTGCAGCTGAAAAAGCCCCCAAAAAACAAGAAGCGCATGCAGACTAATTAAATTATTTTTACATAAGATTGTGTGAATACTACCTTAAGACAGGGTATCAGATTTTCATTACAGGTATGAAAAAAAAAGTACAGCTTTCCCTCTTGGCATTCATGACTAAACACACCAATAGTCCAAAACATCTACAACAGCCCTATCAATCACGATCTCAAGATTCATTCCACAGCTACAATATATCTGACATGTTGACTTCTACTTCCTTTGCCTCTGGAGAAATAGAAAGCAGGGCAGCAAATTCTGTATCCATTTCATTAAGGATGTAGTTAACGTCATTTAGACATGAGAGTTCTTAAGTGATGGAAAAAAAACCTCAGATTTTTTAAAGATCTGAGATAGTATGACTAAGTATGTTTTGATAAAGATTGTCAGTATTACCTACCCAAGAGAAATATCTCTGCAAGCTTCATTACGCTGACTCTGTAACATGAAAGCCCCAACTTCGAAACAGGGTAAGACCAAAAGCCCTCTTGTGTTTCTGTTTACAACCTCAGCACAAAAGAATAGTCTTGCACTTCCTCCTCCAGCATAACTCCTTCTTCCAGGTAGACCTTGATGTGATGTGCTTTGAGAACCTCTTGGCCTAGTCTTACACCATGACCCTGACAAGGAGCACATGTAGAAGTCTGGAGTGGAGCAACCTAGTAAAAACCAAGTTGTCTAGAAAACACAATTTTGGAGATCTCTGTCTGCGTAGCCTGTTTTCCAAAGCTGTTAAGTGCAAAATAACTGTTCTAACATCTGTGTGATTCTAGACTAAGAAAGTATCTCCTGTCCCTTAACTAAACCCTGAGAGGCAGGATATACTGAATTTGCCTTGACAAGGCAAATGAAACTGTAGTGGAGACTGTTTCTAGAGACTAAGAGGACAGGTAAAGAGAAAAAAAAAAAAAAAAAACACCAAAAAAAATAAATCTAACATTCGTGGCAAGCAGTTCTTTGTCCTTTTGAAGGTCTCCTTCATTCCACGTCTGTCATTGTTCTTTCAAGCCAGATGTCAGCAAGTCTCTGTTCTTATTTTGTATGCTTTTTGTGGTACACGGGCATGGAACAGAAAATGAAAACTCTGAACTCTGTGGGCTACTGACACCTTGTCCAAAACTTGAAACCAAAAAGTTTATTCATTCCTAAACATAAGAAAAGCAGAAGAGGAAGATGCAGAACGAAACAGCTCTGCAATCAGAAATGTTTTCATCATTGAAAGGAAGACAGAGGCAAATCCAAAATTCCAAACACACGCTACTTCCATGGCAATTTTTTCCTGATTCCAGTCACAGTATCAACACGTTAACTAATTAAACTTTTCTTCCAAACTCTCTTCCTGATACTACCCCAGATTCTGTTTCCCATTACACTTTCTGGCCTTTCCAAAATAATCACAAGTTACTTAGTACACAACAGCCAAGTGAATGTGTAAGTTCATTACATTATTTTAACGAAGGTAAACACAAGCAACACAGGCATAGCTATTTCAGCATGAGCTGACAATCGGAATTAATAACCCACTGCAAACTTGATGCATGCTGTGACTTTTAGTTAATGCTTAACTCTTGGAAACCTGTAAGTATGACCTAGATTAAACCCACCATAATGCCTTCCAATATTATAAATCGTATTTCAAATCCAATGTATGGATTCATTAAGTAAAAATACCCTTTATTGTTACAGAACCAACTCTCATTTTTGGAGGGTGTAGACCAAAGTCTAATGCACTTCAGACTGCACACCCTTCTAGACCTATGCATAATCTCAACTGTTAGTATAATTTTAGGGATGTTCTCCTGCCCACTTCCATTTCACTCAAGATACTGAGTTGTTACATTTCACTGTTCCATTGAAATACCCACCCCTTCTTCAAGATATAACCCCAATACTCAGCCCTGACCTCTTAATTTCATTCTGGTTCCTGTTGTTCTCTGTAACCTATGCCCTACATTCTAGTACCTCCTCCTTGGTGAAATTTTCCTAACATTCTTCCATTTTGTCACACAGGAACAGTGTTCTCTGTTTTTCTGATTATTCTTTAAAATTCACATTTTTCTTTTACACTGTTGATCAAAAAATCATGTCTCTTTTTTATACTGCAAATAGCTCATAAAATCTGCATTCCATTCTTATTGCTAAAGCATTCATCTAGGCTCTCACTACTTTATATTTCTGCTACAACAAACTCTGGTTTTCTACATACTTCTTCCCCTTCCCATCATTCAGCCTAAATCGCTGCCATAAAAATCTGTTTTCCATGTCTGTAAGGCTGACTAAGACAGGTTCCTTTTCAATTTTTTTCATTTACTTCCTCTCAGTGTCCGCACCAAATGTCAAAGACTGCAAGAACTAATTCCAGTAAGCTTCTTCACTCTAGCTTTTTGCTCACAACTCCAGCCCAAGTCATGCATGGTTTAACATCACACTCATTTTTTGGGACTTTCTCCAAGTTGCCTTAAGCCTGAAGCCCAGTCCAACATTCCTCTATCCCTTCTTTCAATCCTTCTTCAAAACAAACTCTTCCAGCCAGCATCCAAATCTTAATCCTTCCCATAATAAAGTGTAGCTGAAGAGATGACAAGGATGTAAAATATTTGACCAACATTTTCTTCCTATTGGGAGCCAGACTTCAGTTTAGTATTCTAGGTTTACAAACGCACAATATCACTTTCTCTGGCAAATGGAGAAGGAAAAGGCATCCACTCCTACTGAATGTAGGCTTTCATTTTCTGGAGTTGCATCTAAACCTCTCTTGGGACTGTAGTTCTCTAAATGTGAACTGAGACAGCATTCTCCCTGATTTTACACACAACTTCCACTCCCAGCCTACTGTGAGATGACCAAGTGGCAAATTTCTCTTACCTATCCCTATTCCAAACAGTCTTGCAAATAAGGATTATAAAAAAAAAAAAACAACCAAACCAAAACCCAAAACGTTCTATCTTTGCAGAATGACTTTTGCAGGAGTTTCCCTCACTAAGACACTACCACAAAGTGCAAACTACCACTCACATTTCCTCATTGCCAGCTGGGGCAAATGTATAATCTATTTCACATGTCTGCTTCAATTAATGGAATTGTACTTCTCAAGAAGACTATCTGAAGTAGCTGGGATGCCCATTATCACAAAACATATTTAAATACACTTTTCCACATCTTAAACAGAAATGGACACACAACACTAAACCAAAACACGTTCTGAACAGTATAAAGTATGAAGTTTCCTTCACTAATCACATTGCACATGAAGTTTGATAGGCATTGAAGTTGTATGATTAATCCAAGCCAGGATGTGATACTACACAGTAAAATCTTGGAAAAGTGTATTTTTGGCAACAGAGACACTTTTTACCAATAATGAAAAATCAGTAACCAGTACATGCTCAGTTATTCCTCCTCAAAGTGAAGAAGGTGAGATTATTATCTTCTTCCTGGTAAGGAGAATGGAAACAAGCATTAACCTGCCTAAGATACAGATGAATTTACAAATCTTTAGTCATAAATTCAGCATCTTGTTTAGCAAAGATCTATGAGAAATCACTTCAAGTTAAGAGTCGCTTTACTTAGTCTGAAAAAAGGATTTTTCTTTATAGTTCTTAAAACTATCTCTGTAAGTTAGGTAGCATGAACAATTCCATTTACTTTAAAACCCCGAAAAGACACTGCAGCATCATAAGCTCCACATACTAAAAGTTTGTATCACATCAGACTTTGCACTTTCAGTACAGCAATTCACTTTTAACTTTTCTGTTTGTTTCTCAAAAGTGCTTATTGAATACCAAAGGCCCCAGATGAATAATGAAGTAATCAGAGTAATTTTAGAGCGGCTGATCAGAAAGCTACATTTAAAGCTGGAACAATTTGCTTACTGTGAGAACTTGCAACACCTGCAGTCAGTTAAGACCGGCTACTTTCCCATCCCTTGGACAGGTGAAAAATAAAAAAATAAAAAAAAACAGGACACTTTTTGTTAATATTTGTTGTTCATATTTTTTGTTCATTTACCTTTTTAAACATGCAGGACACAAGCTGCATGTCTTCAAACCTAATGCATTTAAACTCAGCATATACCAACAGAAAGACATTACAAATAAAAGGCAGTAGAAAGCCTTCAGAAAAGCAACTTGTGGATTCAGTCCAGCACCTAACAAACAAGTGGGCACATATTGATAAACATCCTCAATACTGGTAATGCTTTCCATCATCTCAACTCAAAACCGAAAGGATGTGCAATTCCCTGATTAAACTGTGTTAAAGACTTCCTGAGCAGATGGGGCTGGAGGATTCCTTCAGGGTAGCAAAGGAAAACCTGTACCATGCTGCATGTCTCTTATGAAAAGATTCTGCATTCTGAAAGTCGGAACCCAATACCACATATCAATGCAAAACTTGAAAACCATTACTGAATTGTGAATCACCCATGCTCCTTTTATTTTTTTATCATGAGCTCTGTGTTTTACACTCTGGCTTTATGAAGACTAAATATTTGTTTGTGTTTGAGACTAACATGATCTGTCATTACAACATAATCTACAAGGGTATTTCCATCTAAATCACCTGTCATAAATACTAGTGTTATTTAAAAAAATAAATTCCATTCAATAAAATGTAAAATCACAAATTTATTTAAAACACTCCATCATTTAAAGCTTGTCTAGCATCAGAATTTCACTATACGCACTAGAGACTCTGGCATGTGTAGCTTTTCTTCTGCCTACAGCAGCAAGATGATTATTGTATAACATGTCCTAGATGTGGGTAATAAGAAACATGTTTTTTAAATATTAATTCTAGTTCTACATATACATTTTGTTAAGAACGACAATATTTAGTTGGAGAGGGAGGATGTTTTAATATTCAAAGTTGTTCTGTCTCTCCAAAGTCACTGCTACCTTCCATTTTCCACAGTACTAAAGGACGCTATGCACTGATGAGACTGGATAGCGTCTACAGTTACTCATTTTCAAAAATTCTGCGAGCAAATTAGTATAGGTTTCTTATTTAAACTATATCCTTAAACAAAACCTTAAATAACACAGCATTTCCATATCAGTGTCTTTCTTCCATATTACGTATTTTTAGTGCGATTAGTGCTTTACATTTTCTTAAGAGTTTTTGTCATAGTTCAGCCCCAGCCCAGCCAATTTCAGCAGCTAAAACTGAGCTACTGGGCTCCCAGTATGTCGTCAAGCACTTGGTGTGACCTGGCCTCCTGGCTATAGCTGCTGTGCTAACGGCAAGCTCTGGCAAATGAGGGACCACAAAGAAACCAGTCTTTAGACTGAAACAGTTTTAGATCTACAGTTGGTAACTCATACTTAAAATGTCAAGCCTTCAAGAATTTTGGGTAGGGGAGATTAATCCTTCTCTTTGCTCTGTCTGGAACACATTACATCTGTTAATGTCACACAAGTGATCACAGCTTCACAGCCTAAGGCCTCTTGACCAGATTTAGCCCGAAGTACCACCCATTACGTTCACAGCAGTTTCCAGATTCCCAGGAGACCCAGAAGCTCTCCTATGCCAAGTGAGAAGATACGTACTCATTACATGAATAAAATCATAGATGCATCTCCAGCCATGGAATGAGATTATTCTTGCTTGTATTTGCATACTCCTTCACACAGATATAAAGTCTTTCCAGGTGTATAGGGAGCGGGTGCCCATCTCATAATTTTCCCCCCACAGCATTTAACTCTCAACTGACATCCGTAAAACCAAAATACTGGCATTGTTGTTCCATGTTACAGAAAGACCATGACCGTGAGACTGCGAACATCTACTGCTCTGGGTATGTTTACCCTGCATTATTTAACAGTATGTAAACAACTCAGCTCGATAAATATCAATTAAGATAACTAGAAATTAGGTAGCTCGAGAAATGGGAACTCCACTAATATGATAATCCATCCAAGTTTGTTTATACTGCTTGAAGAATTCAGATATGCAGTGCTGTACAGAGCTACCAGTTCTCTTATTCACTGTATATGTACCAACAGTGTAATTTCCTTTGCAGAGAAAGAAAATTCTTGCAGAATAGGTAGAATTCTAAGGTTCCACAGCTGAGTGACAAGTACTAAGAGGGAAAAAAAAATAAAAATATTGCAAAAAGTTTTGGGAGACAACAATGAAGATTTTGGCAAGAAAGGAAGACACCATTTCCGCAGCATTGCTTTAAGACTCCTTGGGAAAAACAACTGGCTTTTCAACTGACAGTAATGAACCAACACATAAGTATCTCTTAAGAAATCAAATCAAACTTCAGAAGACTAGCACCCTCTTCTGCTGTTATTTGAAATTCAGAACAAAGACTCAACAAGGAAACAGTGGTTTATTTGGAAAGGCTCTACAAACTCCTTTCACATAAAAGTTTTAAATCCTGAAGAAAGTCATCAGATGTTTTAAGCACAGCTTTTCTTTGAAGAGTGGTTCTAAAATGAAGAATAATTGTTCCATATGTGATCTCCTTACATGATTTAGCTATCATATTAACTCAGCTTAATTCAATCCCTCCAAATAACATCAAACAGGGAAAAAAAGTGAAACTTTTTTCACTTCTAAAAAAGTATCATTAGAGTCTATCTACAATATCATTCTATTACACTTATTTTATGCTAGACGACTGCTGTATGTTTATTCCTTTTTAGTTATATTCTTCTCTGTAAAATGAGATTCAATATCTTTACATAAATAGGTTCCAATTTGTGAGATACTTTAAAGATGAGTCTTTGTAAAACAAACTAGATGTTGGGTTTTGGGTTTTTTTCTGAACAATGCAATACCACTCTCTACATTCTGTGTACATCCATATTGATGAGGAAGAAAATTGTCTTAACTATTGCACATTGACATTCATAAGTTAATATAAAACCTTTAATTACTTAATGAACTATTTCTACCATATTAATCTCAAGATATCTCTGCTGTGGTCATAGAATAGGTATTAAATCTCAGGTAGAGAACACTTACAGTCAGTAATCTCCCAACACCACACAGAAGTAATGGAAATTAGAACAAGAACAAGCCAGCACCCAACCAGACCAACTCTAACTTCATTGATACTATGAAAACAGCTTCTAGATATATTTTTTCCCTTTTAAGCATCAGTATATATAGTGCAGAGCACCAATTCAACAAAGGTTTTTCCATGTTTGACCACCTGAGTAAATGAACCAAGCTAGTGACCTAAGGATATGGAACAACTAATCCAGCAGTGACAGTTTTCCATGTATTCTCTCAAAGGAATGCAAAAATCTTTACACAGCTGCAGAAGGATAATTTTAGGTTTTTCTAAACTTGTTATGTTTCCGTGAGAAGGACTAGAGGAGATGCTAAGATAAATTCTCAAATTTATATTAATAAAAAGCAAGGTCAGTACTTCCAACCCTGTGTTAAAAAGAACCTTTGCATACTCCTTAGATCAATTAAATGCTTAAACTACAGAAAGCTGTGCCTGCGTAGAAATAACATCAACCCTAATGCAAAATAGAAAATTTGCTTAAATTTAACAATTATTCACCATACAACATCTGCTTTTTCTTTCATTCTTTTCTGATTCTGACCTGTAAGAAACCACATCAGTATCAAATGTCACTTAGTTCTTATTCAAACAGAGCAGTCCAGACACACTGGCTGCACCAGCTGACTTAGCTGACCTGGGCCTAGAGTAAAAACAAACCTCTATAAATCACCAGATGTAAGCAATTGAATAGTGATCAATTTAATTAACTGAACAGCTTTCCAAAGTTTACTGTATTGTTTTAACCCTTCAGGCTTCGTCAAGAAAGGTAACTTGCAGTTCATATTCAAGGGCAGGATTTGTCCAGAGGGCTATGTGCTACCCACTTTAGACACTTTAGAGATTCCCATTGATAAAATTAAATCCCACAAATAAAAAATGTGTCTTTTCCTCTTTTCCAATTAATAGTATGATAGTAATTATTTTAGTTAGCAGCTCCTCGAGTATTTTAAAGAAACCACATCACATGAAAAAAATCAAATCAATTTGAAGTGAAACCCTCAGGAATAAAATTGCCTTTAAAATCAACTGTTTTGGTTATTGGCCCTATTTGCCCTTTACAACTTTGTACCCATATAACAGATGCCACATCAAGTAAACTACTAATTTCTTTCAAACAAAACAACAAATGCTGACATAATTGTGTGTCACAATTATATATATTAACTGCAATCATAAAAGAAAATTTGTGCCACACATTATAATATTTCAAGGATATTGGCAAATGATCTTCTGACTTAAATACTTGTCCTGAAACCGTGTCTAGGATGGACTTCCCCATATTGCCCACTGAAAATCATGGCAGAATTCCATTAATTAACACAAGTGTGACTTCAGCCAAGATTCATAACAATAGAGTATAACTCTTGCTTTAACGTATGCACCGTACAAGTTTGTATAACATTACTAATGTTTGTGCAGTGCCTAGCACAACTGGGCTGAGGCTCCTAGGCACTACCACAACATAAATTAATCTTAATGCAGTCTTTGTATCCAAGGGAAGCATAAAAACTACATGGATTAAGCTCAATTATACACATTTTAAACAACCTACTAAATAATATGACATAATCAACTTCCTAACCACAAGCTGCTCTATTTCCAATTATTTCACTTTAATCTCTGTAATGCATGTATTTCCATGAATCCTGTAGAGTTAGTTCCACTAAGGACAAGAGTAAGATCTACTTACAAAGACAGAAGAGTTAGATTTGCAGAGACTGGCCCCAGATCTGGAATGATCTCCAGCTCGTTGTTGTTCAATTTCCTATTAATGTTAGAAAACCAAAAGTCAACTTTGATGTTAATCAGAAATACATACATTGGATTTGCTAAGTTGTTCAACAGGGTCACCCCAAAACTAAAAAAATAATTCCAGCCTCACTTAATGTGAAATATTAGAACAGTAAACATTTGTGTTGTTCAACAAATTATCCCTAGAGAAACAACTATACATTTAGCATACACAAACATCGGCTGGTGGAGTTTGGTTAGTTTTTTTTTGGGTGGATTTTTTTTTTTAAATTAAGACAAATTAACTTACACTTCCCGAAGATTATGAAGGTGATCCAAGAGACTGGCCTTGATTGAAGACATTTTGTTGTGACTTAAGTCCCTATGAAGTTACAAAAATAAACAGCCTGTCAACTTTCCCATGAAATACTGCATAAAGCAATAGAATTTCAGTCCAAACCACGCTATCATTTGTTTCCAGCTACATAAAAAGGGGTTTTTTAATATTGGTAAACTTAAATTAGAAAATAATTTGAGTATACAGGGTATAAGTAAGTGTAAGTACCTTGATCACTGCCAGAAATGTCAAAGAATTTTCTATACCTCTGAACAATTTACAACTGTTCATTAGGAAGCAACCTCTGCTTTAGCCCATGAAAGAAAATTCATAAGCCAAGACCCACAGCACTCTCATTCCTTCACTCAATTGCAGCTTTTGCATCATTGAGTCTTCTCACTTGCTTCTCTAAAAGCAATACACAGATCTCAAGTACACAATAAGGGCTGCCCATAAATCTGAATTGTATTTTCATGCTTTCACTCTAAATCACAACTCCATTCCTTCACAATCAAAATTAATGGGGATCTTAAACAAGTGATATCAGAAGAAAACAGACATATGAAGGTCTAATTCTGTTCTAAGATATCTACATACATCAATATTGCATTTAATCACACTTGAAGGAGCAGCTAGAGCACTTGGTATGTGCTACTCTGTACCGAAGATTGCAAATACATATTGATGCAGTTTATATGAAACCTTGCTAATGTCTTTGCAGTGCTGGCTACAAAACAAGCCAGGGTACTAAGAATGCAACACGTTTTCTGCACCAGTGTTGAGAAATTATTTTCCCTAGAGACAGCAGGCCTTTACCATATGTCCTCCTCTTGAAGATTTAACACCACTATAAAACACAGTCCTAAGAAACTTTTTCCAGACTCAGAAGTACTGGAAACACCACAGAAATTAAAGAGTGCCCACATAACAGAAAGCAGAGAAGCTAATTAAAGAAACTCAAACTTGCACATCTATAGGGATCTACACAAGTGGAACAGATTCACAACTGATCTTCAAATCCTAGCCAGCCTTGTTCAAGACCTCCCCTTCTTAAGTCACTCATTCACAAGGTGCACCTTCCTGCTCCCAAACTACAGCCTGGTGCTACCTCACCCACATCAATACAGCCACCTGCAAAGTGCTTGCCAGACATTATTTGGTTTATCCAAGCCAGCAAACACAAACTGCAGTATTTTTAAGTTCTTAAACTCACTCCAGTGATACTTCGCAATGCAGACACAAAGAAATGCATCAGCTATCTTCAATAGCGAACTGTTACAGGATCAGGCAAAGAAATTTCTCACTTGTCATGACACTTTTCCCTATGCTAATTAAGCACTGAACAATCATCCAGCATGCCTGGGATTCTCATCAAGTCATGTGGGCATCAAGTGTATTTCAAACTGAACCTGAGGAACCTCTTGAGATAGTATAGTCACATATACTGAGCATGCCAAACACAGGCCTGACTCTCCATCTACAGTTCCAGAAGTAAAGAAACTTGATGATCCTTGCTGCATACAGATCAGAACTGGTTTAAATCAAGCCAAGGTCAGGGGCTGTGCTTGGTGTTCTCTGTGACTAAGCTGTGAACAACCGTGAATCCAGAGAACTCTGGTTTCTCTGCACCTACTGTTGCATATCCTAAGACACAGGTGTAATGCTGCAACCCAGCAGGCACCCAGGCTCCATCAACAGCACATGATGAAACTACATTTTAGACTCCCCCAACTGTTTGCTGCTTTACGTAGCACTTGTTCAACGTTGCCACAATTCCTTGATCCCTTTTGACCTCCCCCATAGTGGTTAAAAAAAAAAAAAAAAAAACAACACAAAAACCCCCACCAAACATCAAAAATAATCCCAGGCACATACAGACATTATGGGGGGGTACCACCAGTACTCAGTTATGAGTCACGCTCTGGAGACCAACCGCATCAGGCCCAAGAGGCTGCAGAGCTGTAGCACTGGCACCTGGCACAGGGCCACAGGCAGCTAAGAGATGCATGTTACATTTCCCAAGCCAGGGCTGCACAGGAGTATGCACAGGACAGACCTGCAAGTGTGAAAGGTATTTTCCAGTACAAAAAAAAAAAGAAGGAGACAAGGGCTGTTGGGGTGGTAGGGAGCCACTTAAAAAAGAGGACCACCTTCCACCATCTTCAGCTGGCCACAGAGAGGATGTTTTCCAAGACTCAGCTCTGGAATCAAGCACCTCATACATATCCACGCCTTCTTCCAGGTGTCTAAACCCCTACAGATTTTCCTCTTAAAGATCAAAAAAACAATACAGTGTTGACATTTTCAAAAACCCATACATTTTAAGTTTCGCCATTATGATTTCGAGTTTTCCTGTAAATGAGGTTAGCCAGATGAGTTAGTAGACTACATCACTCACTGCTTAAAAATCTAGTGCAAACATTTGTCTGGCCACAGACTAGAGAGAAATCCCTTTGTTTAACACCTGGAGCCATTAGCAACATAGATTTGAAGTTCTCATACTGCATTCTTAAATGTAAAGACTGAAAAAGTATGCTGTTACAAAGAACTAGATGGGAATCAACCTTAGTCCTCTAAAGCAGACGGCAGAGACAGTTTTTACCCTTAAACTTAATTCAATATTTGGCTTTAGCCTGTAGGGATTATAAGAACTATGCAAATAAACAGCCAAAATTCAGTGAAGTTATGGCTGTTAGCGCCTAATATGTTACTGTACTTCATGCTTCAGACAAGACTTGAGAATCAGTAATTATTTCAACAAAGAGCTTTCAACATTAGTGCTAAAAACCTGCATTTCTTCATTTCATCTAAAAACCCTGCAAGAGGTTTATTTAAAATATGTTTGCCTAAAGGACCTACCAGACAGTAACAGACGAGAGTAGATTTGTTCTGCTGGAGTTATAACATGTTAGAAGGGGGAAAAAAAAAAAAAAAAAAAAAAGTCTGGCAGAGCGCTTAAACTATAAAAATCCTGCAATTACAACCACTGCTGTGCATGATCACCACACTGGAGCCAGACACTTTCACTCATAGCTCAAGCTCACATCCATCTGGAGTCTATCAAGGCAACCGTGAGTGTAACAACTTACATTAGGTTTCAGACTAATTTTTTAGTGTTTGTTTTTTAATGCTAAAGATACCCTCAGATTTCCCATGTAGCACGTACGTTAAAAATATATATATGCATACAAAAATCCTCATTCCTGCTTTACTTACAGTAGGTTGTCAAACACAAGCTGCAAGATACTCAAAGCAAACCAACAACCACGCCCTTCCCAGACACTACTGAATTGCCTGTTTCATGTGGATATATGCATGCTTGTCTACTTCTCAATAAAATATGAATGATAAATATTTTATTAAACACTACTTCAGTCCTACTGTCATGAGAAGCTTCACAAAAAAAGGCTTGCAAGTTACATTTTTAAGTTAAATCATAATGGCTGGAAGTGAACCAAGAGTTAAAATATTTCTCTCTTACTAGTATTCTAAGTGAAGCTTAAGCCTACGGAAGTTTCTGAAACTTGGAATCACTGGATCAGTGGCATTTATTACCTACAAAAATCTATCATCCCTGTCACAAAGCTGCACATACATTTCAGTCCAATACATTTCTCAACGTATCTTAAAACAAGTAAGGAAAGGTTTAAAAATGAATCAGTATTTTTCCTTCACAGAAATGGAATCAACAACATTAAAACACTATTACTATGCATTTTCCATTTCTCAATTTTCCTCATGTGTTGAAACTACATTACAAGTGGGGAGAAAATCTCCCATTTTGCTACTAGAATTTCCAAAGCCGTGAAAGATAGAACAGTTAACGCACTCAGAAATTTTAGAAATCAGACTTATATTAAGAAATACTTTATAACAATAAATATATAGCTGTTCTTCACCTCAGATTTCTAATAGAAGTGATTGAACATTTCAGTAGAACTGCCTCCTCTTGCAAAAGCATGCCATTGCTTTCGAGGCCCTTTAAGAACCCATTTTATGAAAAAAACTACCTTCTATGTTCCATTATGTTTGTATGGCCACCTTTTTTAACTCACAAGTCCCTGCATTAGGAAGCTGACACGTAACTCTGAACATCAGTGAGCGTGTGATAAAAAAAAATAAAGGTCAAATGCCAGCAAACATTTCTTCACACATTTCATAAATGTAACTTTTAGACTCTAACTTAATTTACAACACTTAGTCACAATTATAATCTTCTTCCTTAGAGAACTCGGAAACCTGAGCCCCAAGTCAAATTTTAAAATGCAAATCCTGCAACAGCTTCTTAATCAGTCCCACTGGGGCCTATAGAGCTGCTAATTCAGCAGAAATCAGGAGAGCTGAAAAACAAAAAGCCAGGCTGTAGCTGTTTTAAGACACTGATCCAAAGTGACTCATAAATCAGCTTGCTATGTTCAAGTTTTAGTCTGGAAAATATTGAAAAACAGCTGTGAAAACCATACGGCCCTTTTTTTTCTGGCAATTCTAGTAGAGAACTAGAGGATTTTTAAAATGTAAGTATTAAAGATATAACACAAACACAAGTGAAAACCACCTTTCAGACTTTCCCTCCTGCTCCACAGACAGTTTTAGCATTCCTCAGTGAAGCTGGTGAGGGGTACAGCAGTGCCACTGGGAGTCTGCACACATGGAGGAGGACAGTGGCCAACGCTCAACACTTTTCCACTCTCCTTTCCTCCCTCCACCTCTGGTTCTGCCATACCAGCCTTAACAAAGCCACATTCTTGCAATCTCAGAACACAAATCCTGGAAGCAAATCAAAATCTAACTTCAGAACTATTTGTACCCAAAACCATAACAGATGTTTATCAGTTCTCAGTGGACTGTATACTCTGTATACACTATTTACACCCCATTTTGTGAAGCCATTTCCATACAAAGCAGGAGCCTCACACTTGCCACCAAAAAGATGGCAACAACTCCATATTTAAGACCATTTTCTTATTTCCTTCCTTGTCCACTCTGAGGTCACATCGCCTTCCCACATTAGACACTCATTTTACTTCACGGGGTATTTGAACACAAAAGGAATGAAAGAGTCTGATGATGCTTCAGAAAGCCAACATCATCCAACCCACCCTCCACCTGGGAGAGTACACTGACTGGCAGAGGAAGGTGTAAAGCCTAGACATTCTTAGGCACAAGAGCCTTCCCTCTCCTGCTTGGGAGATCTCCCCTGCATATCTTGAGAATGTGGTGTAATAGCTGTAGTTTTCCAAAAGAGGACTGGAAAGCCTGCAATTAAACTACTGGCCTTTAGCTATATCCACCATGGACTTCCATGGAAAACACAGTAAACATATACCAATAAAATCCATAAACAGTCTTTTACAATTTGTAAATGCACAGTTTGTTGCAACAATAATCCAGACTATTCAAAACTTTCTCGTGCACGTAAAACTGAAACGCCTTATAATCTTAACCATTACACAATCCCAGCTCCAAGTACTGGAGCACAGGGAGGTAACAGACAAAGCTACACTCTTCCTTGCTCTCTGACCAAAGAAGAGGGGAAGGAAGAAAGAGCAGGGCACTTCTAAGGCATTTGACACAAACAAAAGAAATATTTACACAAAAGCGGCCAGACCACATGGTTTGGTGACACCTACAAAGATGTACTCCTGTGAGTTTAAGGGCGAGTGACACAGCTGTCCAATGAGTAATCACAGCAGGGTTTCTTACAACATACCAAAGCTTAATTATTCAAGTGGAACTTATTTTCTCACACTTTTAAAGGAATGTGAACTTACATAAGGACAATTTACACTACCAAGGGAATTCTAATTAGAAAAACCTCTCTTGGGCTAACAAAAAAAGCCCTACAATGTGTTTTATTGTCCCTCAGTAACATAAGTGGAAAAGACAAATTTGGATTACTGCTGCTAATGCAAATCGTTCTTTAAAAACAAGAGTTATGCGATTTCCCCCCCTTGTTCTTTGGTTTAGCGTGCTGTCATACCTGACTTAACTTAAAAATGCTAAAGAAAGGTAAGCTAAGAAACCAAGCTATGAAGCCTAGCTTAATATCAAAAAAAGCCTTAAGTTTCATAAGAAAACTTACGTTAGCTTACTGAAACAGTTCAAAAAACCAGGTGGGATGAAATTTAATCGGAGGCAAAGCCATTTATTGAATGTAAAGCAGATCCAGCATTTGATTCATATGCTTCAATCACGTAAGTCAAAAGAGGCGGGGGGGGGGGGGGGAAGTTTTCTTTCCCCTTACACTTTCCCATACCTCTCCTGGAAATATTCACCTCTCAGAGCCATTCCTGTGTTCAGTTCCATATGGTGTCAATACAGCCATCCACATTTCATAAGTAAAGCAGCATGACCTCCAGACGAGGCAATTGAACGGAATTAGCCACAACTAATTGAAAGTCTTCCTGTTTACTTTAAAGTCCTTATCTCAATCTGCTTTGGAAATGTAATAGAAAATTAATACGACTAATAGAGAATCTTTGAGTGACAAGGGATTAAAGACAACTGTGAACAGTCCCTCAGGTATTTTCATGATTTCAGAAAGCTCCCATAATTTACGCTTTACCTATAAAAAGTTTGCCAATGGAAGTAAATTTTCTCCAGGTGGCATTTCGGGACGTGTTCCTGTGGGCTCGGGGACTCGGTGACACCGGCCCGAACAGGGCAGGCTCCGGTGTTAACCATTAAATCCAAAACTACCAGGGAATGAAGAATCACAGAATAGTTTGGGTTGGAAGGGACCTTAAAGATCATCGAGTTCCAACCCCCTTGCCCTGGTCAGGGACATCCCATCAGATCTGGCTGCCCAAGGCGCCATCCAACCTGGCTTTGAACACCTCCAGGGACGGAGCAACCACAGAATCATCGAATAGTTTGGGCTGGACGGGGCCTTTAGGATCATCCAGTTCCAGCTGCTGCGATGGGCAGCAACACCTCCCACCAGCCCAGGCTGCCCAAGGCCCCATCCAACCTGGCCTCGAACGCCTCCAGGGACAGGGCATCTATAGAATAGTTGGGGTTGGACGGGACTTCTAAGGATCAGCCAGTTCCAACCCCGTGCGCTGGGCAGGGGCATCCCACCAGCCCAGGCTGCCCAAGGCCCCATCCAACCTGGCCTCGAACACCTCCAGGGATGGGGCAGCCACAGCTCCCCTGTGCCTCACCACGCTCACCGTGCGCTGCACAAATACACCCGAGGCCAGTTTCCCGGCGAACTCCCATTAACGCGCTGACCAGCGCACGCTCCCCAGGACAGACACCGGGACCCTGCCTCCCCCCAGCCCCTCCAGCAGCGCCCCCGGTGCCGGCCCCGCGGCTCGGGCCGGTTACTCACAGCTGCGCCGCCCCGGGCGGCAGCCGCTCGGGCAGGCGGCCGGGCTCCAGGCGGCGGCAGGCGACGAGGCGGCCGTGGCAGCGGCAGGGCGCGGGGCAGCGGGTTCCAGCGGCCGCGCCGAGCAGCGGCGGCAGCAGCAGCGCCAGGAGGGCGGCGGGCGCCGCACGGGGCATGGCGGCTCCGGGCTGCCCGCAACGCCGCCTCCCGCCTTCTCAGCGCGGGTGCCCCGGAGCCGCCGCCGCCGAGGGGGGAAGGCGGCGGGGAGTACGGGGAGGGCGGATAAAAATAATTAAAAAAAAAAAAAAAGGGAATGGGAGAGAGCGGGAGGGGAGGGTCCCCCGGCCGCGTTCCTCCGCCCCTCGCTGCCCCCTCCCCCAGCCGCGGGGGCGGCCCCGGGCGCTGCTGCCGCCGCGGCGAGAGCCGAGCGCCCCCCGGCCCGGCCCGCGCCGCTCCCTTCCCATCCGAGTCGCCCCGACGGGTTCCCGGTCGCGCTGGGGGTCACTCGCATGTAAAAGGTGAGGCGAGGTTAACTCCTGCCTTCCGGGTCCTGCGCGGCTGGTCCAGACGCCGTAATTAAGCGCATTATGTTCCCCGCAGGATCCCAGCTCCAGAGGTTCAGGGATGTGCGGATTCCACATCTCTGAGGTAATCTGTGTAATTTAAGTAAATACCTATTGTTCGAGTTCCATATGTGAGCCCAGACCCTGCGATGGATTCAATTAGCGCGGCAGCAACCGGCGCACCCTTCACGCGCGCTGTTCCTTCTCTCCCACCTCTAAATCCATACGTTTCACCTGGAAGTCTAGACATCTTGGGCACTAGGTCCCTCAAAAGCCTGACGGCTCCAGTATCAAGATTTGGAAGGTTGAAACTTTGTCCCTGTCTTTATTGTTGCCACGTGTGTCTCAGGAGGAAGTTAAAGAAATGAAAACTACATTTTGTTTTCAGTTGGGAATCGGGAATTTGCAAGCCAAGTAGGCGAGTCCCGAGGAACTACAAACGTTCATGTGCTGCTGTCAACCCAACTGTTTTGGGTGCACAGGGTCTGTGCTGCTGTGCGGAATGTCATCAGCTCCTGCTCCGATAACTGCAAGTGTTCCTTAAGGAAATAACTGCAGGAAAACGAATGCTACAGGGATATGCGTTAGTTCTACACGCAAGCGCAAGCAAGTGAAGAAACAAAATACAGTATATAAGTTAATACGTAAATGTTTACAGGTTGCTTGCATTTATTTGTTGTAGATGACAACTGTCTTGGCAGCGTTGACATGTCATCGTTGTTCAGCCTCTTTGCAGCCTTCTTTCAGAAACTTTAGGATGGCATTAGATCAACAAAGCCTGTGAAACACTGAGATGTTTTAGGTAGCCAGTAGGACACCATGCCAAATTCAGATTTTCAAAGCTATCCGTCATTAGCCTGTAACCTGTTCCCAGTGAAGCCAGCGGAAACCTTCCTGCTGTTTCAAAAGCACCAGCATTTGTTTGAGCTGGCCAGTTGTTTCACACCATTATCTTAAGATTCAGGGGCACTTGAACGTGTTACATTCATCTTTAGGTAAAACGCTTGCTACTTCAGCAAAGTAATCAAAAATTCAAAAGACCTTCATGTTTATGCTGCTCCAAAGAATTATTGAGCAACTCACTAAAATTAAAATAGATTTAAAATAACTATGCCTTGTACTACAGCTCCCAGAGTGCACAGAAAAGGCCCTCTTATTTAGGAAAAGTGAGCTTGTCTTATCTTGAGTGTTGGCAAGGGCAGTGATTCACTGGTTAAGTAGCAACAGAGTCATCAAGCTGTCAGTTTTAACATCCAAGGGAAAGAAAAATAGAAACAAAGCATTTTGAACTTCTTTTATCGTAATAGTCAATAATATATACAGTACATATGTGAATTATGGAATAAGAGAGAATCTGAGAAAAGAAAGCAGAAAAAAAAAGTGTTGAAAAGGGCAAGAACTTCTGGTTTTGTAATTTTGAAAACCACTCATGCAGTCATGGAATACTGTGCCCTTAGAAAAAACTAATGCATATTTAGTGGCAATAATACATGAAGCTGTTTTAAATTAAGCAAGGTAAATCAATTCAGAAAATTAATCCATTTGTCTTTGCAACTTCTTTTCTCAAAATACTCAATAAAACATTTTAGAACTGATTGTACTATGAATTCTAAAATGCTTATATGCGGTACTTCTGAGCCCAGGACAGAAAGCCTTTCTTGCCAGAGAGATATTTGCTCTCTTCAGAAGTTTCAGGGACCAGTTCTGCACCTGAAATGAATGCTGCAAGTGCTGGCAACCTCCAAGCCCCTCCAGGGACTCTTCATCATGGGTTTTAGGCTGAGAGTGCATCATGACTGTACATAGCGAATGCAAATATCTCCTTCACAGGACTGGCTGGAATATAGTAAGTACCCTACATACGCTTATAGCAAAATGTGAGGTTTCACATTCCTCACCCCTTTATCTCCACATGTAGCAAGAGATTTTTGAGACCCTCGTTTGGCATCAGTGTAAATGCATATTCAACAGAAGTGAGGGACTTATTTGACTGAAACCCCATCAAAAATAATAACACCACTCCCTCCTGCTTTAGTTCTGAGTTGGAATAATTGCCCTGTCCCATTTTCCATGTAGCTGCACAAGGAAGAGTGCTTATTGGTTGTTACGCAAAGACAGGCCCTTTCAATGGCAGCCTGAATATAGGTCAGCCTGAGGGGATGATGTTGAGGAGGGGAAAGCAAGCTGCAGACAAAAATTCTTGTAAAACTACACCCTCAAGCTTTCTCTTTGGCTAGTAAATTTAGTTTCCTCCACAAGATGCCCAAACACAGTAGTCTGAGTCAGGGATGGAGGAAAAGATGTTGCATAGTGAACCGTAGCCCCTTCATTGGGATGTTATGTGTTGATTCTAATGGTGTCTTTTTCAGTCCCAGATTATTTTAAATCAAACACGAGTTTACAGATTCAAGTCTAAACATGTTGTTTAAAATATGCATTCACTTCAGGCAAAAGACACACCCAGAAGCAGTCTAAGTATGATTTTTTTACATATCATTAAGGCATTGAAATCAGGCGCTACTTTCAAGTAAACTACCTTCAGGAAAGGTCAACCTCAAATCAGGCTGGTTTTAGCAGATTACTAAAAGTAATTTACCTATTGCTAAATTAAGCAAAACCAAATTAAGACACTGTACGTTTTCTGTTCTGAGTTACATTTAGAACTTCTTTTATAACTTTAGTAATTTCAGCAGCTTGAGTAATCTAAATTCAGGTGGTTTTGACAGTTTTCAAAGGAGTCTCCAGCCACTACAAGAGGCAATTCCATATCATTGTGTGTAGTTCTAGTTAAATTTGCAGGATTCATGTCAGAAAGCATAAAGGAGTCAACAGTTACATCTACTAAATTATTATGTCAATTAAGGCCATCCTGGGAATTAAGAGTCCCCTCATGCACTCCTGGATCACCAGGTAATCCAAATCTGTGTCAAGTACTCATTTCAGATTTTCTACTTTTCATGGATGAATAAAGTGATTTAGGTAGTGCTTAGCAGCAAAAAGCAGAAGCAAAGCAGAACAACATTGCTTTTGCTCTGACATATCTCAGTTCTGATAGAGCGAGATAGAAATCACCCAACCATATATCCACCTTCCTATCAGTAAATGGTCCTGTTGGAGTATTAGCAGAATTAATGTCCGGTTTATCTATACCTAAGCCTTCCCAATTCCTTTTTATTTCTAGTTCAAAGAGATGTTTAAGGCTGTTTTGAAGAAGGAAATGAAGAGTTCATCCACTCAAGATCATAACTATTGCAGGTTACTCAATTTAATCCAATAAAAAATTCTTAAGTCTAACAAAACTTTTTCTAAAGCCACAGCTGGGGAGAGAGAGATGAACCTGTGAGACCCATCCTGCTTAAAAACCAAAAATTGAATGTGAATTTTTTTGGAGACTGCTTGTGTACACAAAATAGCTTGCAATAAGCAAGATTTTGCCTTAGGCATCTGTCTGGAAATACAGAGTTTCATAAAAACTTCCCTATTGGAGGAAGAAGACTGTTGCTGTTTCTTTGCTTTGTGAGTTTAAACAAGAATCTCATCCAATATCATAGAACATTTTTCATGGAAATTACTCTAAATGCAAAGGTTTCCCACCGTCCTTTTGTTCTACCCATTTGGTATAGCAATACTCCTAATTTTATAATAACACTAAGATTTAATGACTATTTATTTCAATTCCTGTGATTAACCATTGCAATTTCACTTGCATTTGAGGAAAATGTTCTTAATAATTTCCTAATAATTGTGTATCTCCTACTAGTGTGTCATAAGTCCATGGTGAACATCACAATGCACATACAGAAATTTATATTTTGTAGTAATTATACTTCATGTGATCCAACAGTGAAACCATGAAAACCAAATTATGCATAATTTGAATGCACTGATTACAACCAGAAAAACCATATGTAGACTCTCTGAGCACTTTGCCTAGGGCATAAAATGTTCAGCTTTTATAGAATTCATCCAAACACTGAGTGTTTGCCTCCATTACAAATAAACATCCCAAGGCAATCCACATTTGTGACGACTTTTAATGTCTTCAAGTCATGTCCTGCATGGGGCTAAGTGGGAAGTCAAGTGCATGATTGGAAGGACAATTAAACAATCAACATCTACAATGAGGTAACTTCAAAGAGGAAAAAAGAAGAGTTAGTTTCACATCATTAAGGAACACTCAAGCTGAAATGTTGGAAATTTGAATAAAAATAAGTACATGTAATTTCAGGATGGTGCTACTGTAGGAAAACACCTTCCAGGTCGGTTCTACTCGTTGTTTTAGTTTGTTGGTTTTTGGTTGTTTTTTTTTAATAATGTTTTAAAATAGGTAAACGTTTTGTGGTGAGAAAGATCAAGAAGGGGCTAAAAAGGCAATACAAAATAACTGCTGTGTCCAATCTAGCGGTGGCTTCTGTATACTCCAGCTCTTCCAGCCTCCCCTTCCTTAGGTTGAAGAGTTACTGCACCTGAAGCATAAATATATGTTCCCTTCTGCAACAGGGATAGAAACTGCTGCCAGAGGAGAAGCACGAGTGCTTGATGGCTGTATTTGCTTAAATCTTCACAGGTGGATTTGATAAGATTTTTATCAGTGTTTTGAGGCTTTCCCCCCCACCAAGTATTCATCATGTTTAGGTGTTTAACTCTCATTTAAGTCAATGGCTAAAAGACTTCCACAGTAAGATATCGATGGGAGTTAGGGCCAAAATCTTTGAAGAATTTAGGTCGAATTGTCTGTTCCAAGGGGTGAATGAGCTGCAGCTGGGACTCATCTTCTATAATTTTAGCAGTTTGGAAGTTTGGTATCTATTCAAAAGCAGTGTTCTTGGATTCTCATGTAGTCAGAGGAGGGACATACATTCAGAGAGTGATTATTACCTTTCTAAAATAAGGCATTTGGAATGAATAAGCTTCTAGAGGTTTTTCTTCTTTTCCATTGACCAGAAAGAACCTTATAACGAGTTTAGACTAGACCCTGGATTTTTAGATGATTCCCACCCTGTGCCTTCAAACACATGTTAAGTCACCAAACAGATTAATTCATATACATATTTCTCAAACTTTTTCAATGATCGGTGTTGTTGTAATAGAAATAAACAAAATTTCCCACAAATGTGAATTCTGGTTTTGAATTTTATTATGCCCCTGTAATAGCTTTCTTTATAGTCTGCTAATGTAACAAGTTGTATTAGAGATTTATTAACAGATTAAATCTTATAAGATTTAGTAAAACAAAAGGGAAGTGGTAGGCTTAAGTGAAATATCATGTACAAACACAAAATGAGGACCTTAGGGAAAACAACCTAGTAGTGTATCACAAACTAAATAAGTCTGTGTCAATAATGAAAGATCAAATAAAGTCTTTTGGGGTGTATCAGAGTTTTATATGTGAGAGTAAGAAATAATGTTCTCTTGAGCATTGAGATGAAGGATTATATCACATTGGGAGGTCAGATGTAACAGGTGAGGAATGGAGAGAAATGGAGTGACGAAATCTACAGAAAACCGATAATAGGCTCAGGAGGACAGTTTACAGCTCTCACAGAATGAATACCCAGTGTCACAGTGCAACAAGTGACACTGAAGATTATGCAGAAAGCTATCCCGTTGCCATAGTTGGGAAACCAGTGAGTCATAGCAGGCTGCAGTGTCGTCCGGACTTGCTCCCCTCTTTCTGCTGCCTGTTGCTTACCAAATCATTATATAAAACAAAACAAGCACTCACTGTCCCAGTAAGGAGTTGGCCAAACACACATTGCACCACTTCCACAGCTGTTCGAGTGGTTGCTTGCAATAGCCGTGTTTGCCAATGAAGTCTGACTTTCTGAGCTACGGCATCAAAGAGCAGGGCTGGATTGGAGGGCAGCAAACAGCCTGCTGGTCTGGGTGGGCTGAGCGCCAGCTACGGCCCAGCAGGAGCTGCAGCAAACACCAGCACTGTGCACCAGCTGGACAGACCCATGAACAATGGTTTGCAACATTCTCTTTGTATTGATCTTGTTAATATGGAATAGAAGAAACTGCAAGGGATACTGGTATGGATCCTGTTCATGGCTCTGACGCTGTGGGGGAATCTTGTACAAGCAAACCTTTCTATGGCCTCTTTTACATCTCTCACATTCAGGAAATGTGGTTTGGGAAGCCTCTGAAATGCAGATGTCACCTTCCAAACAGTTCTTCTAGCTGCCCACTAACACTAGGAGACTGAGATTTATCCATTTTTTAATGGCCATGATGCTTCTCTTGGCCCTCAGTGGGTTTTCTGCAAGGGTAGGCTGTGACAACGATCAGTACACATTTCCATGAATGTTTCGTTGTGAAGTTTTTCCTTAGTTGTTTTACCTCCCAGGTTAGCAGCCTAGTTATCTCCTCTCAGTCATTTCTCTCTCTCACAGGCCTCCCTACGGTCTCCAATCTATCAAAGGAAATATTTAGCAGCGTGGAGAATTACACATGTCGAATCATGAAATACTTTTCTGGTTGTGTGCTATCATCTCCAAACAAGAAACTTCTAGTTCAGGGACTCTCCTTACACTTGTGTTTTCTATAGCTGTTGCAACTTATGGAGAGGAAATAAACAGTTTAAAATGTTGCAATGCTACATGGCAAATAGCTCTGGACTGTATTGACTTTAGTAGAAAACACGATATCCTAGAGAGACACCAGCAACAATGTCAGCATCCTATCACATCCTAGGTGGATAAGAAGACATAGGGCCATAATGTGGGTTATTTGATACCTTGTCCCACCTGTACAGTGTCAAAATTAAAGCAGTCGTGTTCAGGCCAGGCACAAGTCTGGCAACTATGATTAAGAAACCATGGCTTTCGTCAAATTGCAAACACTCAGTAACTGAGTTATCCTTTGAGTGATTTATAATAAGAAAAGTTTCCATATCATTGGCTAAGCTTCCTCTACAGTATAAATTTCCTATTTTTTGGGGGGGGAACAGACAAATAAAGCTGAAAACTGAAGTAAACAGGAAGAGGTATGCTGATCATTTTAGGCTTACATCTTATTTTAATCACAGTGAGAAAAACATCCACCACTAATACACCTCATTATCCAGACTAATATTTTTCATTTTAATTTTTGTTAGAACAAAACCTGCTAATTATAAACACAAAATTGCTCTCCTAGAATTTTGATAAAATCATATACACTCTTACCAATTCCCACATGTGAGTAATATTTCAGTTATCCCACTGATGTCACTGAGATGGAATTAAAAGTGCTGAAATTTTCAGTGATGGATATTTCACTGCAGCTGTGAGCAATGTGTTCGTCAGAGACTGTAATTCTCCCAGGGCAATGTTAAACCCTTGGACTTGCATCTCATAAGAAATAATACAATTTAAAAATAGTATCAAAACAGATCTAGCCAAGAAACTTAGTCCTGTGTATACTTCAGTTAGTATATAAATGGATATCTTAAATTATAAATAAATGTGCTTTTTACACATATATATGGTTGTGTGTCATAAAAAATAAATCATAAATTATGTTGAAATAAGATCAACAAGAAAAGCACATTCAGAATTAAAACTGAAACCATAATCTTTTACATGGGTTTTGAATGTGTGTCATTGTCTAAAAAATGGTAACAGTTAAATAAGAAGTGGTAGGATTTTTTTTTAATTTTAAGTATAGCAGCCTGACTTATTTTGCATTTTAAGTCTCTTTAACTTACTCTAATTTTTTCCAATACTTCATTCTCAAATTTATTTTCTTAAACAAATGTTTTCAAATTAAGTATATATTTAATTATAAAATGTTAGAGCAGCTCACACAAATGAATAATTCTACCAAAGAAGCCACTTACTGACTACTTTGCAAGTGCAAACAACCCTTTGTTTCTGTCCTCATTTAGTGACATCCACTGGTCCCCAGAGCTGTGATAGATCATTGTAAAAAGCCCTGATTCAGAAGACCACTTGGGGGGTCTTAAGAAGAATGTTTGGACACAAAAGGGAAAGCCTAGTGGGGTGGATGGTGAGAACCCTTCCTGACCAGGATCCCTTAATAAGCTGCAAGTGTTTGGTGACCATGAGAGTAGCCCATACCTTTGGCAGATCAGATGTGCCTGAATAGCCTTTAGCCTGTGGCCTGAGTACATTAACATACCTATGGACAACTTTTCAAGTGGGGAGGATGAAGAAGTGCAGTGCAGAGAGAGTATCCCTGTGAATGGTTCCTCATACCATTTTCTCAAGCAGTGGTGGCTACAGATTTTCCCATCCAGCGCGCTGCCTGCTCAGACCTGCCTCTTCCACCCTTTCCACGGCGTGAACACAGCTGCTTGTGGTGCCTTGCAGGAAGGCAGAACATAATTTTTTGTTTCTTTTTAAGCTAGCTTTTTTTTGGTTTGTTCGGTTTGTCATCTGCCCCCACAAATTATACCAGATGCCCTAATATGGATCAGGGAACAAGTGGTCAGGAATAAGGGGTCTTTGGGTGCACCTTAAGCATTTGTTACCAATGAAAACTTCATTAAAAAAATGTGGCTTGAAGAATGTCATTTAATGTGGTGGTAAATGCAGTGTCTGAGCACTGAGATTACAAACAACACAGTCCCTTAAATTTAGAAAACCTCACTCTCCTCTTCAAATTAACTATTTTTTTTTTCTGTAGGGATCTTAGTCCTTGAAGGTGTGCTGGCTCAAATGTTGCCTCTCTCCACTAGTTTCACTTTATGCTGGATCAGATCTGACCTATCTGTAGCTCAAACAAAACTGGTATGAGGTACTGAAGATAGCATTTAATATCATACTGTCCAGTTTATCGGGATGTAATTGCATAGTCATACCTGATCTGGCTCTGCTTACATTTATTGCAGTAAATGTGCAGGTCTGGTATTAATGTTCATGGGACCTGCAGTACAAGAAAAACAAGCTCATTTTCATAAGCCTGATAGAGATACATATTGCTAGTAAAAAATGTATGGAGTCTCAAAAACTGAAAATAGTTGAAAGCAAACCAGACAGCATGATCAGTGCATGTACATTCTTCTTCCATTTCCAGTGCTGTAGAAGCTTGTCTAAAGCCACAAAGTTTGCATGTGTGCTACTATTCTTTAATGCACATTTTTTACCCTGCTTTCTGAGTTGGAATTTTGTGCAGTTTGTGCTCAGCCCCTCTTTTTTTTTATTGTGCATATAATTTTACACACACACATACATACATACTAACAAATATGTTTTATATATACTTGAACTTTCTGCATAAGTGATATTTAATTGCATGTACTACATGCATTTTTGTCAGGGGGAGTACAGTAGGTTCCAGCACAGCTAGTGCAGCCTTCAACTGAGATTTGCCTATGGCAGCCTGAGGCTCAATGATCTGGCAGGAAAACCTGCAAATCCTGCCGCACCTCGCAGGATTCTGTGACTTGCAGTGCTGATAGAAACAGTCTGCTGAGCCACTAGATGTTCCCAAGTAAAGAACCTTTGCTTCACTCTTTCAAACTCACCAAAGCGTTATACAACTGCAGTTTTTAGTCTCTTTGATGCTAAACTTGGAATATGTGTTATTGCCACACATACAATAAATTAGCATCAAGCAAGGGGAATAATAATAGATCTAATGGGAGATCTATTGCTTGACTGTGATTTCTCCCCATAAAATAAAAGGCTGGGCACTTCTCCCCATCAGGATATTGGCTGTCCTATAGTTAACAGTGCAGTGCTATCTCATAGTGTCTGACAGTAACCTTAAACACAGTCCTGGAGCTGCCATGGGTTGGGTGAATTATTTTGGGAATGTATTTGGTCCATTCTTGGAATTGAAGTAGAGCACTCAATAATCTGCATCATGAAATCTAATTTATTTATTTATTAATTGATCTTTCACATCAGCTGGAAACTTCAGGGAAGACCAGCAAGGGATCTGGAGAGACACTGAAGAGAAATGTCCTGCAGGATATCAAGGCTTGTATTCTTTTTCATTTGTAGTCTCAGGGAATGGGCAAAAAATGGGTTTTATTTGTGAATTTGTATTTAGTAGATAATATAAACACATCAAAGGACAGCAAATAATAAACGTAACCTGGAGATACTAGAAATAGAGACAAGAGGTAACTGTCTGTGTTCTGCAAACAGATGAACAAGTGCTCAACTTTAAAAGTGAGTGGTCTTTAAATTCCAGGAGACAACTCCTGAATGTAAAGTCACACAAAGACATAGGAGCTGTGGGTATATTTTCTGAACGAGATCAACAGTATAAAAAGTTAAATCAATATATATAGTGATTTGCTGTATGGAATTTAATCTGCAGCAAAGGAGAATACTTAGCAGGTAAGAAAATTAACACAAGGTGCACGTATAAGTGGAAAATCAGGGAAGCACACTCCTGAGTTTACCGTGCAGCAAAGACAAAAAACTCAATCCCATTTCACCCAATGGGACAACTGACATTTTCCTTTCATTAAATTCCTATAAAAGCATGGGTGTAGCAACCCACTTAAAAATTAAGAAGCTTCTGCTAATAATTATGTTTACTTGTAAGAGAAGCAGACCATTCCTATGTTATATTGAGTAATAATTATAACTGGGCTTTTAGACAAGGTTTTTGTCTGCTATTTATTTGCTCTCTGAGGTTGCCTTTGAGTGAAAGATCACCAAGAAGCTTTCAGGAGCCATTTCCAATGCACAGTATTAATTATAGCTGGGAAAAGCGCCCCTGTTAGCGCTTATTTTTGAAAAGTGCAGGACAGTTTGACATCCTGAACGCTCCCACTAACTTGGGGCCTTCTTAAGCGGGAGGGTTTGTGAGTCCAAAGCAGCTCTAGGGATCCGTGGGGGATGTGGCGATGACAAGCTCCCAGCCACAGTCTTCTTGGAGTCCGTGGGATATTTGGTGCCTGCTCTTGGGAGATTAAGAAAACTGCTAAATAAAGTGTTCAGCCAGACAGTACAGGTGAACTATAAAAGTGTTACTAAGCACTTTTTCAACTCTGAAAATAATTAAAGCAGCACAATTGAACACATTTCAGGTATTAACTACTTCTGATTTCTCAAATACCATTGTAATATACCAGCAAGGAAAGACATTCCCTTTACTTGGAAAGACCTACTCAAGGACCTTCACTATTTAGAAGCTGATTAATCAGCATATTAAAGGACACTAATCCTTCTAGAATGCCCCTTGGTAATTACTTTTTCAGGCCATCACTGGCAGCTTCAAGTCTGTTTATCCCTCTGAGCTTGGCAGCAAAAAAGGTTTTAGTTTGGCGAAATTTTTGCACCTTTTTTGTGTGAGCTGGAAGAGGTAATAAAGATGTGTTTTAACTAAACAAGTGAGAGTCTTGTTGTAAAGCCTCAAGAAATTTATTGCCTAAGAAAGAAAAGAAACACTCTTAACACTCCTCTTTAGGTGCTGTTTCAAGTTTACATCAGTTTAGGATCATTACAAAGTATTAAAAGGAAATAGAATGAGGAAATTAGACCAAGAAAAATGGTGAAGTCGGTGGGATGATTGTCACTGTTAGGGTTTTTACAAACTATAAACTTGTAAAAACCTTTTTTTCTTCTTAAGGAATAGAGCAAAATGGAATAAAACCAACTGCATTTACGGACTGAACGGAGGCCTGTTAAAACCTATTGGACTTGAGGACTACAAGGGCTTGACCCTGGTAGGTTTAAAGGGAACGTATAGTAAGGGTTATTGAGGGAAAGTATTGTTATGAAAACCAGTCCTATGTCTGGTTGTGCTGGTGAGAAATTGTCAAAGAATGTATTAATCAAATGTTTTACTTTCCAGCACTTTATCACTAAAAGAATCATAGAATCACCAGGTTGGAAGAGACCCACCAGATCATCGAGTCCAACCTTGCTTAGAGGAACAAGGTTTTGTGTTTAAATAATGCAAAGAGAGCACACAAATGTTTGGTAATAGAAACTTTTGTGCAAAAACCCCCACCAACTCATATGGAACAATGGGTACCAGTAAGGAACTTGCAGTGCTTCAGTTCAAACTGGGTTAATTTCTTTGTTTCATTACCAAATATCCTATTCATCAGACAGGGGATTGTGCCTGGGAAACAAAATGGAAATGGATCATAAACCCCTGATTCTGGAGGATGAATTGCAAATAGGCAGATGCTCATTTACTTCACACAGGTTTTGCAAGTGCTCAGACTTGAAAGGATGAAACTCATGGCAAGAGTAAGGCCTACGTACTTTAGAGCCAGTGGTTTCTTAGGAAACTTGTCAAAGCTGAACAAACTTTTTTTTTTCTTTCTTAGAGAAATAAGCAAGGGAAGTAACTTCCTTTGCAGTTTCTGAGTTAAAATTCAGAATAAGACCCATTGCCTGCAAAATAAATTTTTAAGCTAAGTCAAGTCAAAGGTATAATTCAGTTTAAAAAAGGCTTCATAATGGGTGCAAAACTAATTACAGATAGTCTATTGCCTGTCCAAAATAAACACATAATAAAATAACAATTAATAAACATGTGTAAGTTCATTTCTGGAATAGTTTGGTAAATTTCAGCAACAACAGAATGTTGTGCTTTGTTTGTGTTTAGATGTAGGTAGGTATTTGGGGGGGGGGGGGGATTATATTTTTGTTTTGGTTTGTTTTTTTTTTTGTCAGGAATGAGGAAAGCTTGGGTCCAGTTAAGAGCCTGTTCTACCCTGCGGCCAGCATAGTCCCTGCAGCACTGCTATGCAAGCTGTCTGCCACATGCTAAGATCCCCAGCAGCTCTGGGTTTCAGCCAGGTAGAGTGAAAGTGAAGTTATCTGTGCCTCAGGCTTTTGAAGTAGACATTAACTCTTCTTTGGATTTCCAAGTGGAAATATGTGAGGTCAGCAGAGGAAGCTCCTGTGGCTAGCAGATGGGCTCCCTCATCGTCTGCTTTCTGTCTCTAAAACTGCAGAAGCATCCACAGAGTGAAGAGATGTAAGGTCATGGAGAGGCTACAGGCATCTATAGACAGATGCAATAGGTTCTCTCCCTTACCTAAGCAGAAAAGACTGTCTTAGCCTCAAGCAAAACGGATATTAGAAGTTGATCAAAATTTTATGTACAGAAAAGTAAAATCTATATTTGCAAAACAATTTTGAAAGAGAAGTACTGATGTCTTCCTCCTTCTTCCCTCCCTCCCTCCTTCCCTCCCTCCCCTCCCTTTCCTTCTTCTCCTCTCCCCGTTCCTCCCTCCCACGTCCCTCCCTCTCTCTTTTCCACAAAACCCTAAAAAAAACCTCAGTAAAAGAGGCACAGAGAGTTTATTGCTGCATTAAGATAATCGAGGACACTGTTCTGCATATATTTTCTAGATTACGAACTTGGTACATCGAGTTTCCATTTAGTCACATAAGAGTTCTAGCAGATAAGTCAAAACTCAGTTACCAACTCTGCCATTGATTTCAAATGCACTTTTGAATAAATGATTTAGGCCCAAAGAAGCAATCAGGTACCATAAATTAAAATTAAGTTCCTAATCCTGACTACAGTTATCAAAATCCTGCCTAGGTTTTGGTTGCTGGCTTTCCTTAGTGCACATTGCACACTACCTAAAGCTGCACACTAAAAACAGTTACTTATTTTGCAAGTAGCTAATTCACCAAGCAATAATTCAGATATTCTTAAAGAGTATAGTTACTTGTAAAAAAATATCTCCAGCCAGCATTTGAAAAACGTGTGATGACTTTCTTAACCTTTTCCTTGTATCTATCAACACTTCTTTTATTGATTTTTTTATTTGGTTGCTGTAAGTCTGCTGCAATGTTATGTAAATCCTAATACATACAGAAATGTTTTACTCTGTTTTAATAAGGAGTGCTCTCACACTATTTGTTTTCACCTCTGGATGAAGGAGATTTCTGGATTTCAGAGAAAATATAGACAGTCTATATTACATATTGTTTATAACATATTCCCACTGAGTTAGTGCAAGCTCAGCATATACTACTTGAACAGCTTTACCATAAGGGAACCCCTCTCCACAGCTTAAGAAGCAACTAATGAACAGTTCCAGCCATATCCCTCCATTTGAGTTGTACATACAAGTTCCCTTTGTATCTACTCTGTGTTTTCTGTGAAAGCCTTTTTTGACTGGTTGGGGCCAGACTTTAGCAGTATGTAGATGTTCTGGGAAGCCATCCTTTCTCTTCATGCTATCATGGTTTTACTAATCTTTTCTATGTGCTTGCTTCTGTTCTATTTAATATAGCCTCCAGCTTGCTCCTGATATTGTTTGCTGTTATCTGATGTTGTTTGCAAGTCTTGCAGAAAAATCAGAAGCCTTGGCTGTCACTGATCGTTAAGATTTGTTAAGTTCAGATCCTGGTCTTGGCCTAACTACATATGAGAAGATCAAACACTGATAACAATTGTTTGCTTATCTTGCCTACTGCAGGGCAATCTGCCGTGTGTCTCCCAAGTTCTCTGTTCCAGTGCAGCTCTGGCTTTTGAATTTTTCTGTTCCTCAAGGACTGTACCCAGATCTGCTGGCCTGAGTACATTTGCCTTGGATCTTTGGATCATTATTCTCCCCTATCATTTACAGCTTTTTTGTTCTGTCATTCATTCTTCTGCAAGAGTGTGAAGCAAAAACATTATTCTTTGATGCATCCTTATCTGAGGTCTTCCTTGTATGCTTGATAGCTACTGTGACACCCTAGGATGTCTTGCAATTCTGTTGTCTTTGCTTTCAAAGCACCTATTTGTACTTAAGGTCCCAATTGACACTAACTGAGTTCTGTTCTGGAGGAGGCCTGTTGTTTCAACAAGTCAGGTTTGCTAAATATCTTCCAAAGATCAAAAAGACTCTCTGCCTGAAATTGCAGGTAAGCTGAGAATCAGTGCACACAACTAGGAATTATCATAGGGAAGTGCAGAAGAGAAATAAGCAACCATTGGTCAGCATGGTGTTAGTGGTCTCAACACAATTAAAGCAAGCAGTTGACTGGCTTTATAAGCATCACAGACATTTTTGACTGTGAGCTTAGTTTTGTCCTCTATTCAGCCCACTTCCTAGGAAATGGGGTAATAATCTGCTGTTATCTTGTAATGTCTATAACTTTTAATAATGAAGCGATCTGTTACAGGTCTTCTGGTTCTGTTGATTGCTGGACTATGAATATTTTTTCACTAATCTACCTCTGCTTGATTTAGCATTTCTGCTTGTGAAGTAGCTGTTCCTCCAGCTCATCTCCAACATATCTTTTTCTCCAAATGTGATGAATGCATTTGTGCCAACTTGCAAGTCCTATGGAACTATTGCTTTATCCTTGCCTTTTTAAGCAAAACTTCAGTTTGTAGGTTTGTCTACAATAAGGACTAATTTCCTGAGGCATTTGCTTCTTGAGACACAGCTAGCTCTAGAGTATGAACTTTTCTACTGTTTGCCATTCTCAACACTCTTAAGAGACAAAGATTTTGCATTTTGCATATATTTTTGATTTTATAGAGCTGGAAGAATACTTGTCTCCAGAAGACATTCTTTAGTGTGTATCTCTGTCATTAATAATGCTGTTAGTGAGTAGTTCCTTATCCTCGAAGCATAACGCTAGCATCTCAGTAACATGAATTGTGCTCAGTCTTGCAGCATGCAGTGTTTTTTTGTGATGGTTGCCACTGATGAGACATGCATCCCACTAACTCGTCTCTTTGCAGAGAACATTGCCTCAGGTTTTCATGTGGTGTTGTTGCAGCTTTGGGCAGAGTAGTTCTAGCTGTCCTGTAGGGATTAGAATCATAGAATCACCAGGTTGGAAGAGACCACTGGATCATCGAGTCCAACCATTCCTATCAAACACTAAACCATGCCCCTCAGCACCTCGTCCACCTGTGCCTTAAACACCTCCAGGAAGGTGACTCAACCACCTCCCAGGGCAGCCTCTGCCAGTGCCCAATGACCCTTTCTGTGAAAATTTTTTTCCTAAGGTTCAGCCTAACCCTCCCCTGGCGGAGCTTGAGGCCATTCCCTCTCATCCTGTCCCCTGTCACTTGGGAGAAGAGGCCAGCACCCTCCTTTCCACAACCTCCCTTCAGGTAGTTGTAGAGAGCAATGAGGTTTCCCCTCAGCCTCCTCTTCTCCAGGCTAAACAACCCCAGCTCTCTCAGCCGCTCCTCATAAGGCCTGTTCTCCAGCCCCTTCACCAGCTTCATTGCTCTCCTCTGGACTCGCTCCAGAGCCACAACATCCTTCTTGTGTACATTGGGACTAACATTTTGCCTATGTCCTGTTCTTGTGCCTCTGCTTTTACACTGCAGAATTAATTGCCTGAAGGATGCATTGATTTCTCATAGGTAATTGCAGTATCTGAAAAGATACTTCACCACGGTCTGTTTTCATTTTTTCTTCTGGGCAGTGCACTCATGGCTTTCTGCATCTCCCTTTCTAACTGAAGTCTGATTTCTAAATAGGGAAAATCTTTTCCACGCCAGTTTGCTTTCAGCCCAGTATTTCTATTTAGCACCTGTGTAGGCATCTGTTGAAGACCTGATACTGTGATCATGGGTTGTTTCTCTCCAGACCTTTCTCCTCCAGTAATGAAAATGTTCCCAGCTGCTGTCTCAATTCGTGGGACTGCCCTTCGTGCCTACTTCAGTTTACAGAGAACGCCTTCTGGGATTGGTATTATGCCCACTGGCATTCATACCAAGTGCTACCTGCCAAAAACTGTGGGAAAGATTGTCAGGTGGTCAGATGGCTCATCTGGCCTGACAAACAGGAGCCCATTCTTGATAAGAGCTGGTTGGGAATTTTCCAGTGGAACTTACTTTAGTGAAAAATACAGCAACTGGTATATATTGACCAGGTGGCTTGCATAGTCTGAACCAAAGGCAAGAGACCCCCCACAGAATAGTCTGGCTGTCAGTGCAGTGATGTAGAAGAATATAATTCATACTCATGCTTTGCATAACCAGTTCTTTGCACAACCACATCGATGTCTTAACCACAGGATTATTGAGTACTCAGTTACACCCCTCAGCACCTTGTGGTGCAGCTGCTCGTATTTGCATAAGCAGTTCAGGAACTTAAATTGAGAGCTCTTATGCCATACTTACCTCTTGCAGCTACTGTCCCTTCTGCTATCTTCTTGATGCTTGTTTTGATCAAAAACTCTATGCTGAAAATCTACCCTTTAAAAGCTGTATGTTAAAATTTCATTTTGTCTCAAGAAATATCTGAAACCCTGTGATATATTCTGAAAATAATCTAAAAATTGTAAAGATCTAAAAATTCTGGATTAAGTCTATTGGTGCCTTCATCACTGGAGACATTGCTGCTTTCTAAGTTCTTAACATGACATTAAGATATAACTGAGTTCTGGTTTTCATACTTTTAATATAGGTGATTTTTTTCTGTCTTTGTTTTGCTTTCCACAGCATGATATTATTCCCTCCTAAACTAGACAGTTGTAGTCAGAGTCTCTCTTGTGTTGCTGTATCCTTGCTTCTTCACTAGGAATAGCCTCAAACTAGAAAATGAGGAAGGAAAGTTTGCTCATTGATTGAAAATGTATCAATAAATCATCTCATTCAATAACAGTAAAATTTGTTAATGTCATCACTTCCAGACAGATACATAATATGTTATTGTTACATATATGATGTAATTATAAGATATACTTTCTTTATCATCTTCTATAATACAAACTGCTGGTGACTGAAGCTCAGGGAAACCAAATACAGTGAAAGTTTTGAGTCACGCAGTAACATATTTTCTAATTCCAGAGGAAAGAGAGAGAAGTGCCTTTACTGTAGTATATGAGACGGTATCATACAGCAGTAATGATTCCATTTTCCATGCAGGATGTTTCCAAGACTTTGCTCTTTCTGAGAGTAGCTGCAGTTCTCGGACAGAACTGGCAATGTTAATTTTTTTTTTTTTTTCTGATTTTGTTGTTTCACTTAATTTAATATGACTTATTCCAGAAAAGAAAACATTGTCTCTTTTTCTCTGTGGAAAATATAACACTTCACATTTTCTTTAAGTCTGGAAACAGTTAGCTGTTATTTGAACTTGTTTAATAAAGGCAAAGTTCTGATACTGGCAGGGAATAACTCTGTGGAAATAAGTTCCTCTCTGCAATAATCTTAAAGGATTTAAATTACCCAAGACACCCAATGCTTTTGAAGCACCATTAGCATTTTCAGTTTTCAGATTTCCATTTGTGCAAATATGAGAAAATGAAGGAATGCCTTTTTCTGTTTTGTTCGTATGCAGAATTTCAGTGCCTCTTTACTTCATCTGTGTTATTGTAGCTCTATTTGCCTGTGTAACTTAAAACCAAAATGGTACTGAATGGTTTGAAGAAAGATATTTGCTTAACAGCTAGTGGCTCCAGCTGAAAAAGTCTACAGTGTCCCATTGCTCTCACACATGGGGTGAGGCACCCTAGATTTCCCTGCTTATAATGCATTAAGTAGTTCTTGTTTTAAGTAGTTACTTTTTTGAGTCTTCTGTGATTTTGGTAATATTTTTGATGCTGTAGCCTATGTTTTCCTAAAGAAACTAAATTTAGGGGACTGAGCAGTCCTTCTGCATTTTCCCCTATCATTTTTGAACCTACTATCAGTTTCAACTGAGACAGACGACCAGGGAGTTATATGCTACTAAGTTTCCAGAAAATAGACAGAAGAAGAGGAGAGGGACCATTTTCAGTGTAACAAAAAGAAGGGCTGAGGGTGTGGTTTACCTTTACTGATACTGGAGAACTCTCAGAGGGCAATGCTGTTAGACACTGCTAGGCAGTGTGCACGTCTTCTGAGATGGAGAACCTGGCATTTGCCTTCATCAGTTCAGAAAGATACAATATACTCATTGTGTCAAACTCTCACTACATTCAACTGGGAAAAAATAAGCACTCATGGAGCTAGACCCCATTGATTTTGTTCAACTAGATCTCCACTAATCATAAAGAATGTAATTTTGCCCCCACTTTGCCTGCTTTATTTAACATTGCAGTTGTATTCCAGGAGTGCACGGAGAAGGTTCCAATTGTTTAATGGGCATTTGGTCCACAGGACCAGACTAGAAGTAGTCCAAAAAAAGCACCTCTGGAATGTGTACAGCACCAGTTTGCATCTACTGGTCTATACTACTTGATAATGTAGCATGAATGTAGAACACAGTTTTTTCTTTAATAAATGATTGCAAAGGCATCTTTTTTGTGCTGCCTTTATGGCTAGATCATGTCAATTTATGAGCAATGTGTAATAGTATTCTGCTGTGTTTATTCTACCTAGTGTTAGGCAGTTGCAGTTACAGTCTTAGTATTGGATATTTTTGACATTTTCTATAGCTTTGCTGCAATTTCTATAGCAACAGAAGGTCTGTTAAAGTAGTCCAATTAAATAAGATTTGAACCACTTTCTTTTGTCAAAATCAATTTTATGGTTGCAAATGTGAAGTCCATTTATTATAACTCTTCCACTATTGCTGTTGTAACTGAATAAAACTAAATTATTCTAGTGTCAGCAGTCTTTGGTTATGTTGTATAAGAAACCTTTCCACCATAAAAAAAGTCTGAGATTTATTATATTTTTCATTCAAAAAGAGACTCTGGGGGGGTTGGCAGAGCTGATTTTTGACTATTTGAAGTATCTAGCTTGGGTGTGATTCAAAACTATACCATGAAAGTAGCTTATATTGGCCTCCATTCTAATGCAAAGGACACATGATGGAGAAGGACCAGCTGGCTTCTGAAGTCTATTCCCTTACATGCAACTGATTTACTCAGTCCCTCGTTTCTGACTCCTCAAATAAATTTTGATTTTGAGTCAAACATTTAGGCTCTTGAGAAACTGGTGATCTGGACTTTCTCTTCTTTCTATTAAAAAGATGCAGTTACATAGTTGTTTATATCTATATTCACAAGTCTTCTATTATCCAGGCATGGGTCACCAAAGCTTTTCTTGTTGATTACCACCACTGGCAGCATGATGTCAGGGTGTATCACATGTAGCAGTGGCAGCTCTCTGTGCTGTGCCTGCATATGTACTAACTCCAACATGTGTAACTCATGGATCATGTCCACACTGCAGCTTGATTTATACTGTACAGTGGTAAACTCCCTACTTTTAGGTTCTCAGGTGCAAATTTATAATGCCTCCACACATGTCAAGGGTGTTGTTGTTTGAACTAAACTAGTCAATTTCCTGCAAAGAGGGGTCAATAGGAGAGGTGACCCTAAACTGACCAACAGAGTATTACCTCCCACATATACCATACTTAGTATAAAACTGAGGAATCATGAGGATCTCGTCCCTTTTCTGAAGTGGTCAGTGTCCAGTGAGGACCATATCTGTTTGTTGCTCCTGATCCCAGATCCACGCATCCAGTTCCTGAGTCCAGCTCCCTCCTAGTCATGGACCCATTCCGCTGTTCCTGCTCTACAGTATTTGTGGTGACATAAAGTCATCAAGGGGTAGAATCACGATCTCAGGTATTTCTATATATGTTATTAATTCATAATTATTTTCATTATTGTTATTATAATTTCATTAAAACTGTAGTTTTAGTTTTCAATGCACAAGTCTTTTTCCTCTCATTTTCCTTTCCCATAACCCTGGAGGTAAGGGAAAGGGAACTGAGAGTCCAACTGGATGGTTTTAGTGGCCGAAATTAGCCAGGTCCGGGCTAAATCGTGACAAAGGAAGGAAAAAAGTTGCCAAAGAAATTTAGAGCAAAATCTGGTTCCCTGCACTTGGAGTAATAACAGAATGGCTGTTTATTAACTCTGTGTTTGGAAAAGTCTGTTGCATTAAAGATGAAGTTACATACAGTGTGAGTAATGTTCTGCATATACCAAATACCCCTGTGGGCTAGTTAAGGAAAAGTAGCCAGCAACTCAAGCAACACATTATTTTGACAAAGAAGATCCACTGGTAGGAATGACAAAGAGGTAAGTAGCTACACAATTAATTCTTTTCATCAGAGAGCTTTTATATTTCCCCTGATTAAAGTGCAGAGAAAGTGAATGAGAAAACATTTAGGGAGAAAATTATGAAAATAAATTATTTCTATTATCTGTCCAGAAATCTTAATGTTTCTCTATTAATTTTCCAGTTTGTACTACTTTTATTACTTATTCCTGGAATAAGTTTGCTTGACTCTATAACTCTGATGAGCCTGTATTGCTTTCAATGATGAAAAACAAGGTTAGAAATATTGTAGACTAAATTAATCATTTAGCATGTTTGATTCACTTGCCCCGTCCATTTATGTGTCAATCTCAAAACATGCACATTGTGTGGTTACAGGTAAATAAACAAGCTACGTTCTAGGTCAAAACATAGGTTCAACTAAGCTAGCATTTCAAAATAAAAGAAGTGTTAATCTCTTATAGCTTTTTATTTTATGTGGATTTAGTCAGCTAATAGCTTTAATAGTAAAAAAGAGATAAATATGCATGGCAAAAATGGTTAATGTGAATTAGTGAATACTTTTGGCAACTGGCTTTTGAAACAAGGAGTATTTTGTAACTGAAAATTGTTCTTGTGTCACTCATGTCAAGTTGGGTGAAAATGAAAGCCTTAAAACCCCTCAAAATATAGTAGTTCTTCCTGCCTGAATAATATACACTTAATCTCTGAACATCTGGTTCAACCCTTAGAAATGATCTGTGAAGCTGTTCCTGCATTCTTCATCTCAGGAGGCAGTATGGTTGTGATGAGTTAGAGTTGGCTGTGCCATAAAAACTAGTTCCGAACTTTCTGCATTGTGAACTGGAGTAAAGGACTTAAAGTATTGAAAACAAAAGCATTGAAGAGGTATTATAAAAAAAATTTCCCCCTACTCTGTATTGGTTTTCCATCTTAATTTTGAGTCTGTTATCTACCATGTTTCTCTTGCCCTTGTCTCTCCTAAAATCCAGCTCCTCCTGTCAGCACGACCCTATCTCCCTATATGTCATTATCACACTTCTTTATCTTCTATCAAGAAAATAACATTGTGGTTAGATTCTGAAGGGTAGAATCTCTTAAGACAGGCATTCTCTGTAGACATTTCATACTGGATGCTGCTTGTGGGCTCCCTTGTGTTCCTTTTCTTTTCAAGTACTGCACTGTTTTCTTTCAGAATATGTAAAGATGATGTTTGATTCCATCCCTTTTCACTTGGGGGAAGAAATTTAGGAAGTGGAGTTTCCAAGTTACTCTATATCCAATGTCAGAGAAGCACTTAAGTCATAGACTCTTCAAAATCCAAATATCCAATTTGCAGGCAGTTAATGGAATGCCAACTGAGAAAGAAACAGGCTGGATTTATCCTTTTGATTTGTACACACTGATAAAAGAAACTGAGTTGAGAGATCATTTACTTTATCTGGTAATTTTCACAACATCTAACACTTCTCATTTCAATGTGTACAGAAATATCTGGATTTTTAAAGATTCACCACACGCCAAAGACCTTACTGACAATAGTCAGAGTGGGTAGGGACTAACCTATATGGATAATTTTTTTCTCTTCCTTTCAGTGTCTTAAGATTTTGAAAATCTGAATTCAGATCTCACAGTAAAGCACATTTGTCCATATGGCTATTGGATTATATTATTGTAAACTAGCAAAAATATTTTGAATATTGTTTGCAGTATTTTTAAGGGAACTAGAGTGTGTAAATGAATGTTTCAGTGCTCTGTGTTTTCAATGTTTGGAATTACTTCCAGGACTAAAAAGGTACTCTTAAAGATGCAACCTCAGATTTGTATCAGAGCTTAGGCTCCACGTCAAATATTCTGAGTACCTGGAGAATATTGAAGAGACTTTCTTGTTTGTATAGTAAAATATATTTATATTTCTTTCTCAATCAATGCACAATGTTACTTTAAAGGAAGAACAACTAAAGATTCACCAGTAACTCAAAATGAACATGTAATATGAACTGGCAAAGTCTGTTAAACATATAATAGAGCAACCATATCTTTTACTTAAAATACTGTCACTGTATGTACTAGACTCCTGTGTTTAATTCATGGAAACATTAATTACACTGCTAAACTTCTCCTGACAGGCAAAGTATAACAAGTTTTCAAATAACAAAACACACCTAATTTTATCTCAGCTCCTTTTCTATAAACAAATGCAAGAGTGTCTCCAGAAGTAGAGTCTCATCTACATGGAAACCTAAATATTTAAAATTAGAATCTCTGTTGAGGGGGGGGGTTACTATGGAGGGACTTGATCTACAGCTGCTGTTTAATACCAGCCAACTTAAATCTTGTGCCAAAAATGTCTAGTGTTTGTTTTCTTTTGTGAAGAAGCAGATGATTGTCCAGATGATATCCAGATGATTAAAAGGAAGCTGAATATGTATCCTATAAAAGTGCCTCTGAAGTTCATCAATAATTTCTACTTTCTCTACTACATATACTGCTTTCATGTGCAAAAAGTTACAGAAGTTTCAGACAAACTGGAGACCATTCTTTAAACAAAATAATACTGTAGTGCACCAAAACTAAATCGCTACAGTACGTTGCTAGGTGATAACTCTCTGATACAGTAAATATCTTCCTTGCAATGACAATTATATCGTGTTCTATCCTACTTCATAGATGACCCTAGAAACAGTGGCTGATATAAATATCTTTATGATCTAGGCCAACATTTTTAGTATTTTACCATTAACCAAATAATAGTACATTTGTAGTTAATTTGTCGAGAATTGTTTTTAATGAGGCCTGTTTTCAAATAACAAAACCTTCAAATCTTGATATGCCAAAATCATTTCTGCAGTTGAGAATATGTATTTTGAAAAAGTATTTAGAAGTTATTTTTAGGGACCATAATACTAATCTAGCACCTTGGAATTCCCTTTGTATACCTTCTGTACAGAATAAGCACACATCAGTTGTATTTTTATTTTACAAATTTTAACAAATTCCACTTTATAGTTCTATGTAACTTAGGGGAGACACCAAGTTTTTCCAAATTTAATTTCCTACAGTGTAAATAAATACAGTATGCTTCCTTTATTGAAACAGGCAATTTCAGAGCATGATTCATCTCACCTGTTCTAACCAGTTTCTTTAGAATAGGACTAATCACTATTTAGACTCCATTGATTATAAAGACAAGATTTCAAATTATTATAAAGGGAACTTAAGCATATAGTTGTTCTGTAGACACCTCAGTATGAATAAATGTAAATTTTAATGCACACTGCATGCCATCTTCTATTACTTGATCTTACATGAGAAGGAATATAAAACATTTTCCTTGCTGAATTGTATGACCATTTCTCAAATGGGTATAGTCTGGGGGAGCTGGGACTGTTCAGCCTGGAGAAGAGGAGGCTCAGGGGGATCTCACTAATGGGTACAAATATCTGAAGGGAGGGTACAATGAAGGAGGAGCCAGGCTCTTTTCAGTGGTCCTCAATGACAAGGCAGGAGGCAACGGACACAAACTGAAACACAGGACATTCCCCCTGAACCTCAGGAAACAGTCTTTACTGTGAGGGTGACAGAGTACTGACAGAGGTTGTGCAGGGAGGTTGTGGAGTATCCATCCTTGGAGACATGGTCCTGTGCGGCTGGCTCTAAGTGGCTCTGCTTGAGCAGAAGGGTTGTATCAAATGAGTTTCAGAGGTTGCCAAGTGCAACCATTCTGCATTCGGTTAGTTAAATAAAGCTGTTGCAAACTTCAGGCTATTTAAATAATATGTAGGATTTTTCAGTGTGCAATTTTGCTTTACAGAAATTCTGCTATGCCTCCACTTATGCTCTTTCTGCTCTTCTTGCATAATTGCTGGAGTTTTGGCTGACTTGAGTGAGGGTTTTTTTTGTCTCTTAATTGAACTGGTTCAGCTTTCTGGGTCAGGAGCATGTTAAACCTGTGAAAAGAACAAATCATGTTCTTCTTGTTTATCTTCCTGAACCGGCTTATGAGGATCACTTAAGTGTAAACAGTGTAAGGGAATACACAGTCAATGTCAAAAGTAGTGGTTCTCTTCCTTTTGCTATTGTCTGCAATGTCAGACTTCATCCTGAGAAAAGAAGCAACTTAAGGAGCAACTGCATAAGGAGCAACTGCATAATTTTCCCGTGCATGCAACTAGATTCTGCATGGGCAGTGGTGCTGACGGCAGCATATGGATCTAGCAAATGAGTGTCAGCATCTTACTCTACCCACTGGTAAAAGACCATGAGGTACCTGTGATCAGGTACCTGTGTTTTACCTCAATGTCTTGTCTGGACCCAAGTACTCCAAATCTCAGCCTAGTTTGGCAGGAATCTTCTTAGAAACCTCATTTGGGTAACTTCATTAATTACCTTCTCTGCAAATAACGTGTCTGGTTTTGCGTGATTTCAGCATGAAACCAAGTAAAACACAATGGCTGCAATTACATTTTGCTTAGCACCTCTGGGTGCATGTGGGTCTGTAAGCAGGAGCTGGGGCCAGCAGAGTAGGGGAGCAGCACAGAGCGGAGCAGAACTGAATGGAACACGCAAATTAACCAAATAGGCAGCTACATTCTTGCAAAGGGAAACTGCAACTTCACAGGCAATTTAGCTAGCACAATTTATTCTAATTTATTACGGTAAACCACGTATTAGCAAACATTAACAAATCAGGGGCAGATTTATGACAAGGAAGGCTACGGTGCTAATGAGTGGCCTCCTCATTAGCATTGCCTGGAGCAGCATATGCTCGCTCTCAGCCTTTCCTTCCCACATTTTCCCATTACCCTCACAGCAGAAACAAGCCTTTCATATCCCGTAATCTCTGACTGGGAGGAACCTTGTTTGGAAACTAAAGGGAACTGGCAGACAACTTTTATATGAGTTAAAACTCCCGTTGTTTTTATTTGAGCATTTACTTGAAGAACAGAGGAGTTACTGGATACTGGGCAGGTCTCAAAATCTGGGTCCCAGTTGTGGATACTGCTAGAGTGATTGTAGCTTTTATGGGTTACATTGCTGCTAGCTGTCTGTGACTATCAACTTTTCTACCGTTTTATTCCTCCGTATAAAAATAAGATCCTTAACACTTACTATTGTAGCAAAAGATTTTTATTTGTAAGATTGTTTTTCATTATGTATTTTTTTCTTTAGTGAGTATCAAATATTTGCACGTCAGCATTACTATATCTGGATAAATAAGGAGGAAGGGTTTCATTGATTAATTACTGAAAAGCATTTGAGGTCTAGACTGGCAGGTGCTGTCAAGGCACAAAATATGATCAACATACCTTTAAAGCAATGAAAGACACAGAGTATCAAAATTCAGAGAGCGAACAACCCTAACTGTTTACTCTCTACTCCACTGCAGTCTGTAAGTGCAGACTTAAAATTAATGCAGTATACCTTGGCCACCCAGATGAAACCCACAAAAATCCATATAAAACACCTCCCAAATTCTTCAGCTGCTGATTGTACTAGTTTAAGAAAACTTCTTCTATGATGTCTTTTCTCCCTTTAAATGCCTGGTCTTTTATTAAGAACATAGCAATTTGAAGGGATTGGAGTGATTTTTCTGTCACAAATTCATAATCCAGATGTTGATAAAACTACTCCTAAATGTCTCTAGTAGTAGGTTCTGCATTTACACCACCTCTTCCCCAAAACAGCTCTAAAGAAAAACTTCCATTCTGAATATCAGCAAACTGTCTAAAGACAACACTGTTTTTTTTCTCTAACCTGTGAGAACATGACTAAGTCCTGATTTATAACAATCATTTAATTAATTGTTGGTCCTTTCGTCAAGCAGTCTGGATTTCACTCTACGGACATGTGCAAGATTCCTTTTTTTTTTTTTTTTTCCTGTTCAAGACAATTTACTTTTGCAATGTAACACTTCATCGAAGACAGCCAAAAGGAGAGCAATGCGAATGCCCAGATTTTCCAAACCGCTCTGGCCACTTTGAATCACCCCATAAAGCTTCCAGATCCCTCTTCCTTGGGGAAAAATGCAGGTGGTGGTGGTGGGTGGCAGGAGTTGCTCCTAAGCTAAGCTCCCCACCGGCCACTAGCAGAGAGGGTGCGGAGGGGAAGGAGAAGGTGTTGCTGGGGCTGTGGGTGTTCGGCTGCTGCCCTCCTGCCCGTGTAGTTCTTGGCAGCTGGTGAGAGGCTGGGCTGCTTGGAGCAGTGCTTGGGGAAAACAGCCAGGGCCTGCCAGAATGGAGACCTTCTCTTTTCCTTGAACTATTCTGTAACGTTTTCAAAATTGAGGAATTTCTGAGAATAACAGAGAGAGAGGGGAGGGAAGGAAAATAAAAGGACTAGAAATAGTGTGAAACTCACAGACAGCATTCATCCCCTGGTGAAGAGGATGAGGGAAGGGAAAACATGGCAATGCAGTTTTAAACAGTTGACATTTTGAAATGTCCAGCAGGGAAAACATTGGATTATCTGAAAAATTCTCGAGATTTGTTTGTAATTTTCTTGTGAAAATAATAATTAGAAGAAGCTTAATTTCTATTCCTTGTATGCTCCACTGATCCTCTTGGGATGGATAAGGCTATGGTGAGAGTAACCCCTCCCCATACATACATGAATATATTTTAAGACCAGAAGGGACTGCTCGTCTGACCTCACACATTACAAAGGCAGTATATTAATTCCTGTTTCAAGTCAGACAGCTAATTCAACTACAGCATACCACACAGTCTTCTTCCCACTTCAAACCATTATCCCCTTGTTTATACGGCAACAAGCTCCATTATTCTTTTAGGTATCAGCATCAGTTTGGGAAGCCTCATCCACCAGGTGCTCTGAGATGCAGTGGAGGGCCTCTCATCTTGGTTTCCCTACCCCAGCCCTGCAAGAACTGTCTTCACAGCCCTGGTCTTAGACACACTCACCTTACTTTGATCATGACAAAAGTCACATTATTACCTAAGCAACCAGAATAAAATGATGCCAGTAAATCCATTATTGTGGATTTTTTTTCACCACTTTTCTCACATTTTTACCAAAAGCAACCTATGGTGATATCTGGTTTTTTTTCTCCTTTAATTCATTTATTTAAAATAAAATTAGGGTCAAAGATTGTCCCTACAGGACTTTACTCAAAAATTACTCCTTGTTTATAGTTGTGTCTCAAGACCTGCTGCTTTGAAACTTATATTCTGTGTGCCCTGTTGAATTTACAGCATTCTAATTTATTTTTCATAATATTCTGTGGTGTTTTGCCAAAAGATGTTTGATTTATTTACGCTGTTATCTTTATCAAATCCATAATTTAATTTGCTATTAAATACTTAATTGCTGTTGTATACAAATTGCCTCTTGGCATTTTTTTCTGTAAAGAGGGGAGAAAGCGGAAGTGATAGCCAGGAGCTGTGACTAGACATGAACCAGGGGAAGAAACAAAGGAAAGAAACTCTTTGAGAGAAGTATGGGCTATGAAGGGGTTCAACGGGAACACGTTAAACACCAGCCCAGATTAATAATCTGCCCCTCTGGGAAGCGCAAGAAATGAAGCACTGTGGTGCTCATAGGAGTGTGGAGGCAACAACTGCACCTGGCGGGCAGGATGAACACCTGCAGGCATTAGCATCTGCAAGTAATTCCTACAGATCTAAGAGATGTCTGCATGACTCCTCAACTTTATCTCCTGTGTTCAGTCTGACCTCCTCTAATGACTCCTTAATAAATGTATTACAGCAGAACCATAAGATTTCTCCAGTTTCATATTTACTGTAAGTTATCGCGTCTACCATGTGATGGGATTATGTAGCTGGTTATTTTCTACATATTCAGTTCATAAACTCAATTTGCGTTCTTGGAACAGCAGATGTATCAGTTTCTCCAATAATGCAATCCTCTTCCAGTCTAGAAAAACATAAAATATCAAATACGCCATTTATGTTGTATCACAATCAACACACCCTGATATCATGAACCTTTGATAATAGTCTCAATGAGATAGCCTGCTGCTTTTTTGAAAATTACATTCTGAAAAATCCCTACTAATAGTAACTAAGCACAGATAATCCACACAAATACTTTTATTAAGTGGAAACTCTGATATAAATCTTCTATATTTATCCAATAACCTCAAAAGAATACAGTACACTGGAACAAAATCTGGGTTTTTTTGAGTGGGTTATTTTTACTGGCTTCACTAATATACTTCAACTTAGATTCTTTGTTCAGTTTACCCACAAGAAACTTTTGGTAGATTTTATTCTTCTGTGAAGAAAGGGGTGATCAGAAGCCACAGCAGCAGAGCATTGAAGTCTGTCTTACTTTGATTTACTACATCTAGAAGGGAACATATCTGGTAGTGTGCCAGGCTAAGCATGCCATGTTGTGCACATTAGAAACTATACCAGAGCACTGGAGTAATACATTGGCTTCCCTAATCATAAGAAAGATCCTAAAATGTGTTCATGTAGAGAGGGAGGAGGAAAAAGATGGAGGTGGTGACATATTGTCCTACTACTGGGAGCAGCCTAATCAGAAAATACAGATATTTCCTGAACAAATAGACCAAGGCTACAAAGCATTTTAAAAGCACTAACTATATACAAAACAAGGAAAACTGTGTTCATTCTACCAGTTCACAGTCAATATTAAAAGGTTTATAACTATGAAAATATTAATTTTTTTCACTCAATTTACCCCCCACTTTTTAAGAGGATATTTTTCTTAGAAGCTGGAATTAGTGAAATAGTATGATTTTCCAAACATACACACACATGTGAAGGGCAAATCGTGCAGATCTTTCACGTGGGGCTCTCCAAGTGAGAGGATCCTGGAGGCAAAGGCATGGTCTCCTATTCTAAGAAGAACCTCGGAGTCAGTATGTAGCTGGACCCATGACAAACATGCTGTGTCAGGCAGTCATGGTTTCCATGCATGGCAAGACTGGCTCTTCATACCTTCTCTGCCTATATGTTGTGGCTATAAGTGCATGTACCAGAGGTATATTAAATGCAATCTTGTGTGCATATTCATGAAGATTTCTCTAGCATCCCTAAACTTCTGTAGGTTTTATCATTAATTTCCATTTTATTTACACTCTGCTGTATTTCCTTTCCGTTCCTTTGCTGGGCAAATAAGATTTTGTTTTCGTGATAACTCTTATAGAGTCTCTGCTTTACCAGGTGACCCAGCAGTGCAAACAGGGTGCAGATTAAGTATGGGCAAGTGATCACATCTATGATGAATTATCCAGAGCACACAATAAACAATTTATGTTGACTTTCTGCTTCTGTGCTGGCTTTCTGGAAGCTGCAGGTGCTGCAAAACGCTGCCTGACTGGGTACAAAGTTAGAGTGTGGTGACAGAAAATACCTGATTCTGCATTAAGCCTGACAGCGCAAAAGAACCTTGAAATTATTTTTTGAGAATGTTTGCAGTGGATTGAGTCTGGGCTGTATTAGAGGTTTTTAATTCTATGGACAGGATATTTTTAGAACAAGGTACTAAAATCCCTAATCTAGATTAACTGTATCATCAAACAGCAGCCTGAGTTTAAGGGAAGAAGTGTTGTTGAGATAATATATTCCAAGTCAATACTGCAAAGTCATTTGGAAAACATGATTTTCTGTTGTGATTAGCACCCCTCAAGAGTCATCTGGAAGAGCAGAAAATTGCTGGTTGTGGCTTCTGGATTAAAAAGGCAGCCTCTTATTTATTCAGCATTATTTCAGGCTACCTGCTTTTAGAATATGCTGTTCACAAACGATATCCAAATATGACTTCATACCTAAAAATCACTGATTCATTGTGGCATACCCTGCTTCCTTGAACTAGCCTCTGTGTTGGAGGATACTACATGGGAAATGGCATTGCCAATTCATGTAATCTGGCTTTATCTTCCTCTCTATCTCTCAGAAAGTGAAAATGTGAGAAACTTCATCACATTAATTGCCATGAATTACATTCTTATCTCTGCCTTGATTCTCTAAAGTACCAGTGTTCAAACACTTTGTTTGATGTCCATAAAAGCAGATAAGAGGCTTCTATCTAATTCTTTTTTGTTATTTACATAGCATAGAAGGTGCCTGTATAGTAAAAAAAATCAAGGTTATGCTGCTTCCTGTCTGAGGAGAAATCTAAAGTGGTCAAAGGTAATACAGACCTTACATTAGTAAGGGTAGATGGCTGCAGTCAGACTTGATAGGTGAAACAAAAGAAGTGGGATTCTGATGACACTGGCTTTTCAGGACTAAATGATATTTTGGCATTTTTAAGTCATTTTATCCATTTTTCAAGCTTGTGACTTTTACCAAATTCAGGATTTTTTTTGGTTTTTTTAAGGAACTTTAGAAATATGGCTGACATGGTCCCATTTGCTTTGTGTTATTTTAATTGATCAGAGTTTTACTTAAGCAGAATTATGTTTCAGAAGCATGGCTGGTTTGTCTATGAGTAAGTCCTGCTAGAAGTTCCTCTATTCTACTATCACTTTTGCCACTAACTTATATTGTGGATCTGAGTTCGTCATTAAGTTTTATTGTTGATCTCACTGGAATTGGGGCTCTGCTACTGAATTCAATGGAGATAACTTAGGCCTTTAGCCATTTCATCTACTTGCTTCCATACTATCAAGAATAAATGAGAAATGATTGTACGTGATGCTAAAACAGTGGTCAGTGCAGAACTGGTATTACGCTACTGTATCTTGAAATGTGTATGTGTTTTATATTAAACTGAGTCTGCCTAGTGAACAAAAGCTCTATGAATATATAAAGTGAAGGTGGGGAATAGCTGAGGTGCTCTGCCCTGCTCCTCCAAAACGAGGATATGGACACAAGGGCTGCAGCATGGACACCTTTGATCTACTCTTCTTCTAGACCTGGCACTCATGTCTAACCACTGGCTTCACTTCCCCAGGGAATATGATGTTCTCCGAGTTGTCCACTTGCTCACTACCTAGCAGCTGGTGTGCTGGAGATGCATGTTTACTCCCTTGGGCTAATTAAGGACTGTATTTCAGTTCTCTCACTTCCTGACTGAATATTCTAGCAACTAAACAATTATGTACTCAGTGCTATTGTGGCATCAGACATGGTTACTTGTAGCCCTGGCCACAACATTTCAGGACTCCAGGGACTTTTAGCTGAGTTAAAGTAGCAATCCAACAAAGCCATTAAATGAGAGGTGCAAGTAGGAGATAAGCATCCATTTTTCCACTTCTGAATATATGTGGGAGACTAAAGGTAAATACCTCGGAAGTTTTCAAGCTAAGAAGGGAGCCACTTAATGAATTTATGTAGCTATACACGACACAGTACTGGAATGTAGAACAAACTATATTTCTCTTTGAGGCTATGGGAAAGTTTGGGTATCCATTTCATGTTTTAGACAGATCTTATTCAGAAGGGATCTGACTAAGAGAATCAGTGGAAAAAAAACCCAATATTGTATTTTTTTCTCTTAAATTTACAAATGTATCTTAGCTGTCATACTGTGATATCTTTTAATATTATTCCTTCTTCAGATTTCTCTTATGCTTTAGGTCTTCGTACATGTATGAGTTTAGTCCACTTTCTGTATCACTTGATTCCTCACCAAAGAGCAAATACTAGTGGGCAGTGAGACAATAGCACTCATCCAATTCTCTCAGCCATTAAGTTATTTCTGTACTGTATATATTAAACAGTAATAACTTGTGTCAGATGGGAGGCCTTGAAAACTAGAAACTTCAAAAACAATTATATAATATATAACGTAATATGTTATGTTACAGACATCTTAGATGCTAGAACAACAGCAAATGAATAAAAAAAAAAAAGAGAGCTATCTTTTCAATACTGTGCTATGTATTATGTTTGCAGTTCACTGGAGAGAGAGAGAGATTAATGCAAATTCCCCAGACAGGTAAACAAGCCTGGGAAAGCACCACCCTCTGGGAAAGTTGCCCTAGTTCACAAAGCCAGATAAACACAGAAACTGTTTTAAGAGACAGGCTGGAGACAGGACCCCAAATTGGAGAGGAATAGAGAGGACAGGCAAAGAAATAGACTAGAACAGTTTCATTAATTTGTGCTTATTACTTGCACATCTAACAGCAAGGTGAAGATGTGCATAGATTGTTGACTATCATACAATTTGTTTCCTCTTTATCTCTTTGTCTTAAAATAAAATATATTCTCCAGCATGAAAGCTGCATGGTAGTTGATCCGCTACATCAGGATCCCTGGGAAAGAGCAGGATTAATTCTGCTGAACTTGGTCAGACCTACAAGGTTATAAACACTAAGAGCTGTGAGAGTGTAGAGTGAGAACCTGGCCTGAACAAAGCCAACCATTTTAACATGCAGCAGAGGGGTGGAGACAACTGCCAGAAACCACAATTTATCCAGCTGCAGTAAGAACTGCTAGCTGTTTATCAGCCTCCCAATCCAAGTCCACTCTTTCTCTGTTTGCTTCTGCTGCAATTCATATGGCTTTTGGATATGCACTAGTATAAATGATACATAGTATTCAAAATCTGGCCTATCTGCAGAAATAATACCTGAAAAATCCTAATCTTAATTCCTCATTCCTTTTGCCTAATGAGAATTATTATCTTAGTTGAGCATTCCTCAGTGTCTTCTAAATTACCATGTCTTTGTATAATATGTATGATGGAGTAATTTGTAAATAGTTCTGTATTTAATAAGATTCTACGTAGCAGGACTTTTGCTGAAATAGGTGTCTTTTCTGGGGTCATAGAATATCTTACTACCTAGTTTGGAAACCACTTGTTCCTTATGATGTAGTCAGTTGAAGCATTGGTATCTCTGTAAAATAATATCACGAGTTTGTAAGGTAGTGGCAACACTGATTATACAGTAATTTTAACAGTGCTCATCTAATTCACATAGCCTTTATAATTTTGCATAGGATAATTCTCTCTTATGTGAAGGACCTAAGAAAAGCCTGTTGAATCTAAACCCACTGATCACTATAGTATACTGTTACTAAATCTTCTTTGTCATAAGGATGTAAATGAAGCCACAGGGCCAGACATAATACTTTTTTTTTTTTAATGGGACATAGATAAATTGATAAACCTTACAAGGTTTCTTCTGTGAACTCAAAAGACTAGCTCCTTCAACACCATCTGTGAAGTCTCTTCAGCAATAGCTTGTTGAACAGATACCAACTACCCTTACTGATTTCAGCTGATTCAGATGTTGTTGTGGCCAGTGTTTTACTGGTTGTGGCATGAGATTTCAGGGTTCACAAAAAAGTCTTGTTTATAGGTTGTGGACTCATGGCATCCTAGGAAATGTCCAGCCTACAATGGGCACTCAGTCATAGGACTTGAATACAAGACTGGGTTGAGGTTTCTGTCAGCATAAAAGTCATTAGCCTGTCCAAGGATATAAGCAGTTGTCACTCAAATGGTAGGAAAAAAGATTTAATTTTGTATGATTTTTCTTTGCTATTAAGTCTTCATTAGCTAGAAAGTAGAATAGAGGTAATTTAGCATAATCTTTTCAAGTCTGCTTCTTCTGACAGAAAGCTAACATTGAAATGCTGGTCTCCTCAACTGCACAGACTTCATGAGAATGAATCCATATGGGCTGGCCTCTTTACAAATCAGATAAATCTGGTGGTATGACTGAAGCAATAGTTCTATTAAAGCACCTAGCTTAAATTTTACTGCTCGGTTAATAAGAGCAGTGTACAGGATGCACTAGGCAGAGTAATCATTTTGGTAACCACTGGTAAATCTCTCAGATAAGGAAAAGAATGACGCTAATTTTTGTGGGGAAACATTGTACCATTTAAAGCGCTCTGTAGTTCTGCCCACACTGAGTAATAAGAAAGCAGCATAGTAAAATGTTATGATAATAGTTGCTCAGAACTAGCACTGAAGCGTAAGCACCTGCATATTCCAGTTCCCTGTCTTTACATCAATTATCAAAAAGCTCATCCTGTCCTAATGAGTTAGCGATGTTTGGTCTCACAGCAATCAATGAGATTTTTGTTGCTTACTTGTAAGGGGCCCCAAGGAGAGCCTTCCCAGGCATACCTAGCCTTTCAGCAGCACCATCTGGCTCCTTCAGCCTAAGAAATCTGATGAAAATCAAAAGATTCTGAGAATAATGTTTAAAAGAGTCTAGTAAATAAACTGTTGTAGTCAGTGTAAAGCCATCCTGAATGGTAATCCCCTGGAATGCCTAATACGATTGCTGAAACTGGGCATACCATTATCAGTCCAACAGAAAACTACAGTGTACATACCTTATGAGATCCACATGCAGAGATCTTATTACAGCTACTACTTCCAACAGCTGAATTTGACTTTCCTTCTTGCACTGTTATCAAAGACCGCCCATATTTAACAACTCAGTTCAGAGGTCAGTCTCATATAAGACTATTTCACTATCTGAATTTAACTTAAAGCAATCCCACCTTCTTTTTTTTTGTGTGACATATAGCTAGAATTATCATTATTGTTATGTTATCTGCAAACAGTTATATGATGCTTCATATCTTCAATATGTTCAGTATTATTTAAAGCATTGTGGATTTAAGTGTAATAGAGATACTAACATCTGCATTCAGATTGCTAAAAGCATTCCAGCTGCCTTCAGTGGAAAGTCATTTATTTATCTGAATGCAGCCTGAACTGGTTCAAGAAAAAATGTTAGAATTTGAGGCATTTATTGTGGTTTCAACATTTGCTTTTATTGTCAGGAAAAAACATTTTTCTAAGGGAGTCTCACAGCAGCTCAGATATTAGACATGATACAGTTAAGCACAGAATGTTAGAACAACCATTAGTACGTCAGAGTGAAGCACCTTTTCTTCCCCTGTGGAGAGTGGTGGATGCCCCAGGAAGAGGCAGCTGTGCAGTGATGCTTCCTCTGCCTTTTCTTCCAGCCTTCTGCTGTCCATAGGTTTCCTGAACTACCAATTTTATCTTTGTAATTTGAAACCCTGGATCCATTGTGAACTCGTTTTCCTGTAAAATCAGCTCATTATTTCTATCCTTTGTTTCTGTACTTTGATGAGATCTCAGGTTTTGTGGGGAGTTTTTTTCCTTGCTACAGTGCCAGCTTAGTTTCTTGGAGCTGATTACTACACTCACTACTACTGGATGTCCCACATCTGCCTGCTCTTGAGCAGCTTTCAAAACCTCTGGTAAAATGGTGAGGCATGACTCTCTTGTGCAAAGTAGTGTCTGCTCTTCCGTATTATAAAATGTTTATCACTGTTTGATTGATGGGATACTTATATTACAAGCTTCTACCAGTTTTCCTAATATGAATGTGAGATTTCCTAGACTGCAGTTCCTTACATTCCTTTTGGAAGATTTTTTAAAATCTTTGTCATATTGTTAATTTCTCATTACTTTGTTGTTGAAACCATTTCAAATGTTAGTTCTTCCTATCTGATAAAGGGAATTCAGCACCCTTTGTGAAACCATGGATGTGTCTTTAAGTGTGCTATGTAATTCAGAACACAATGCAGATTTCTAGACTTGCTTTTTGTAGTAAAAACAGTCAGAAACTTCTGCTTTACTTAGAACAGTTACCTTGTCCCACTGAATAGCCACTGAGCAGTTTTTCCTTTGCTAATGAAACAACTAGGTACTGGTAGTGCAATTAGTCACTACAGTCACATCCTTACAATCTGTAGATCATGGCAAGGTGAGAACCCAGATGAATTGAAGACTCTACCTCTACTTACTTCAGTGGACAGGAATGAAGGACTCACTTAATTATACTGGGAATTGGATACCTGCATACTAACAGAATATGCTGAGAAGCATTGAAGTTTGCCAAAATAAATCTCCAGTCTTCAGCCAGGCAAGATTTTTATTTGCTGTGTTTACTGCTACTGATTCCTGTCTTATCTCTGAATAAGACTTGAAATTTGGTTCACTGATTCTCATGAAAAACAAATTTATTTTAGGATCACAGTTTTTAGGATTAGGATTTGGATTTAGAGGTTCAGAAGCCTGGGGCATGTCTGACCAGAATTCTGTATATACGTTTACAGCTTGTTTTTTCTGTGGCTGTGTTTTTAAGTTTGGGAGTTTTCCCCTGCATTGTTTTGATTTTAGAAAACACTAGCACCAGTGCCTGCTATAACATTGTACCTTATTGAAGTGTATATGCTCCCTTCAGCTTCTTAGGAAAATTTAACTGCATAAACATATTTCTCTGGCCAACACAGCTCAAAAAGTCTGCAGTGTAGAGTGCTGCCATAGGGAAAAGAGGGTTTGGAATTGAGAATGTTTTTGCTGGCTTGATGGAAACTTGGCACACTGCATGATAACTTAAAGTTAATGAATGCTGCTGAAAAAAAGGCCCCAAACTCCTGGCAATAGAAAGTAATCCAGGACTGGAGGTTTAGTAAACAAGCTGCTCACACACAGCCCCAACTCCGAAGGGCGGGATTAATGTTGGACACTGCAACTTCAAGTACTGACCATGAAGGGGTAAAGAACCAAGGCAGACAGGAGCTATGCAGTCAGTGCCCCTGCAGGATAGACTGGACTAACAAGGTCTTCCAGATCTCTCCTTACCCCTATTCTCCCTGAAATCATGCCCTAGAGGGTAGCTGTTGTACAACCACTGTCCTCTGAGGCAGTGAAACCATGCTTTAGGCCAGAGGCTACTTTTTTGATTTTATCCTTGATATACAAAAGAGATTCAGGTATCTGAGAGCCTTTCAAGTTTGCTAAGCCTAACATACATAGTCTCAAAGTGCCTACTTGGCTGTCACTTAACTCTGTAGAGGCTGGTTGTTATAAGTATTGAAGTTTCTGTCACTTAAATTTCTTCCATGTCTAAGTTTTTGCAACTGTTCATACCCTGGAGTTGCTAAAACATCACCACATGAGCATCTTTAGCTTATGTTTCAAACATATTTAAAGTATTTAAATCAGAGATTGTTCTGCCTGGCTGGCTGGGAGGGCCTGATCCATTCAGCAGACAGCTCAAATCTTAACTTCTGCTCTTCATTTAAAGTGAGACCAGACAGTATAATATTCCTTTTACTTTTGTGGTTACAGTATTATCCTGCAGTTAATTTCCTTCTGCGCTTGAGTGCTTATCTCAGCAAGTGGGTGATGAGGTGTTTGTTCTGACAGAGAGTTCTGTCAAACAGTGGCTGTCTAGGGGCATGTTTTGGGATATTCAGTAGAAAGAGATTTGTGTTTCAGTTATACAGTGAATGCTCACTGGAGAGGTGGAGAGGGTCTGGGGTCTTTCTCATCCTGGGTAGTTATGCCAACCTCTAGATAATACGAGTTTCTCTAGATGGTAAGGGTTTCAGTACCCTGCCTTACATTTCATTGAAGAGAGAAGGACAAAGTACCCTGCTCTGAAATGATCAATAAACTGAAATCTGGACACCCAAAGCACATGGATGCACATTCTCCTGTGCAGCAAAAGTATTAACTCTGTCTTTCTAGTCTGAGGTGAGGGCTTTAATCATTAAGCAGTAGAGTAAAAGAGGGAATAATGCATTCCTCCTTCTGTGTTTTGTAAGAAAGGGGGTAGTTTAGGGACCTGTGATCAAGGACAGATGCTTTGTCCTAGGTCCAGGGACACCAGTTCAGGTTCATTGCAGCTTCTCACCCTATCCTTCTTCAGGCTGTTAATATACACACACCTTAATTCGCTTCAGGTGCAACAAAGGCGATCTCCTCAAATAGCAGAGGTTGTTAGTATGAACTTGGCTGAATCTCCCTGGGATAAGTTAGGGAGTTGCCCCACAGACTGAGTCAATCACAGGTGAGCTGGGGTAGGAATCTCCAGCTGGGGAATAGATAGAACATCTGCTCCTGCCCTAACTAAAAGGGAGTTCAAAGCTAAAGATACCTCAGGTGGGAGGTTTCTTCCTTTATTCCGGAATTCCAGTCTGAAATCTCTGGCAAAACGGGCTTAAAAGCTCTAGCAGCACCTAAATGCATCTTTGACACAGTCCACTACTTCATCATGTCTTTCTCCAAGTGTGCCTAGTTTCTTGCTCATTTGGAGTCTACTTCTAGCCTCCTTGAAACTATTGCCAAGCTGCCCCATAGTGTGGCAGGAACAAGATTAGGGAAAGCACGGACAAGTGTAGATTTCCCATCTACAAGAAGGGTCAGAGGGAGAACGCAGGGAACTACAGGCCTGTCAGTCTGACCTCAGTGTCAGGAAAAGTCATAAAGCAGGTGATCTTGAGTGCTATCATACAGCACATGCAAGAGAACCAGGTGATCAGGCCCAGTCAACACGGGTTCACAAAAGGCAGGTCTTGCCAAACTGACCTGATCGCCTTCTATGACAAAGTGACTCGGCTGCTGGACGAGGGAAAGGCTGTGGAAGTGGTCTTCTTGGACTTCAGTAAAGCCTTTGACAGTTTCTCACAGCATTCTGCTACGGAAACTGTCAGCTTCTGGCCTGGACAGGCTCACACTTTCCTGGGTGGAAAACTGGTTGGATGGTCAGACCCAGAGAGTGATGGGAAATGGTGTTAAATCCAGCTGGAGGCCAGCGACAAGTGGGGTTCCCCAGGGCTCAGTGCTGGGTCCAGCCCTGTTCAATGTCTTTATCAACGACCTGGATGAAGGCATCGAGTGCACCCTTAGCAAGTTTGCAGACGACACTAAGCTGGGTGGAAGTGTGGACCTGCTGGAGGGTCGGGAGGCTCTGCAAAGGGATCTGAACAGGCTGGACCGCTGGGCTGAGACCAACAGCATGAGGTTTAACAAGGCCAAGTGCCAGGTTCTGCACTTGGGGCAAAACAACCCTATGCAGTGCTACAGACTAGGAGAAGTCTGACTAGAAAGCTGCCAGGAGGAGAAGGACCTGGGGGTGTTGGTTGACAGCTGACTGAACATGAGCCAGCAGTGTGCCCAGGTGGCCAAGAAGGCCAATGGCATCTGGGCTTGTATCAGAAACAGTGTGACCAGCAGGTCCAGGGAGGTTATTCTCCCTCTGTACTTGGCACTGGTTCAGTTCTGGGCCCCTCACCACAAGAAGGATGTTGAGGCTCTGAAGTGAGTCCAGAGAGGAGCAATGAAGCTGGTGAAGGGGTAGAGAACAAGTCTTAGGAGGAGCAGCTGAGGGTGCTGGGGTTGTTCAGCCTGGAGAAGAGAAGGCTGAAGGGAAACCTTATTGCTTTCTACAACTACCTGAAAGGAGGTTGTAGAGAGGAGGGTGCTGGCCTCTTCTCCCAAGTAACAGGGGACAGGACAAGAGGAATGGCCTCAAGCTCCACCAGGCTGGACATCAGAAAAATATTTTTTACAAAAAGGGTCATTTGGCACTGGAACAGGCTACCCAGGAAGGTGGTTGGGTGCTGAGGGGCGTGGTTTAGTGGTTGATAGGAATGGTTGGACTTGATGATCCTGTGGGTCTTTTCCAGCCTAGTGATTCTGTGATTCTGTTCTGCACTCAGTCACCTCTGCTGTCCTGGATGCCTCCAGGGAGGCTGAGTAGATCCCTACCCCCAGCAACCTCTGCTGCTCCCAGAACTTGGCTTCCTCCTGAACCCTCACCTCCTCCTTCATGTTACTTCTTAGCTACTTCTTCTTGTCACTTGCCTTTTACCAGCTTCGGTCTTTAGTTGATCCTGCACCAGGCTGTTTTCTGTAGATTTAGGAATTTCGACAACTTCGGTCAGGGCCAGAGGGACTGAGTAAAGGGACAACAGAGGATCAGGAATGTGTTGGATGGATCAGGACTGTAGCAGCCAGCAGTTAGCCAGTTAAGCAACTACAACCCATATCCATTGCCACAATTGCTTGTGTAATTGTTCCTTAACCCAGTTCAATCAGACAGACAACAGTTTCAACAGATTAAATACCAGATAACTTTGATCGTTTTTATCAAAAGGGGCTGGAAATGAATTGCATTAGCACTTTATTCTGGTGGATTTGAAGGGTGTAATGAAAAGAGGAGGAGGAAGTTAGGGTAGAATGAGCAATAGGTGCCTATGAATTATGACAAGGTTTAACTTTGGCTGAATGGGAAATTGTAACATCAGTTTTGTGTGCCAGCGAGGTCATTGCTGACATGAGACTGCATCTCACTAGTATTAAGTAATTTCAGAAGAAAGTTGTCATCCTGGTGTAAATTCTAAGGGTATATTTTGAGGTTTGTAAACTCCAGCTTACAGATTTCTCAATATAAACTTTTAGCATGTTTCTTAGGTGTCACCTAATATGTACTTACTTTGTAAAGATAAAGCAGCTTTTCCAGATTCCTACTGCCATTTCAACCTTCATTTATTTTTCTCTACTCTGTGCTAAGAACAGAAGACCTTACTTATATAAACCGTATAGAAGTTAGAAAGAAAAACAGAAAAAAGAAATTTATTCACAAAAAGTTATCTTAGATTCCCACAATGGGAAAATAAGAATCATGTTTTCTATGTGTGTTTTCTATAGAGTGACAGGCTCTGATTTTCCCAGACAGGAGATTTCGCATCTATATTACTAGGACAAAGCTCCTGATTAACTCTGTTAAGAAGACAAAAGGAAAGGTAAATAGGAGGTTTAAATATGGGTATGCTTATTTCCATTCAGACTTGAGTCATCCAAAGAAATTTAAATTTAATTTTAGTTGGGAGGTTAGACCAATTACTGTGTGTCAGAAGAGAGAGTTAACACATGCCTTAGACTTTAGTGTGACTGGAAAATGACTATACAACCGTATGAACAGAGTTTTATATAATTTAATGTCTTTTGTAAACTGGCTAAATGGAAGCTGGCAAAAAGACAACTGCCCTCTTCCTATCAGCAGCAGAAATAAAAATGTATTTATCATATCAATAGGGCTAATTTCTTTAGATTTAAAGAAGACTGTATTCCATGTCTACTTCTAAAAACCTTCTGGTAGGGCAGAGATAGCACTGATTCTGAAAGTAAATGAATAATCTTACTGGTAAGACCATGGAATTTTCTTTAATTTCATCTTTTTCCAAGATTAGTTGGACAAACTGTGTTTTAATTAAGGTTGAACATAAGTCTATAATATTACATATCATAATATTATAGTTTATAATATGTATTCCCTATGAATATCACAGTGAAGTTCAAGTTAGATTTTACCCTGCATTTGTGTAGCAAACAAATAAAATACCTTGTACTTTCCTTTATAACTTTATTATTAATTCTCTGGTAAGGATAAAGAAGGCTATGCATAATTGAAAGTTGTCCTTTTTTCTAATAATTCACAATATTATCTTTTCTAGAAGCAAATATGTATACCAATAATCATCATCATCATATCATAAGCCTCTGACATACAGTGATTGTTAATGTGCTGTATCCTTTAGTTTGCCACAGTTCGTTGCCACTATCATTGATATTGATGGCTTTATTTTTTCTAGACACTAAGTGAGCAATTCATCAAGAGAAAAAAAAAGGCTGGAATTGAAAGATAAAACATCCAGGTCAGTAATTCATCGAGTGTCTCACACCTGAAAATGTGCTGGAACATACAGAAGCCATGGGCTGATTTGATACTTGGCCACGCCAGGACGTTTAGCAGTGGAAGTATCAGTGTGTAACAGGGGTGCAGGTGTGTTGGAGTGCTTACTGTGAAGCCAAGCAATCACATTATTATATATTTCGGTAAAAAAAGATCTGCCTCCAAATGGAAGAAAAAAAGAGAAAAAGAGACATGCTAACCAATATCAAATGATTTCTAAATTCACTTGTATGTAATACAGCTCTACATTTTAAGCGTGCTGAGACTGAGAATTTTTCAGCTAAGATGCAGACGGCTACTGAAAGAGATTTACAGAGCTAACTTGGGACCAGACTCACCACCATATTCACATTAGACGATGGTTTTGAAATGTGTTCAGGAATTTTTTTAAAAGTAGGAGACTAACAAAATTGAGTAAGGTGTCCAAGCTCATGATATGATCAATGGAGGCTATTATCAAGACCACAGAAATCTGTTTCCACCAGATGTTAAATGCACCTTTATGGATTTTTAGTGTCCACTTGCTGAAGCAAGCTGTTGAAAAAGGAGTTCAGCACTGAAAATCACATTATGTGTGGTCACCCCAGACTTTTCAATTATTAAATCCATATGTAAGTCTACCTCTTGGTACAGTGTTGCTGGTTTGATAACTGAAAATTTTGGGACTAAAAGTGCTGCTTTTCCATTTATACTACTGAGGATGAGACTTCAGGAAGTTGGAGCTACTTCAAAGGCTTCCATGCTCAAGGAAATAACCACACTTTGCCTTAAGTAACATAACTGGTAATTAGATGAAACAATTCTGAAAAGAGGGAATAATATTATAATTCATATTTGAGATAAGAGGATGATTGTCTGGCATGGTATTTTGATTCTGATTATTAATACTCAGTATTGCTATTACACTGGACTAGTCAGTAGCCAGGTCACTTCAGGGAAGCATGAAAAAACAACCCCTATGAGGAACTGATAGTCTAATTTTCAGACTATATTTTATATATTTGCCCTTCTACTTCATGGGAAAAAAAAAGCCCAAGCCCAACAACCCAATGAGCTATCAGTTTTTCCCATTAACAGCTAAGGTTGAGCAGCTTAGTGAGAGGATTAGTGGAACTTAAGCTTGAGCTCATTTTCTGGTTTTCCTTCTGTTCCAACCGCCTTTGAGCATCCCTATTATTGTGACACCAGTTTCCTTTCTTAAAAACATAAACACTAAGCACTGTGTAGGGCAGGAGGAGGAGATGTCCTTTCCTAGCATTTGACCACCATAATGTTGCCTTCCTCAATGTAATTGCATGTGCAGTTTACTTCATGTCCTGAATTTTTCAATATGCTTGTACTTCTCCCCAAATACTCTGTTTTAAAGAATGTAAGCAATGCTTCAGAAATGGGTTTCATTCCTTCCTAGGTCAGGCCAACATACCAGTAGCCAGTCCAGGGATCTTGAATTGCAAATAGTCTATCCAAATTTTCCCCAGTAGTAAGTTGTCACTTAGGAGTTTGGCTGATTTTATTCCTTTTTCTCTCTCCAGAAGAAATTTGTCTCACTGAAAACATATACCTCCCCAGAGGGATATGTTCTGCCCTTGGATGAATGTGTGCAACTGTCAGAAGAGATCCTTTTTCTGCAAGAAGCTTTGAAATTTACATAATCATTTTTAAAAAAGAAGAGTGTTTTTTTGTTTTGTTTTCTGTAACGTTATCAGACCTGTGACCGAAAAAAGACCAAAAACCCAAACCAAAATAAAACCAAATAAACACAAAACCCCCCAACAACAACCCAGAAGATCTTTGTTATATTTGAACTTAAAAATAAAACTCTCACTCGCTATCTATGTGACTTGAGACCCTTGAGCTTGAATTGCCTGGGAAATGCTAATTCCCCTAAAAATAAGGTTGGGCTGTTCCACCTACTAACTGGATTGATTTGACAAAAATGCTGAATAAATATGTATGAGTTAAGGGAATAAAAAGATAAAAGAGAATTTACTGTTCTTACTAATTTCTTTCCAGGTTTCAGATGTCTCACAGGGCCTGTATTATGTACCAAAGTTAAAATATTGGTGGAACAGTATTTCAATAGTGGAATATGAAATCTTGTAGTCATGAGGATCATGTCTTTTTCATGTATGAATCTGTAACTCAACTGTTTGCCACTTTAATCTCTTTCGCTATTTTCCTTTTTTTTTGTTTTAATATGCACACCAACCCACACACCAACCCAGATGGTATGTGAGGTGCTAGTTTCCTTGCTGTAACTGGAATTTGACTGCACATGTATCTTTTATTCTTTCTTTGGCTTCTCTGTGTATTTTAAAAACAGCCTGTCCTTGCTTGTAAAAGCTAGGGGTTAAATTCCATTTTGGGAACTCTGGGCCAGCACGCAACAGAGACAATACTAGTTGTGGCTGGACCACATGTGCTTTTCCACAGCTTACTGTTCCCAATGCTCACCACATCCTCTGTCAAAATAATCCATGTTGTCTAAAAGTCCCTATATAACCTGCTCAAACTAACCTACCTCTTCCTGATTGGAGTGCATTAAAAATCAGGGCCAGAAAGAGTGGATGTACAGGAATCTCCTGCAGTAAGGAAGAGATAGCTGTGAGCAGCTGAAGAGTCAGAGACAGAAGACAGAGAACCTGTCATGAAAGTGTTTTGAAGAAAGTAGAATTCATGTGGTACAAAGTGCAATGGCTGTCCCTGCAGTGAAATCCTGCCGTGAGTGCAGCTTCTCATCCTATCCTGTGATCAGGCCAGTGCTGGGACTGGTGGCCTGAGCTATTTCTAGAGCAACAAAGCTGGTGAGGAGGCTGGAGAACAGGCCTTATGAGGAGCAGCTGAGAGAGCTGGGGTTGTTTAGCCTGGAGAAGAGGAGGCTGAGGGGAGGCTTTATTACTCTCTACAACTACCTGAAGGGAGGTTGTGGAGAGGAGAGTGCTGACCTCTTCTCCCAAGTGACAGGGGACAGGACGAGAGGGAATGGCCTCAAGCCAGGACGAGAGGGAATGGCCTCAAGCTCCACCAGGGGAGATTTAGGCTGAACATTAGGAAACAATTTTTCACAGAAAGGGTCACTGGGCACTAGAACAGGCTGCCCAGGGAGGTGGTTGAGTTACCTTCCCGGGAGGTATGTAAGGGATGGGTGGGTGAGGCACTGAGGGGGCATGGTATTTGATAGGAATGGTTGGACTCGATGGTCCGATGGGTCTTTTCCAACCTGATGATTCTATGATTCTATGATTCAATGTATCTGCTGGCAATGAACTACCAGGACTCAGCTGGTTTATATTTGTTCATAAGGCAAAGTGTAGTGTCACACTGGCATTCAAAACTCCTCTGCTTTAGAGTAATGAGTAGACTAGCCAAGCTACCCCAGGAAGGTCTGGTTACTTCAGTGATCACCTCTTTTATTAACAAGAGATGATTAAAATGTGATTAGGGGTGCAACTTAAACTCTGGGACATAATCCACTGCTATGTAAGCAACAGGGAAAACAGGAGATTTCTTTGTAGTCTAGTATGGCAACCGAGTTCACCCATCATCTGGAATAATGAGTCACACCATATGGAGTAACTCCATCTGTTTTCTCAAAAGTCTGTAATGACCAGAATGTCTAAATTGTGATTACTTTTCACAAGCAGTTTTTTCCTCATTCATCAGATAGTAAATAAAAGTTTCATTCTTTTCTAACATACTCAATGTCCTCCTCCTTGAAAACAGGAAATATAGGCCGTTAACAATTAGTATCTTTCCTTGACAGTGTAGCTTACCTTCATTATGAAATATATGCTTCTACAATTTCATATCAGAGTATTGTGTATTTCTGGTAAAATACTTATAACAAAATAGCAAACAATGGATGCAAAAGGTCAATAGAAGATCAAGGAGAAACATAAAAAGCAAACAGGTAAATGGTCAATTTGGGTGTGTTGGTATGCCAAGACACTTCTTGTGTCTGTGCCTGCATGTGCTTATACACAGATACCCACAGTGTGGGTGACTGATAGTTCTATCAAGCATCTTCAGATATTTCATCCATTTTGGGCATGATACCACCTGGAAAGAGAAGACCTTCCAAGCTACCTGTTTACCTTTTTTGATGTCCTATATGACAATTGTTATAACCTATCTTAATTCCTTTTACACTTCCATGTTGAGCAACTGGGGCTACAGAGGAAGCCTGGCCAATGATGATTCTTTCTTCAAGGAAAACCCAAACCATTAAAACATTCTTTAATACGACATGTAAGTCTATCAGCATTTGTTACAGGGGGAACTTCATGTCACAATCTGATTATAATAATTATGGAAAGCTGTGAAGTCCAGGTCACTTAGGGGCAAATCCAACAAATTATGCACTGTTATTTCAACAGTTCTGCTGAGCTAATTAAAACTGTGCTGTAGTTATGGCAACTAAACCTATTGTTAAATAATTTCCAAGGAATTGGAAGCAGGTCTGAGGCTATCAAGGGCCTGTCTGAACATGAAGGAAGAATAAGTTATACATTTCCAAACGACAAGACTGATAGATTTTTTTTTTTTGTCCTTTCACAATTTGGAATTTGCAATTTTCTTACCCTAGTACTAGCTATTGAAAGAAAATGGTAACAGTCTGACAGCCCTATGGAGAAATGCCTTTCTGTGCAATCTTCAGTTACTGCTAGAAGATAATCAGCAATTCTACCTCTAGCATTTCCGAATTCCTTATGATAAATCCAGGAATCAATTCTTATGTTCATCTGTTTAACTTCGGATGCAAAACAGGCCTGAAAGTTTCTGTCAGTTGATATTCATCTAGTTACTTTTAGTACTGAAAACTATTGGAAAATACATAATATATAAGCTTTCATATGAAGAATAATAGGACTATGCTGTTGCTGATAGAAATGAGAATTCATTTTTGTCTGGACTATAATGACGGAATTAACCTGATAAGGGAGTTGAAGCATTTTTTTATCTACCATGCAATCAATCAGAAGAGTATATGTTGAAAATACTCCCTTTCTGCATTTGGAGGAAAAGACAAATAATGTATTTTTTCCATATGATGACTATTATTTTTTGTAACTTCCAGCTGTACATAGATACATTATTAAACAAGTCCTATTATAGCTTTTTATCTGTAAATTAGAGTTTTACAGATAATTTCGGTCTTAGATCTTTTGAAGACATACCTATCATCTGCTTGTGTTCCTTTGTAATAAGTCTGAGAAACCATGAAAATTTTCAGGAATTGCAATAAAATTACTGTTTACGATGATAGTTTTAAAAAGAGAAAGGGAAGACCCATCTTATTCTAGGTATATTTACTTAATTCTTAAAGAAGTAGCTGGATATCTGACAGGGCAAATAATTATGTTCAATGGTGAATAATGCTCAATAAACAATCACAAGTATGTTGAGTCATCTAACTAAGATGTTCTTATCAAAATAACTTAATCCACTTGTTTTAATGAGATTATAATTTTGATCAAAATCAGTGTTACACTGTATCAGACCTCTGTAATATATCACTTTGTGTCATATAATGACACATTAAGTAAAAAATCTTGAAAAACAGAAGATAATTAAAAGGTAGAAGGAGTGGATCAAAATGTAGTGTGCAATGTGGAGCTGTTCTTTGTCAATGACTACTGAAGCAAGACCCCTTGGGAGTCACAGTTTGGCCTCATTGACTCAGTTCTTACTAGATATTTACCTAGGCCTGTATCTACTTGCAGACTGCCAGACTGCATGACCTTGGACAAAATATTATGGTACAATCCAGAGGATACAAGCTAAATACAAATAAAATCAAATTAGATATGTAGACACAATAGTTAAGAATGTGGACAGTCTGTTACTGGAACCAGTTCCCTAAATGTACAGTGGATGCATCTTTAATATTTTTAAATAAATGCTTGGTATTTTTCTAAAATAAGTCGAGCAGGTCATCTAGTGGGAATCAGACCAAAGAGCCATGCATGAGGAAAGATATAACACCTCACTAATCTTCTAGTGACAGTTTTTCCACCAGTGGCATCTATATGTTGTGTTCCGTGCTTGTATGAGTCTCAGAGTTTGCTTGAAATATCTATTATTTTTAGATAAGACTTCACAGACCATTTTTCCCCTAGAGTTTTATTTTCTTTTATTTTTAAACTTCCAAGCAAAACCATTGAAAAAAACCCAATATTTTCTAGAGCATAAATATTTCTAGAATTATTTATTATCTTAGATACTGAAAAAAATAGTACAGAATATACACTGATGACAAATATTGAGTGTTAGTTTCAATTTGGCTACATCATAAGTGTTGCTGGTATTTTTTGTAAGGCAGAATCCAGTGAGAACTGCTTTTTTAACCTCTACTGGTATCTGGAAGCAAAAGAAAGTTATGTTGCATACTGCTACTTTTTATTGCAGATGACTGCTGTTGATACTTGCTATAAGAAACAAATATTGGTGAAGGCAAGATTTTGAAAACCAAAATAAGACATTGGGCAAAGGTTGTTGCAAAATCTTTCATCTTTGAAAGCACCCACTGAATCACTGAACACAGTAATGAACAACATACAAGATGGGTATTTGTGTACTTCTGAATTCACATCTGCTTAGAACTAGAAGTGACAATTCTCAGGTCAGTCCATTGACTTCCTCCCAAACATATTATTTAATAAAATGAGAAATAATATTATCTTCACATATGCAATGTGCAAATATTTGATGACTGTTATACCAGTCTAAAGCATGGATTTTTTTTCTTTAGAAAAGCCAAAACCTCTATTTCAAACAACCAGACATTAACCATAATAACAGAATATTAAAATTTGTTGCTAAGTTTTCAAAAATGAAGACACAGGTAGTCAGGTATGCCTGTTAAGTCTTAATTTTGACCCCTTGTGAATATGCATTATTAAACAATTTTTAATATTCTTACAGTGTACTGTACCTTGAATTTGAATTTGTGTTTTCTGGAGGTAATTTAAACGCTTGAAAGAAACCTATGAAAAGCTGTTTGCTAAGTAATGCCACATTCTAATTTTAAAATTATGTGTCTTAATTATGCCATTAGAGTATATACATGTAATTAGACAACATGGATATTTAATTTTGTGTTGATTATCATGTGCAATTATGTACTGAATAATCTTAGGAAATTGTGGCCAAAATTGGCACCTGAGCAATTTGAAAGTTCTCAATCTTACACTGTGTGTTTCTTTGTAAGTATGAAATGTGTTAATATATTAATGTCTCACCTCATATCACGTTCTGTATAAACAATGGTGTGCAGTAAGCAGCATGGAGATAGACTATGGTTCCTCCTTATACTATATAGCAACTGTTCACAATCCAATGCTGCAATTTGCATTGCTTAGGCTCACCTGCTGTATCCTGAACACATCTTAACTGCGTGCTAGCTATTTTACACATTTCTATTTAGCAATCTTGCTATAATTCATATTCATTATCTTGATATTTGAAAGTAATTCCCCCTTAAAAATTTAGCCCAAGTAGTGGTGATACAAGTATCAAGGTATACATCAGTATTTGCTGAAAAACACTCAATCTGGTTCTGAAAATATTGTAAGTAAATATATCTTTGGACCTACATGAGAACTGAGAGATTCTCCTGTTTTACCAGTTCACATAAAACCAGAGGCAAATATTTCTTTGACCTTGGTTGAAGTGAAATGGAGGCATGATAATTAGAGTGTTAGGTTGTAGGACTATTTCAGGTCAAAAAACTTTCTTTCCTAGATAAATTTTTCTTTGAATTATTTTAGAACAAATACCAAAAATCAGTCCAGTTGGAAACAAGCTGTTTGGGATATGGCTTACATTTAGTGTAAACAATACAAATTGTCTTTAAAAGCAATGAATATTCTATTTGTATCCATTTAAAGTCTGCTTTATACTTTTGTACTAGTATAAAAGGGCCTTCAGGAATCCTTGAAGAAATTTTCAGAGTTGTTAGGGGAAAACACATTGTATTTACATTGGATTTCAGAACATATGAAACCAAACTTAATAGGCATTACCTTTAATCTTTTCTTCTCCAAGGTAAAATATAGGAAGAACAACACAAACTCAAAGCAGAGGTAAAATGGGTTTGGAATCAAAATGTTAATCAAGCAGTTAGTCAAGAACATTGTTTTAAACCTCTGTGTGAAAGTGTGTTTGTTTTTTTGCTCTAAATGATTATCTGAAAAGAACATGTAACTAAATGCAGAAGGTATGTGTCATGTCTGGTGTGATGCTGTAATGATATGTTCTAGCAATTATAGAACATTTATCTGAAGGCTTTTATCTGAGTGTATGATTTCATTCAATCTCATAAGAAAAGTTTCTAGTGGGTCAGGAGGCAAAGTTATTTCTTTCAGAAAGGCTTGCTTAGAAAATGAAAATGTGTTAAAACACATTTTTCCCTTCTCCTGCACTGAAAATGAGAAGCAAGTCTGCTTTTAAAAAAAAAAAAGTATAAATACCAGATGGCTTAAATTTGTTTTATGTGATAACATAAATAAAAAATTAAATGCTTTTTGGAGTTTGTTATACTTATTGAAGAATATTGAAAAACATCATTGAAAAGCAAGCATTTTATTCTGGATTTTTCATTGCTGCAAAAGATAAGGTGCATTAAAATAATACCCCTCCATTAGAATGCTGCACTTGTTTCTCCCTGTAAAAATTCTGTAAATCACCAAAAAACAATAGCACTGAATCATAGGACCAATTCACAATTAGCTCACCATAATTTGAGCTGCAAGAGAAACTCAAAATTTTTTCTACATATGTAAATAAAAAATGCTGTCTTTTTGAGGTAGCTGTGTCAGGCCAATTATATCAGATACATTCCATCTTTGTTTATTATTTTGCACTTAGCTTGCAGCCACTAGAGATTTTTTAAATGAATATAATATTATCTATTTTTTTAATTGGTATTTATTATTTTTTAACATTGTTAAAGAGTAGCTTTTATGCCCACCTGAGGTGACTGCATTTTAGTAAAACGTGAGAAGTTTATTAAGTAAGCTGTATATTAGTTATTTTACATTCCTTGTAGACAGAATGTATACTGTGCTCCAAGTATTGTTTATGAATAATATATAGTATGAAAATAAGTTAATACTCAGTTAACCTAAATGTATGTTATTGTAAAAATTTACATAGATTACTAGTATACCTTTTAGCACCTACATTTTTAAAGTATTTGCATGTTTAAACCACTTCCTCTTCTTCCCATAATCTCCCATAATTTTGTTGCTGCTGCTGTTCGATGCTGAAAAAACCCAACCCCAAACAACCTGCTTCTGAATTATGGAACTTAATTTCCAATTAAAACCATGTCAGGTCATGTCAGATGGTGCAGATACCTCTCTCTGTGTTACCTGTTAGGCTATCTATACTTATTATAGATGTATATGTAAATGTAAAATGTGTATTCTAACATATTCTGCACATAAAAGGGCAAGTTGAGTGTATTTGTAATGATTCGATCATGAAATGCCCATGAAACACTCAGCAATATATGAGAGTAGCCTGTGAATGCTCATTATCAAATATTTAGAGAGGTCTGGTGAAATTGAAAAGAACTGAGAACTGATCCCACCAAGGCTAAGAAGAATTCCAGTTCAACCCCTGTCTAAAACAAGACCAAAATCTCTTTGTAGATATGATTCTTAGTCAGAAATTAGTGAAACGTTCTACCTGATCACAAGATTAAAATAAATGATTCATTTTACGTACCTATATACAACTAACATGACCTAACATGTTAGAAAATAATAAATGCAGTTTTGTAAGTCATTATGTTAGAGCACAGATTTGGAATTTCAGATGCTCACTTTGTGTTTTACTTGGCTCAGACAGCTTTGCTTTAAAGTCTTGTGCCATGGTGGAATGATAATTGGGCGTTGATGAAAAACATCAGTCATCATTTTATTGTGATTTGAGTTACATATCTTTTAAAGTTGAGTGGCAAGATGTTGTGAAATAAACCGTATGGGTTTGGTGACTGCATTTGAAAGGCTCCTTCATTTCCAGTCCAAGTGTGAATAATTCCTTAAATCAATCGAGATTATTGAAACTCTATAATTACCTGAGTTTTGAAGAGTTTGTCAGTAAGAAAAAAATATTCTGACTCTTTTCCAGTACATATCTCTTTGTGTTCCATATCCTCCTTGATCATTCTAACCCTTACCATAGATATTTTTCCACTATTCCTGTTGGGACAAGCCAGCTTGATTTTGATGTTTTGTTTAGCCAAATCATTCAGTGGAAGTGTTGTGTTAACATTAATTTAAATGATTCATCTGCAAAAGAATTATAATAAAGACAAAACTGTCCAAAGTTTCATTGATCTTTGGTTTATTTCTGTCAATTACTTCAGAACATTGGAAGGAAATTAATCTCTGCCCATGGTTGAAAACAATTATCTCATTACTTAAGAGAGATTATATGAAGTTGAAACTGCTTTATATATGAAACTGGTTTGATTATTACTTCCATGATAACCAACCATTAAGATCGCAAGTGGTTGGTTGATCACAAGGACAGGTCTGAGGCTTGTCAGAGTTACTTTGATAACTCAGAAAGTGTGGCACAAACATAAGTCTTACAAACAATTGCTACAATTGATGTCATTCATATGCAGTGCAGCTGGTGTGGCCATGTATATTTTCATAGAGAAATACAGATGATGCTATAGAGGCCTTAATCCCTGGAGATGCTTTTCATCTAACTGATCCTTGAGATCTTTTCCTGCTTTGATATTGAGACGGTGAGGAACACAGGTCAAAAATGTATAAAAATTCTGGCTTTTTCCTGTTAATATGTGTAAGCATCAGAGCACGAAAGTTACTGATAAGAAGTTCTTTCACTTCAGTGTACAGAAACAAACTGTGGTATTCTTTACTCCAGCTTTTTCATATCCAGGACGTTAAATTTTTTGAGGATCTTAGTGGAAAACAGCCAGTGATCAGAAGTTTCTGACATTAGGATGTGATTTCTTAGGTCAAGAAGGTCATACATATGTCATTATTTTAAACTGACATTTGTATGTCAGAAGGTGTAAGAAGGTATGGAGCTGAGGAAATTTGTTTCATGAAGAATTTAAGTGTGAGGAGGAGGAATTTTCACCTTAGGCTTTTGTTCTTTGGTGTTCTTACACTACAGAAACTCGGCTGATGTGTGAAAATGAGTCAGAAAGTTTATGACTAGGGAGCTTGGCTGATCAAGGTCAAAGGACAGAGAGCTCAATAATGTAGCAAATTAACTGTAGAAGTGTGTCGCAACTGATATAACAAAAATACATTTGAAGAAGATGTCGAGAAAGTAGTGAATAGTAAAAGAATTATACAGGAGGAATCTTCCCCTTTTTACTCTTTACTACAAAATGGCTAGGATATTCACCTTCCTTTCTCTTCCCCTTGTCATCTGTCTTTCCTTGTTCTCACTAAAACAAATCTTCCTCTTTGATTACAGTGTCCTTGGTTTTCCCCTTTGAAAATACATGCCTGGAAATGCATAGTGCAGACTGTTGGCTACAGCCTCTCACTTATTTTGGCTACAGAAACTACTGTTATTTTTTACATTCCGCTGCCTCTTTCCCCCTAATGAACACAAACCACTTTGAAATTATGAAATTAATTAATGATGCCATAAGACTTCTGCCTAATTTTGCTTTATTAAGAGTTTAGACTAATTTCACCTTGGGTCAGATGCTGAAGTTATCTGTCATGTAAGTCAAGCTCTCAGCTTTAAAAATCCAAGAATCATCTGCTGGGGGGTGGGGATCAAAACCAAACAAAAAAGCCCCCTTGTACAATGTTTACAAACAAACAAATAAAAATGAGGTTCAGCTTCTGGTATTCATATATTACTTCAATTTTCCCCAGCTGCCTCTATCCTTGCCTGCATACATGAGAGAGGCCGTGCATAGCGCCATGTTCTCCGTCCTTTAGAAATCCATCAAACTGAATACTATCAAGGACAATTGCCTAACATCTTCAGAATGATTAACAGGCAGTTCTCAGTTGCTTCAGACCAGCTTTTCAGAAGAGCTCAGTTCTTGCTTAACCTCAACTAAAGATAAGATTTTGAACAGTGCCAAGAAACAAGAAACTGTGATTGACTAGGCTATCAAAAATGCTTGCCAAGGTCTAAACTTTTCATATAAAGGCCACTAAATCTGATCCTAAACAGAAGATGAGCTTGTGTTGAGTACATGTTTCTAAGTATTCTAGCTTTCATAAATATGTTGACCTACAAGTTTTCACTGACAAAACCAAGGAATTTATTCATTAAGAATAAGTCCTAACTTTGAATACTAGGCTCACTTCCATGTCTTGGCATGAACTTGAAATTTTAACTTGAAAATAATTTCATATCTATTCTCTAGAGGTGTAAGTGTATAGTTTCTATGCCTAGGCATGCTAAGCCTTGGCAATTCTGTTTTTATTTATCTGGACTGGGTTTTATTGTATTCATTTAAGTCATATTATCCTGCTTGTATATTGCATGTAGTTTGTTTTATCAAGTGCGATATTAAACTGGGCTAGCAGAGGCATGATTTCTATTACTTCCTTAGTATGAAAGAGGAATATAGGGAGACCTAAACAAACCCACTAATTGTGGTTTGTTGCAGTGACATTACAGATCATCATAATGACCTCTAGAAGGATTTGCTGTGTTTTACCCAATAATCATTATACACTTGTTACACTTATCTTTTAATGCTATAAATAGTAAAGGATTAGTCACTTGCTCTGAAGCATAATTTTAAAAGGATTTTAGGACTGAAATTTAGTCAGTAAAAGAAGATTCTAAAAATATCACTCAGGTTTTAAGAAATACTGCTGGTTTTACAAAGTCTGAGCAAGTGACATCTCTGTGCTTTCCAATATATAACAAAACAAGCTAAATATACACAAACTTTTCCCATATCTTCTTAAGCAATCTTCCCTTTCTTGAAAAATAACCTCATAGCAAAAAGGTAAGCCTGAAAAGACATGGTAGAGGGAGCAGGGGAAAAAACTGTTCAAGAAACACTTGCTTCTGTGTACTCATGCCTGCTTGGCCTGTCTACCTATCTGTAAACACAGTCAAAATACCCCAAGGTATTAAAACCCAATGTGTCAGCAAATACTAGGAATCAGGTGTTTAGTGCTCTGGATGTGTGGATGCTTGAGATATTGCCAGGCACCACTGAACAGCTTTCATCCAGGCATGGTTTATGATGTGACAAAATATGCTGATTAAGAACAATGGTGGAAACCACATAATAAATAGAATCTCTCTCAGCTGGGCTTCATTCTGATGTAATTCTCATCTCCCATGACAGCAAGGTTATCTTAAAGCACCTTTCTTTTCACTGTGAATGGTTCAGCCTGCATAAACTGTTAGCATTGATCTTACAGTTGGGGTTTGAGAATTTACTCTGCAGGAGTCATAAGAAACTTTTGTACTTCCCTTAACTAAGGAAAGATTTCCAGGCAGCTGCAAACACCTCCTCACAGTTCTTCATTATCTACAGCTTCACAGGCAATCTTCACTTCCCCAGACTCTTTGGAGTTTGTTGCTCTTGCCCTCCATACACATACTTAGTATTTGCAAGGGTTCTGAAAACATCTTCCTCAGCTTCCTCTTTAAGCTATAAGGAACAGCTGTCTGCAACCAAATGTCCATGCCTGGGTCTACTTGAGCATCATGGAAGGAACGAGGGGAAATGAAAAGTTTGTGAGCAAGTGTCAAGAAAACTTTTAACAACTAATGTGTGAATGAAGTTATGGAGATACTGAGCACAAACTGCTGTCATTCTAAAGTGATTTATACCCTCTTTGAGATAAAAATCATTGTATATTTCTCTTTTTCTTGTGCTCTTCCCTTGGTGTCTTCTATTAGCTGAAGCATCAGAAAAGGAAATAAAAACTATATCTGAAAATACTATAAATTTTTCCAAGGATCAAGGGAAAGACCACAGAACTGAGAATGCAAATGGATGTGACAGACAGCTAAATGGAAAGAAGGATGAAAAAGAGATTTGTAGATTCGTGAGGGAGCAACATTGATCAGACCAAGTGACCTTTGCTGGACACAGCATTGCAGGTTAGATAGAGTTTAGATATAACTTAGTATATCCATTCTTCTGGAAAAGCTGTTTATAAAACTTGTTTATACATTTATGTGGCACATATTTTTCTGAAACATTTTTCATATTGAGAGGAGCTTTGATGTATAGAACCTCATTTGCTTATTTAAAAGCAATGTGTTGGTTCAGTACTCATTGCAAAGTACTTGACACAGACATATCCTCACTTGCTAATTCTGCTACAACAGTGTTACTGCTGGGAAAAGAGTCAAACACTAACAGTAACACCTTAAACCACAGAGAACAGTCACCTGTGATCACTTGTGAAAACCCTAACACATGTGGAGGTAACTACAACCCATCACGAATAATTTGCAGAGCTCTATTCTAACTGTGTGCTCTGCCTCTGGGCAAAAATATATTTCATCTGGGGGCAACTGAGAAGAAATCTAAGGGAACAATAAGAGGTGCAGAAAACAGAGTTTTTCCCAAGTTTTGTAGACAATGTGAAGAAAGTAAGAGTTTTCTAGCTTGATGAAGTCAGGAGGGAGTCATGTGTATGTGTGAAAATTTTTAAAAACAGCTGCAAGAGGAAAGGAAACCAACAGTTCTCTGCAACCTGCACAGGCATGGAAAAGCAATGGGCTTACATATTAGCAAGAACTCTTGAGAACAGAGACAGGGGGATAGGGATGGGACACTTTATCTTGTGGTACAGGAGTAGATTTTCTGGAGGTGTTGTGAATTCTTCATCACTGGATATCCTTAAAGGCAGACTGCACCACTTTCTACTCAGAATATTTTATACATAGTTCATCCCTAAGTTTAGGTCTATACTTATGAATGTTACATGGGGTGAAAGATGTAAGTAGTCTACATGACTTGGTTACATCATGCTTGAGTCCTTTTTTTTTGGTTTCTTTTTTTTTGAGGGGGAGTGGTGTATTTTTTTCTATTTGGTAGTTTTTTTTAAGCAATAAAACTGTCAGGGATTAAAAAAATCAGAAAAATTATTAGAGTAGTGAGTACAATTTTTCCTGATGTTTACTTTGAAGGCCTTTGCTAGATTCCAGAAATGACTGAAATGCAGCTAGATTGACATAGAAAATTCAACTTTTACCCACTAGTGGGTGAATAGTTTTGAGGATACTAGCATTCAGTATTCAGAACGAGATGATAATGTGATGCTTGTGTAATGAAATGTTTATATTTGGAGTCATTCACAGAATAAGAAACTATTCCTGCTGTCAAGTGTATTACTTCTTCAGCCTACTGTATATATAGTAAGTAGACTTGGATTCATAAATTGTGCAATTATAGAATAGTTTGAGTTGGAAGAGACATTTAAAGATCACCTAGTCCACATGCCCCCAGCAATGGGGAGGGATATGTTCCAATAGATCAGGTTGCTCGGAGCCCTACCTCCAACCTGGCCTTGACTGTTTCGAGGAATGGGGCATCTACCACCTCCCTGGGCAATCTCTTCCAGTGTTTCACTATCACTGTTAAAAATCTCTTCTTTATCTAGTCTAAATCTACCCTCTTTTAGTTTAAAATCATTACCCCTTGTCCTACCTCAATGGGCCCTGCTAAACAGCTTTTCTTATAAGCCTCCTTTAAGTACTGGAAGACTGTAATAAGGTCTTCCCAGAGCTATCTCTTCTCTAGGCTGAACCCCAAACTTTTCTCATTGGAGAGCTGTTCCATCCCTTTGATCATTTTTGTGGCCCTCCTCTTGTCCCACTTCAACAGATCCATGTCTCTGCTGTGCTGAGGGCTCCAGAGCTGGATGCAGTCCTCCAGGTGAGTTCTCACCGCAGTGGAGTAGAAGGGCAGAATGACCTCTCTCAGCTTGCTGGCCTTGCTTTTTCGATGCAGCCCAGGATACAATTGTCTTCTGGGCTCTGAGCACATATTGCTGTGTCAGGCAAGACTTGTACTTGTTTAAGTTCTTTTGAATAACCTCCCTGTCCATCATGTGCCTTAGCATAGCTTGTGGGAAGATCTGTTCCATGATCTTCCCAGGCACCAATGTGAGACTGACAAGTAAGTAGTTCCTTCTTTCTATCTTTTTTAAAAATGAGTGAAATGTTTCCCTTTTGCCAGTCACCAGGGTCTTCCCCTGACTGCCATGACTTCTCAGTTATCATGGAGAATGACTTAGCAACTACATCAGCCAATTCCCCCAGGAGTCTGGGACTCATGTTGTCCCATAGGCTTATGTATGTTCAAGTTCCTTAGGTGATCTTGAACTTGATCTTCTCTTAGAATGGGAGAGACTTAACTCCCGCAGTCCCCATCTTGCAGTCCCTCCACTTGAGAGGTGTGGGAAGGGAGATTGCCTGTGAAGATTGAGGCAAAAAATGTTGTTGAGCACCTCAGACTTCTCCTTGTTCATTGTTACCAATTTTCAGTTGTGTTCATCAGTGAGAGTATACTTTCTCTGATCTTTCTTTTCTGGCTGACATACCTGTAGAAGCCCTTCTACCTATGGAAGCCCTTCTAAATTATTCGGACATCCTATACTTTCAGATGAAAAAAGACAATTATGCCAGTTGGTCTGAGTTTCTGTATGAAGCATAACAAAAACTTTCACCATGTAGTTTACTTCACATAGCATAGATTTTCCTGTTGAAGTACGGTATCTTAGAAAATTATCAAAATCAGATTTTATGTTTCATATGACAGATAAAATACTACCTCATACTCTACTGTAATTTACTAGACATATATCACCCTTTTAGTTAAAGATGTACAGTACTGAGTAAGGCTTTACAGCAACAACACTTGATCTTATTGTGGGTTCATTGCCTTGTAAAGCCAATATAAGCCAAACAAACTTCTTCCTCAAGTATAGACTCTAAGTACCAAAGCCAATGAACAGTATTAGAACTAAATTACATCTCATCTTCCACCTGGATTCATGTTCCATGTCATCACTAGTACATAATCCCTTGTGACTATTGTTGGGTTTTTTCTCTATTTGATAGTCTTCAAGGAGAAGTATGTTCAACTATTTAAATATCTTAAAAATAAGAATGACAAGTCCTGCTTAAATAAACAACAGATGTTCAGGTATACCTTGGGGTGAATACCTCAGTCAGAGTAATCATTATCACATAATATGTAACCAAATTATCTTCATCTGTTCCTGCGGTATATTCCCAGGAAACATGGGCAACATATTTCATTCTACCAGGAGATGACTGGGATCAAGGTACACTCATCAAATCTTCACATTCTCTTTTTGAAGAAATGAAACATACATAAACATCTCTAAAACAACCAAAACTAAACAGTATGGACAGCATATGAAATAAATTTCAGCATAATTTTACAATAATTTTCTCTACTACTACAAAGAGGATCTTAAAATGGTACATCCAGATGGCAATTTTTGAAAAGCAACTTGCCAAAAAGTGTGAGGATCTTCAGGATCCATGAGTGTGTATTCAGAATATTTGACATAATAATCTTTATTGTGAAATCCAGATACAACTTGCCTTGGAATCCTGAATAAGCTTCAAGATTTTGCCTTCCTTTCCCTCATTACATTTCTCTTTCTATTTTAGAATCTCAAGACTTAAATATTTTTTTACATAGCTCTGTGCTGTTTAATACCGGGTTCACATGAAGACAATATTATACTAGAAAAAGTACAAGTTTCTGGCCAGTGAATCCCACACAATTTTTTGTGCATTTATCACCAAACCCTTGAATTTGCCTTCTTTGTGTTGTTCCTCTTTATGCAGAAAAAAAAAAGTGCATGCTTTAATAGTCAAATGTTTCTTATACCTCTTATGACACAATGGTTTGGTAGTTAGATGGAAAAATAGTTTGCAGCAGAAAGGCAGCAGGTGCAAGACTGCTTGGACTCATTAGAACAATACAGGCATTCTTTCTTAAGGATAAGTCATCATATTCCTGGAAGAAAATCTGTGAGTGGGAAAATTAGAGTGGGCAGAGTTACCATTGTGGTCCTTTTGGCCTTGACATCAAATTCTGCATTCCAGGGAACTCTCCTCTGCTTTCCATTCTTCTGAGAATCAAAAGAGACCATATACTTTGCATTGTCCTCAGAAAACACATGGCAATGACTGTGATCAAACACAGCATGCCTGAGAGTTTCAGGCAGTTATATGCAAGAGGAAATCAATCATTTTTCATTTCCCTTTACAAGTGACTGATGTATTTTTGAGTTTCTTTGGCCAGATCTTAGTTTGAAACTGCAGTAAATGGACATTTGTATGAAATATCATAGATTAAAATTCAGAAAAGGCGCAAGGAATCTTAGTTGGCTGGCCATGATTAGTATCCATCCATATGCCACAGCTCAAACTGTTTGTCAGATGTTGGGTCAAAAATACATTCTCTTTTTGCACTCTACAATGGCCTATGGGATTTTGTTATTGTTTCATTGTTTTGTGTTTGATATTGAAGAGAAGAGGTTGTTTATTTACTTGTGATTTTCCTTTCCTTTGTGGCATCACTTATTATTCATCTTGCTAAGATCATCAGAATATCTTTTATTCATCCTTGCCACTCAGAACCCTCAGGCTCTGCTGGAAACTGGGTCTTTCCTTTTTGCTGCTGTGGGAGAGCAATTGTTTCAGCCCTCAAAAGCTGAAATTTTATTTTTTTAAACTCAATTTGTTGGCCTTAGTATAATACCTGGCTGAAATTTATGATTAAGAGACTGTGAATACAGGACGTTGGAATGCATGATCTAAAGGTCTTAACCGCTCTTAAAACTTGCAGACTAGAAAAGCCACTAACAATTATATGGACAGTGTCTCTTAGAAATGCCTTTCTTTTCTGTATTTATGTTGTACCTCAGTTATTTTGGTAAAAAGAAGAATAAAAAATACACTGTGTATGAAAGCTCTGAAAATATAGATGATACAAAGAGTTTCAAAGAACTTGTTTCACTTATTCTTTAGGACACACGTGAAATCTGTCAGCAATTTAATAGCCACCCTGCTTTCACATGCTTTGTCTGTACAACACATGCATTATAAAATATTTGTATATGGAACCCTAAAATGTCATATCTGTACAATCTTTTTCCCTCATTGGTTACTCAATTTTATAGTCTCCTATTTATATTAAATTTAGCTGGCAAAAACATGCTACAATATTTGTTACTGTATTTTCATCTGTGGCATGAAAAAACAATAACACATCTTCAATAAAATGATCAAGTATATTCAAGAGAAAGAAGCTCACTGCCTGTTTAGGAGTTGAAACCACTTTGTGCTCCGAGGCCAGAAAATATCAGGATTCATACCCCTTAGAGATAGGAACTTATGCAATGGACTGTACTTGCCTACTTTCTCCAGTACTATAGGGTTTGTATTTGCTCATATTTATTACTATACAGTATTCCCCAATACCATACAACCTGAGCAAATAAGATTGGGCAATTTGAAATAATTAAGAGTGTCTTGGTAAAGCTTTGTGTTATTTAAATGAACAACAAAAGCACTGAATAAAATATACACAATTTTTTTTTCTCAGCTAAGGGTATAGTTCCAACCTGTACAAAGCACAAAACACTGGTTAAGAACCTATGAACTGAACGTGTCTCTCTAAGCAAAATATGAAATTGTGCACTCAATAAATATAGAAATAAAATTAATTTTATTTCATTTTATTGCTGTAAAAGGTGTGAGTACCTACATTCAATATACAAAATATTAATTCCTATTCAAACACACATATATATGTAACTCATAGTAATAACAGATATTTTCCTGTTGGACTTATAATTCATTTCAGCACTCTAAGTGTCTCTTTTAAAGAAGCAAAATATGCTGCAGCTGTGTATAGTCATAAAAGGTCTTAGTTAAGTATATTTCCATGAGTGACTATTTTATTCTGAACAATTTTTGTAGCTAAAACTTCTCAAAGAGTGAAAAGAATACTCAATCCACTTTGTTCTTTAGATCACTTTAGAGCCAGGAAGTAGAAATGCAGAATGATAAACTTTCTGGAATTGAAAAAGTTGCATAAATACAGCAAAGACGTTTTTTGGGTTTTATTTTACTTTCTCAGTCTTGATGTTTTCTGAAATGACCATGTCATTAAAACCTGTCAAGTGAGAGACTGCAGACTATGTAGTGGCCTTGATTAGATTTAGTACTATTCTACAACTCACAGGTACATTATTTTGAACATATATTTATTTTCAGTTCTCTCCACAGCAGCAAGAAAAAGAAAATATCAGTGTGAGAGACTGTGCAGCATGAATTACTGGCAATATATTGATAAGTCAAAATATTCAATTTGCTGTAGCCAAGGTGAATTTAATTTGGGGGGGCTACATTCAATTTATACTTTGTTATATTGTTCCTTCCCTGATAGATAATAAAGCTGTCTTTATTTAATTTTTAAGAAATACTTCAGATCTGTAGAAACATAACACTATCATCTGTTCTTTATCTGCACTGAGATCCCTTTATGCTTCTTTGGCTATAAATGTCACTTACAGCCTACATTGCCAAGGTGCTTTGATGGAAATTTGGGGGTAAGTGAGGATAAGGTCCATTTTGCCAGAAAGAGAGTGTAAAATGATGGTGAACTATGCAACCACACACCTCCACTTACTGACATACGTAGTCTAAATGTGCCTATAGAGAATCAAAACTAGTGGAATTTACAAGCTGGGAAAAAAAGAAAACTGTGTAAGGACGTAGAAATTAAAGCAAATTGACAACTTCCTTAACCCTTATACTGGTTATTTTTCCTGTTGCTACCTTCTCTTCTGAATACAGGTTACACCATCATATGCTAAGATTTATAAATTTTTATTCTCCTACCTATTTACCCCATCTTATACATTTATCTTTCAACCAAGATCACACTCTTAAATGTTTTTTTCCTTCCTTCCCCCTTTTCTAAACTACACTGACAACAGCTGCTTCACAGGATGTGTCTTCCCTCACTGTTTTGCTCCAGTGCCATGAAAGGTTTGTTTAATCTTTAGTAGAGATGGGGCTGTATGAGGCTTTTACTCTTTTCAGGGTAAGTTAATGGTTCCCTGCAGGACTACATAACTCTTCTTTACTTATACTAGGGATACTTTGATTCTACTAATACCCTGACACTGCACCTCTGGAGAAGATCTGTCTTTCTGCTTCTTGTTTAGTGTATGGGACTATACAAAAACGGAATGTGAAAAGGGATTTGAAATGCAGTTTTTAATTTTTGTGTTGCAAAAATTCTGAGACGTCTCAGATGATTCTTCTGAATTAGCTTTCTTATTGAAATCTGCAGTTTATTATACTGAGAAGGGATTCTAAAGAGCAAATAAAAAAGCCTCCGTGTAATGACTTAGTGTTTAGAGAATATAACTGCCACAAGACTGATTGCATGATATATTACTTCTTTCTTTGTGAGCCACAAAACAGGTAGAGGCATGGTAGACTAATCTGGTTTATATATTCAGCTGTAAGGCTAGACACTGCATCATTCTTTTCATAAAGCAGGGGCTGGAGGCATGTGGAGCCTGTAGCCATGACAACAATAAACCAGCTCCAGGTCTGAGCTGTAAGTAAGAAACTCGGCCTTGTCTCCATCCCTTCCTGCTCATGACCCAACTCTACTTGCTTTCTGGGGGGGGGGGGGCTGGGCGCTCATGAATGATCTATTGAGCAGGAGTACAGTATGGTGAAATGTGTCTACAACGAGTCTTTTAGCAGAATTTCCCACCGTTATAGTAACATGAACACAGCTTTCCTCTTGCTGGTGGTGACTTCAGCTCGAGCATGCAAAACCTCTTGGCAGCTGCTCTGCTTCATCGTATAAGTTTATTGCTGTATAGTAAACACTGGCGTTAAAAAGACAAAGATCTTGTCTACATCAGAACTCCCAGAAGCTGGTGAAGGGGCTGGAGAACAAATCTTATGAGAAGCAACTGAGAGAGCTGGGGTTGTTTAGCCTGGAGAAGAGGAGGCTGAGGGGAGACCTTATTACTCTCTACAACTACCTGAAGGGAGGTTGTGGAGAGGAGGGAGCTGGCCTCTTCTCCCAAGTGACAGGGGACAGGATGAGAGGGAATGGCCTCAAGCTCTGCCAGGGGAGATTTAGGCTTGAGATTAGGAAAAAATTCTTCACGGAGAGGGTGGTTAGGCATTGGAACGGTCTGCCCACGGAGGTGGTTGGGTCACCTTCCTGGAGGTGTTTAAGGTGAGGGTGGATGAGGTACTTAGGGGCATGATTTAGGGATTTGTGGGAATGGTTGGACTCGACGATCCGGTGGGTCTCTTCCAACCTGGTTATTCTGTAATTCTGTGATTCTGTGATTCCCATTGTTGCTAGCACTGATGGAGCTGCAGGAAAAGCAGTGAAAACCTATGACTTCAGCTGGAATCAATATAGATTGCAAATACGCAAAAGTCCTTGGATATCAGACCAAAATTGCCTAAGCTGACGTTTTATTGGCATGAGCAAGCAATATGAAAGCAATACAGGAACTTCTGATGTGTGCCATGTTAAAAATAGAGTATCTGTACAACTCACATGAAACGAGGGATAGTGATAAAAGAAAAAGTCAATTTCAGACAGATCTGTTTTCATACTGTAGTTCTTTGCTGCTGATGGTATGTAGTATGCCTTATCATTTCCCATGAAGACCCAGGTAAGCACAAAGTGCTAACATGTCCATATTCTTATATTCTCATTAGCATCAAAAGTCAGTTGGAAATATGTGAAGCACTTTAGGAATCACAAATGGCAGCAGCTGGCAAAAGAACAGGAAGAAACTCAAGGGAACTAATTGAGAATTTTATCCCATCATATTTTACTCCAAATGAGAATTTCTACAAATCCTATGTAGAATCACTGCAGTGCTTTCTGCATTCTTTCTTCCACAAAGATGAAAATCTTCTTGGTATTTTATACATCTGTTTTCTGTTTCTTTTGTATCACAGGAGATGTTAAAGTTCACATCATTTTGTTCGTGCTGTGCAAACTGATCTTGCTGGTAAGTATGACTATACCAGGATGTCTTTTGAAGAGGGTCTCAAAGCTATGAAAATCAAATAAGAAAGGTATATAATATTCCTGAGGACAAATGAAGATTAATTTAGCAATGGAGTTAATGAGATCTGTGATCACCTTTATCTGGATTGGGCTTTGCAATGACTGGGAACAATACTGAGGAGGAAGAGCTGTGGAAGAGCTGCATTTTTAACTGTTTTTTGAAGTGTTTTAAATCTGAGTCAGTTAATTAAGTTTCATTTCCATCTCATTTTGCAGTAATGGTGGTTTCTGATTTTAGATGCAATAAACTACAACAGTCTAATCCTGATTTTGGTACTGCTGGAATCATCACTGGATAATAGTATTCAGCAAGAAACACTTTTGACTGACTGCACATGCCAGTGGCTCATCCTACGTGTTTGTCTCACAAGACGATGGGGTCCCACTGGATCTTCAAAATCTGGCCTGCTCTTTTAGTATGCAGACCTTGTGAAATCATGAAGATTAGAAGTCTACTCACATATCTCATCTAATCATATACCACTGTTACTTTGAGGAACTTCTATAATCAGCTCCAAGAAATTTAATTGTTACAAGTTTATTAATTTTGGTGAGCAATTGTAAGATAAAATTTGTGCCACAGTCAGTGGCAGCAGGTCAGGCTTCAGATCTCAGTATTATTTTTCTGTACATTGCTCTTCTAGTTGTTAGAATAGATTTGTTCAGAAGAATTTAATGAACTTCCTGCTATTAATTTTGTCAAGGAATAATAAATAAGTCAAGTGGCTTTCATTTTAGTAAGGCAATGATTTCCATTCCTAATTTAGGAAAGGCATAGTTAGAATTTCAGAATGTTGAGGTTATGGATTTTTGTGTACAAACAAATAAATGTTGGGAAAACAAACAATGCACAACACGCCTTGCAACGACGCACCAAAGATGAAAACAATATTTGCTAACCCCACAGTCATTGTACAGTAGTTACTTAGCTGCATTTATTTTGATTAGGTAGCATACTCTATCTGATGTTTAATAAACTTTTTACCTGGCAAGAAATAAATATATTTGTTTTATAATTGAAACAAAGCAAACATTACATTTGACTTTTCTATCGCTATTTTTGAAATATTGCAAGCTTTCAATTGTAAACATGAACACATTAAGTACCAGTATTATACTTACTTGAAAAAAAATTTCTTTTAATTTACAAAAACAATCTACCTGTGCAAGCTAGTGTCAGCAATTCCAATCATAAAGATTTAATCTTTCACAAAAATAAGATAAAAAAACAAACTACAAAATCACTGCAAAAGGCACTTAATAATTTCTGTTGCTGGAAGTCAATTTTTCTTCTGGACATAAACAGGTTAAATGTGCTGGATATATCCAGTGTGAAGTATTTTAACTGGGCCTTTTTTTATAGCTTGTCTTCATAGCCTTGAAAAGATGCAGTTTGGAGAAGTCTGAGATTTTTGCCTTATTACCTCCAACACCAAACTAACACATGGCATCCAATTAAGATGTCCAGGAATGGCAGCTGGCAGTTAAAGAAGTGTACATTTAAAAATGACATCCAGTTATCTAACAGTAGCTTAGAAGAAAAGACTCACTGTAACTTTTAATTCTGTTTCTGAGTTTTGTATGCCTCTGCATGCATGTCTCCAGATTCAGACAGACCACCTAATACATAACACCTTCTCATTGTTTTTTAAAATATTATATTCTAGTAATGCTTTTCAAAATAGAAATTATCTTCCCGCCCAGCCCTGCCCCCCCCCCCCCCCCCCCCCCCCCCCGATGCAGCTGTACAAATGGTGATTTGTTAGAAAATCAACCCTGACAGTAAATGTACAAGAACAGACAGAACGAATGCTGGATGCGTGATGTCTGGCACATGTATACTGCTGAATGAATGAAAAGCCCCCTCAGACTTACTCCTTCATGTCAGCATCTTCCAAGGACACCTCAGGTGCTGTAGTCAAACAAAGGTCCCAGGACAGAAACCCTACAGAGAAGGGTTTGCCTTGAGACATCCCATGCTTACCTGCACATCCCATTTGAGGAGGGCACTGAAAAAGCTGAAAAAAAGAGGGATGCTCCTGGTCACTGTACTCCCCTATGGTCCTGTCCTGAAGCCCCCCGCACTCCAGTGGCACTGGAGAGCTGCTGGAGAGAAACCGTGGTGCTGTGCTGGGAAAAACTAACTTGTCCATGACAGGGAGAGCCAGAGGCAAACGCAAAAAATAGACAAGTTCATTTTGCTGTACATCAGTGTCTGGATTGTGGCAGAGGAACAAGAAGAGGAACCACCCACACACACATTTAGCACAATAATAATTCTAAGAACAAGTCTATTAAATAATTGAGCTATATCTAAGACAGATTTGAGGACAAGAAGCATGTTAAAATTGACTGTCTTTAGAGTCACGGGCAAAATAAAATGGTGGGATTTGCTGAAGGAATAAGAATATTAAACAAATAATAATCTTTATACCCAGTCTATCAATGAAACAACACCAGTGAAACAACAGGTTTCTGCTCATTAAATGGTACTATCTTTTAATGAAATTTAGATCAACATGCTAGCAAACATAGAAGAAAAATAGTAGATTAGCATGTTCTTTGAAACAGGAAATAATTTTAAATTTACACAATTTTATAAGAAGATATTACTTCATATGAAATAATTTTTTTTCATTATGTAGCTTACAAAAAAATCTTTACACCCAGGAGGATTCTGTGTGTTTATGTGTGCACACGCTTGTGTATAGGTATGTATTTGTTTACAAGATGAGAATGTTACAGTCTGTAAAAATATTTGTGCAGTTAAGTACTGTTCACTTGTAGGATAAAGGATAATAAAAACAAAGAAATATAAGTGATAGAATAACAAAACTAGTCCTCAGTTTCTAGGTTATAAAATATTTTCATGAGGAACTGCACAACATGAATGTATTATAGCCTATGAACTTTACAAAAAAATACCGAATTTTAAATGTATCCTTTTTGGCAGAATTAAATAATAGAATCTTTTTCTACAGTGTTGTCATTCAGGAACCTCCAAATGCTTTGTAACCATTAACTGAATTTCACAACGCTTCTCTGAGGCAGGTATTTGTGGATAAAAAGAGGATCAGAGTGACTAAATGATTTGTCAAAGTCACAAGAAGCCTTGACTTTCAGTGGTTTTGCTGACAAAAAGGAACAGGATGACTAAAGACGGCGGAAGCACAGCAAACATCTGTAGGTTTCAAGTTCAGGACCAGCCACAAGCAAGACAGAGTATGCATAAACTTCCTCAGCTAACTGGTAGTAAAACTACAACTGTCTTTTAAAAAGAAGCAGGTAATGTACAGTTAATACAGTTAATGTAATAGTCACGTCTTTCTCCTAAGTTGACACAAAGTTACTGAGGGCTTACGTTCAGATAAGCCAAGCAGAAGGAGGAAAATTTAACAGTCTCCCATAAATGCCTTGCTTTCAGCCCTCAGAGAATGTACCTGCTTTCATACAACACTGAAGAAATAAAAATTAATGGTCTTATGTACAAATACAGGTCTTTTTATTGGTCCAAGAGTGTCCAGAACTGTACGGAAAAATAAACAAGTATGCACTGGGCTTTCTGCACTGTGCCAGTTTGAATTATTAAGTGGTTATAGTGCATTTAACAATGGAGTTTCCCGGTGCTCATTGCTTAGAATGACCACTTTGTTCTCTGTCAGATATGGATAGTTTTTATAAAATATGTTCTTTCAAAGTACAAATCTCGATGAAGTATGGGATTTTATAGTTCACGGACACATGTTCCAGAAATCTGTACAGAAGTCGTATTTACTTGTGAATATTTATTCACAGTTACCTCCAAAAAGCTCTGCAGTTTACTAATTGCTTGCCTTTATGTACCCTTTATGTACTTGCCATCCTTTTTGCTCCCTTCTATTACTCTACTGTGTTCCTATTATAGCTGTTGTGGGATACTGCAGCTTTCTACATTGGCTTTAACTTTATTCACATTCTTATTTAGTCTTGAGCTGATAGTGGAGAGATAGATGCAAAAGTGATGAGAGTTTGGTTTATTCTTAGCCTTTATTATAGGTTACCCACAAGGAAAAAAAGCTTTGATCTACTTCCTTAGAAAGCTAATCCTAGTGATTATGTAGAGATACGTGCAGTGGTAGCTACAGGGATATACTTCTTTAATCTCTTGGTGTTGAATACTTAATCCACTAAAGATTTTTGGCAAGAAGATTTAAGGAAGAACAAAATAATTAAACTGTTCACAGGCTTTGTTTTCAGGAATGCATATTTGGTAACTTACTACTGCAGGATCTCTTTGTTTGTTTCTTTGTCTGTTTGTTTTGTAAAGGGACACTTAAATAATATAGCTGTATCATTCCACAGAAATGTGTTGTGAAACACACCATTTCCATTGTTGCAAACTTCTAAACATTCAAAGGTCCACCTTCCATACTGCAGAAATAAGACTTTGGTACATGCAGATATGACTAGGGTGTCTACAGCAATGCAGAAATTGCATTTCACTTTACTCACCTTTAATCCCAATTTTTCCTTTTTGATGCAAACTGAGTATGATAAACTAGAATACCAGCACATAACTGACTTCACATTTGACCCAATAATCAAAACTGAAGCCTAAATTCTGATCACTCAGATTATATCTGTGTATTTGTATACACAACTTTTCAGTTAGTATCTGAGGGAAATAAAATTATACGATGCATATCTGAGGAAAGAACATTATCCTGATTATCTGTGTTTGATTCTTTTTTCAGACAGAGCGGTCTTAGTTGTATACCAGCTATGGCCATTTTGCATGCTGTGATGTCTGTATGACCGAAATTCCCCTCTGTATGTGTACAAATACATGTGCACTCAAGATCCTGGGGTATGCATTTACAGTTAGTAAGGTTAACACCACATTCTCCCTGGTATAAGACAGGATTTTAGATAACTATTACCAATGCCACTTTTCTCCACAGCAACACTTGTAAATAAGAATAAATAAAATGATAGAACTATTTAATATTACAAATCTTTCTTTATTACAAGATGACCACCTTAGTTTTAACAAAAGGCACAGAAGAAAAAAAAATCTTACTACTTCTCAGTGGCATTTTAATAGTTTTCAGTATTTTACTGAAGATTCAGCAACTTAAAAAAGACATTTTCTTAGAAGTTAGATAGCTTGAAATTATTCAACTTACACAATTGGTAGTTGTTCTGAATATATATAACCTTTATCAACAGAGGAGACCACTCTAGGCTGCACGTGGAACAACACCTTCCCTCCCTTCTCTGAGCTACTAACTGATGTAGTGGAACACAGGAATATTCATAAGGAGAAGTCCTGTTGTACAGGGGCAGTTATCCAGGGTGCCAAGGCACCCCCATCCCCCTCAACCTACCTGAGACTGTTGTACTAGGGAAAGAAACTCTCTTATTGCCTGAAGAAGAGGACTGATAATTGGTCATCTTGACCAGACACACTGGGGAAGAGAATACCCATTGTCATGATGCAGTGAACCAGAGCACTTGGGTACCCCCTGAGTGTTCTTGGGGTCCCATGTGCCTGGGAAAAGGCCCTTTCACTGCCTGAGAAAGAGACTGATCATCAGTCACCCACCTTGGCAGCTGAATACACCTGATACATGGATTGTGGCTGAAGTGAGATGGTCTGATAACTGCCAACTGTGGCCAAAGTGAATATTACCACAACAAAATGAATATTCAAATATCTGACATAAGTTAATTATCTCAAAACCCTCTTGGTAAGTGACCATAAGGAAGAACCTTTGCGTTCTTCTGGATTGCAGCAGGCTAAGACCAGTAATCTCCTGCTGAGTTGGAATGCCTCTGTGTAGTGCACAATCTCATTTGCTAACACAGCAAAGGAAAAGGCCTTAGGTGAAGTCATCCCTCCTTGAGAACCAACCATTGCCTGTAAGGAATTCTGGTGCATTGTATGTGAGTGTTCTCACCAAGCTTAACAGGGAAATTTCCATGTTAGCCTCTCTCTGTCTGTCATGACCCATATTTCTCTTATGCTTTAACATTTTTATATCTTTGTATGCATACATATCTCTATATCTTTGTACTTGCATATATACTTGTTAGGCTGTGTAATAAATAGGAGTGAAAGTTGTCTTTTTCTAATATGAATAAATCACTGAGCAATTTGATTATAACACATACATTAAATAACTTCTAATTACTTGGCTGGTCAATTGATAATTAAGTGTTAATAGGAAACTTGCAATCTTACTTTAACGAATATTAAACTGCTGATAAACCAAAATGTTGTAAATTCCTATCTGTGACAACAAACTCTATTTGTAGAACAGAACTAGGATCAGGCTTGCAGAAACGTTTTGCCATTTTTTTTTTACTAGGAAAGACGTACATTAAGACTGTAAAATTTACACCTTACCAATTATCTACTAAGATATTTTTATCTACCTAATAAACCATTTTGCTTTTAATCTTGCAAAACTAATTGAGTTCTTTTTTTCTCCTTAAAGTTATGTTTAAAGATATTATAAATTACATTGAAAAAGATCCCATGGAGCCTTGTGTAGAGCTATGCTAAATTACTGGCTATCATCTTACCTAGCATTTATGAGGTCCAGGAGTACATGTCTTTTGACACAAGTGGAACCTGTGCTTCTGTGTTGTTAAGGTGTTTATGAAAATGAACTGTTTACAGTAATTCCAATGTCGAAGATTCACAATCACAAGAAGAGCTAATGAAGTTGTAGGAGTCAAAGGATATATGTTTATAGCAAAACCAGGAAAGATGGCAGACTTACATAGCATCACATGAATGTTTTAGCTTGAAATTAGAATGCTATTTAGTGACTTCAAAGAATTGTAATAACCATAAAATAGATTCACATACAATTAAATAGTATCCCAAAAGATCACTATATTAGAAATAGATGGTAATAAATCTCTGTTCGTCTAAGAATTCTATAGTTGTCATTATTGTATGTATCACACTCACTCACATTTGTATCAATGGCAGTACTAAAAATCATAGTAATGGCAGTGATAAGACTGTCTTTTTGCAGTTGATGTTTTTATTCTCTTTTATATTTTTCTGTTTTTCTCTTTCTCTTCCTCTTTCTCTTCCTCTTCCTCTTTCTTTTTCATTTCTCTTTTTCTTTTTCCTTTCTCTTTTTCTCTTTCTTTTCCTTTCTCTTTCTCTTTTTTCAGTAACTGCCATTAGGAAAAAAGAGAACCATCTTACATAACTTCTAAGGGCTCTGATCTCACTGACTGGAAAAGGGAAAACATAACTCCCATTTTTAAAAAAGGAAAAAAAGAAGACTCAGGGAACTATAGGATGGTCAGTCTCACCTCTATGCCCAGCAACACTATGGAGCAAATCCTCCTTGAAACTCTCCTGAGACAGATCAAAAATAAGGATGTGATGAGGGAGGTGATTCTTCTCTTCTACTCTGCTCTCATGAGACCTCACCTGGAGTATTGTGTTCAGGTCTGTATTCCTCAGCAATGGAAGGACATAGATCTGTTGGAGTGAGTGCAGAGGAGGGCCATGAAGATGATCAGAGGGCTGGAGCACCTCCTATAGAAGGACAGGCTGAGAGAATTTTTTGTTCAACCGAAAGAAGTTGTCAGAGATCTTAGAGCAGCCTTCCAGTATTTAAAGGGTGCCTACAGGAATCATGGGGAGGGGCTCTTTATCAGGCAATTTAGTGATAGGATGAGGGGTAATGGTTTTAAGCTGAAAGAGGGGAGATTTAGATTAGATATTAGGAAGAAATTTTTTATTGTGGGGGTTGTGAAACACTGGAACAGGTTACCCAGAGCAGTGGTGGCTGCTCCATCCCTGGAGATGCTCAGGGCCGGGTTGGATGAAGCTTTGAGCAACCTTATCAAGTAGGTGTCCCTGCCTATGGCAGGAGGGTTGAAACTAGATGTTCTTTAAGGTCCCTTCCAACTCAAAACATACTATTATTTTATGATTTACCTGAACTGAAGCAAGCAGCACTGTGTTGGATAGCATTAATGCTACTGAGCTATTCACTGGGGTCTCGGATGGAGACCTTAATTCAGAAGAGGTTGCCCCTACAGGAAATTGAGGTTTAACACGGCCAAATGCCGAGTCCTGCATCTGGGGCACAATAACCCTAAGCAGAGCTACAGACTAGGAGAAGCCTGGCTGGAAATCTGCCAGGAGGAGAAGGACCTGGGGGTGTTGGTTGACAGCCAACTGAACATGAGCCAGCAGTGTGCCCAGGTGGCCAAGAAAGCCAATGGCATCTTGGCTTGTATCAGAAATGGCGTGAGCAGCAGGTCCAGGGAGGTTATTCTCCCTCTGTACTCGGCACTGGTGAGAACACACCTCGAGTACTGTGTTCAGTTCTGGGCCCCTCACCACAAGAGGGATGTTGTGGCTCTGGAGGGAGTCCAGAGAAGAGCAACAAAGCTGGTTAAGGGGCTGGAGAATAAATCTTATGAGGAGCGACTGGGAGAGCTGGAGCTGTTTAGCCTGGAGAAGAGGAGGCTGAGGGGAGACCTTATTACTCTCTACAACTACCTGAAGGGAGGTTGTGGAGAGAAGGGTGCTGGCCTCTTCTCCCAAGTGACAGGGGACAGGACGAGAGGGAATGGCCTCAAGCTCTGCCAGGGGAGATTTAGGCTTGAGATAAGGAAAAAATTCTTCACGGAGAGGGTGGTTAGGCATTGGAAACATCTGCTCAGGGAGGTGATTGAGTCACCGTCCCTGAAGGTGTTTAAGGTGAGGGTGGATGAGGTGCTTAGGAGCATTATTTAGGGACTGGTGGGAATGGTTGGACTCGACGATCCGGTGGGTCTCTTCCAACCTGGTTATTCTGTAATTCTGTGATTCTGTGATTCTGTGATTCTGTGAAATGGAATCCTCATAATATCTAAAATACAGTTATATTTCTGTTTTAACTTAAATTTTGGAACAGCTTTGGTGAATCTGAAAGAAAATGTGTTATGCTTAATTTTGTGTGGCTATCAGGTCTTGGGTTTACACAACACAGCATATAATTAACTAGTAGAACTGATTGTCGCTTGTTATTGTTGATGACTTCTCTATGAAAATGAAAAGGAGTTATACAAACATTTACGGTAGGTTTCTAAGCTTAATGGGAGGGATGATCCAGATATTGCCTGTGGCTCAGGCATACTCAAAACCACTAGCTACCAGATGCTGACAGGAAGGGATCACACTATAAGCAGAGGCAGAGGAATCTGGTTTTTTGTGTATTGATTCCCATGCTCTTTTGTCCGATGTCTGCTACTGGAAACAAGACATGCACCTAGGCTGCTGTTATATTTTTAGTTCAAACTAGCCACCTAAACTTTTCCCTAACAGGGAGAGACTTGAGAAAGATAAGAACCTTCTGAAGCTATTTTACTCCTTTCATTTTAATATATAAGAATATGAGATAAAATGCTTCCTGGAGGTGCCCATTCCACTACTTACTATTAAAGGAGATTGAATAACTTATACTAAGACCCAAGTCTGATCTTAGTAATTTTCTGTAGTTTGTCTATGGAGCTTGAAACTCAAATTTCATTGATCAAAACCATAGCAGGTTTCTCATAGTAATTAGATGTTTAAATAACAAAAAATATTTATGAAGACTTTTTTACAGAGTCCATGAAAACAGAAGGTTCAGGACAGTGTCTTTTAATGACAAAGACGAGGACTGTTAGAAAGAAATGCCTTGTAAATGATCCTCTAGATCCTACTGCAGATTTTCTTCCCTGTTCCAGTGACATGCTTGGTAGTTTTGGTTATCACATTCCTGGCCTCATGTTGCTCTGCTTCAGCCTCTCCTCTGTTGTTTGACATGGATGCGAAAGAGAGTTCTATATGGACAGCTTAGCTTCTTCTGCCTCTTTCTTCCTTTGTAGAGTAAATTCTTCTCAGAAGTTGTGCTGAGAGAATATTTTGGTGAAAGATTGGAACAAGGAGCTGAGAAAAGTTAAAAGAGTAGAGATCAATCTAAAATTATTTTTTTCCTCACTCAAGTCCAAGCAATACACTTTCTTATTTGTTTTTGCTTGTTTACTTTTCAAAATTCAATTCAATCTCATAACCTCATATGGAAATGAAGGTTTGAAATGCAATGTATTCTCTTCCTCACAGTACAGATTGCTGTGGCTTGCATATTGCACTTCAGGCTCACACCTTGACTCCATGGCCTGGCATCAATATTTTTGAAAGCTCATTTACAACAACTCAGACTTTATTTTCTTCCCTGTGGCTAAAATTCCCTATGGGAACTTTGTATGTCATTAAAGATCCAGTCTTTTGATTTTGATATGATGAGTTGACATCTTGTACTATCCTTTTGTTTTCATTTTCCTCAGTGCTCTACTCACATAGATTCACTTGTGCATCTTCATCCATTTAGTCACACACCTCCCAAACAGAAAAGATTAAAATTCTTCTGCAGGCTGACAAGAAACAAAAGTAAGAGATTGTGAGTTTTACATCAATTTAAGCATTGGTAGATGCTCAGATAGAACTGTTATGTATAGGCCATGGAAGTACTTTAATACCAGACTGAAAGGGAGGACTTTTCTTATTTTCTGTCAGTGTATGTTAAGCAGCTATATTTTTGAAAGACATTAGGATGTAAATCCCATGGTAAATTGAGAACCGACATTATTAAGCTATTAAATAACCTTAATCTTTTATTGTTGATGTTTCTTCAATGTCAGGATATCTTCATCAGAATATGAGCTAGCAGTGAAATAAAATTAAGAAATTGATAATGTTTCCAAAGTACTTTGCTATAATAGTCAGCTTTATGTGAGTGGGAAGGATGTTGCACAACTTTAGGATATCCACTAACAGCATTCAAGGTAATGTCCTTTTCTGGTCTACACCAGTCCTGCAACATTCAGTCCAGTCAGTTATTCCATTTGAAATGAATTGTGATTTAACTCCTGCTTAACAAAGAAAGTATTAACTAATTTTCTTTGAGAATAAAAATATTCCTCAAGAATGTTTCAGAACTCAACTGAGAATTTGTAGAGGAGACTCTGCTAAGTGATTTGCATTGTAGGTAGTATAGCAATTGGTTTCTGGATAACACAGGTGACGTTCTTTACTGCTTCTCAGTTGAAGAAGTCACACAGCATCACCAGGAAGGGAAAGGTGATACAACCTATTATTATTATATTCTATGATTTTTTCCGCTTTGTCTAAAGAATAATAAAAATTAAATTTCTGGAATATTTGAAGGAAAGCAGTATGTAGATGCAGAAATAAGGGTCAGTCACTGCCACTGCACTAAATCTGCATGCTAATCTTTATCAGACTCCCCTCGGCAACCAGGCTTTACATGAAGTTAACATTTACCATAATTATCTTCCTATCTGCTCACTTGACTTTCTTTTTCTGGAAAAGCAGAAGGAAATGACGGTACACATACAGGCCTTTCCCTGACACAGGTCACGGGTGTTTGGATAGACTTGAGATTAAAGAAACTTTTCCAGTTCTCCCATCTTAAGTATTGTGGGTGAGACATACACCATGAGATTACCTGTTCTTGTTTGCTTCTCTTTGAGGGAATTCAAGTTTTATTACTGACACATTTATCGCTGAGTCAAACTGGTAAGTAGAATGTAACTGCCTTCACTCAGGATGTGAAATTGAGCTCTTCATCTGAACTACAATAAACTCTACATTAAATTTCTAACCTTGAAATCTGCTGAATTCAAATGCATTCTTCCTCTTTAATTTCTAAGAGGGAGTGATTCATATTTGTGTCCCATACATACAGAAAGCCTTAACATAGGTTGAAAAAGATATGACTTTAAGAAAAGACGTTTCCCTTTGCCCTGAAGGAAGCCTCATTTGAAAAATAAGTACAGATCTTTACATTTTTGCTTTGCTTTCTTCCTTTTTTGCCCATATTAAGCAGAAAGAGATTTCAAATAAACCATCATTTACATGGAATGCTGATGTCTAGACAGCAATGCATGTCATATGTGTCTATTTGAAAGGACACCTTGACTTAAGTATAAGACACCATTTCACATTTTTTTTTTCAACTTATGAGTGTATTTCACACTTATTTTGGGATCCAAAATCTAGGTAGACACATTCCTGTAGAGAATAAGGTCATGGAACAAAACCAAACATGAATGTATAAATCAGCAAAATATCAGTTTATTTTGTTGAGACTAGCAGAGAATGAGAGCCATGAGGACTCTGCCTGCTGGGAAAAATGTATAAAGATTAGAATGATCTGTAGCTGATTTACAGTAAATTTACAACAGGATAAACAGGATTTTACTGTTTTAATAATTAGTATACAAAGGATGAAGTTAGTGAAAATGTAATGACCAATGATTCTTCTTTTCACTTGCACATCCATTCATACATTTGTTAAGGCTCTGAGGGTATTAATCAGTCTTAATGGCCCTCACCAGCCTCACCTCTACTTCTTTGCTCATGTGACCTGGGGCTGTCATTGCCCCCATTAGCATCCCCCAGCTCTGCCTGCCACAGTCAGTTCCTGTGGGACAGAAACCATAGGTGAGGGCATAGCTGGTGCTGGGGATGCCCACAGCTTCTGACTTTTCAGCCCTGCAGGAGCAGCTGGCCCTGGTGGTGCCCTGTTGCCTTGCCTGTGGGTATGGTACCCCTACAGCTGAGTAAGTGGAGGTGGTTGTAATCTTAAGGGTGAAGTAAAGGCCCAGAGCCTTAGGAGACAGCTCTTAACTGGCTAAGAGCTCATACTGAATGAGAAGGCTGGGAAGAAAAACAGCAATCATTATTTTGGAGCTCTATTCAATGCAATGAGGATGGGAGAAGTCAACACTGTATTGAGTAAAATTTCTTCTGCCTTTCTTGGCTTTCCTTTACCCTAGGTCATCCCCATTTTTTCTCAGCTGTCTATAGGTCAAGGTCTACATGTTAACCTGTGTGTTGTCTGCCTCACTGTTCTTGAAAGAGAAGATAACCTAAGTCAAGCCACACCCTGCTCTGTTTTAACTGCCATAGAAAGGGCTGGAGGACAACAGGAGACTAAATATCCCAAACAAGGGTATTCCAGGCAGCCTATACTGGGAGCTCACCTGCACTCACTTCATGCAGGCTTTGGCTGATCAGCAACTGGGAAGGTATGTCAAGTACTCAGTACTCATGCTGGTCTCTGTTAGATGGAAGAGACCCAGCAGATGCTACAAAGCTGGCAGGGAGCTGATTGGTGATGTCCAACATAAAAAGTCACTTTGCAGATTGCCTAGAAAGACTTTCAGCCCATGCACTGTTTGTGGCACTTCAGTCACTTTCACTGGTACAACTGGTACACTGGTACTGACTATGCAACGGTATCACCATCACCAAGGTTGTTTGATTTCTTACCACTTTCTTTAATTTCACATCCCCTACTGGTAAACTAGGACACACAGTTTAGAAATAGAAATGTGTAACAAAGCTATCACTATTATTCAGAGCAAACAGCAAATATCTGGCTGAAAACTGTGACTGTGACACAGTACTTGAGTCTGTAATTGGGCAGACACTTAAATGCAGCCTGTGCTAATACTGCCATATGTAGAAGCAGTTTCATTTCTGTTAAAGTTTTAGCCTCTCTTGTCTTTGTTCTGTGCCTTTCCATCTTTTGTTCTAGCACAAGCAATTCTGAAGCATCACAAAGAATCAAATAAGGAAATGGTGTGGGGGAGATTTAGTCTTTTATTAATTGTCAGCCAGAGCAGTTTCCCTGATTTGATTCTCGCCACACAGATTTATCTTGGCTGAGTGGTGGTGAGAGGAGAAGCAACCAATTTCAGTGATAGTGCCAATTTATATTAACTTAAAGAGTTTCTTAAACAACAGCTTAAAGGCAGTTCTGTGACTGATGTACCATTGTCATTTACCTTGACATTAGCCAAGTGTGTGATAAGGTCTGCCATGGTATCTTTGCAGCTGATTTAGGAAACAGGGCCTAGATGGATAGATTACAACTGCCTTTTGGTCTTAAAGGGTACCTGCCAATCGTTCAAAGTCAAAGTGATAACTAGTTATAAGTGGCACTGTTTAGAGGCTGATAATGTTCAACCTCTGAGGTCCCTTACAACTTACATGTTTCTATGATCCTTATCCCAGGTAGTGCTACCATCCAAAAAGAAGCAGCCCCAACTCTTCCTAAATGTGCACACTAGGAACTGTTAGGCTCTATTTTCTGGTTTAATAGTTATGTAGTTTCTCAGTTACAATTCAGATAGAAGAAGGAGGATAGGAATAGGTCAGCAAAGGTAACTACAAGGACAAGACTGCCCTTCAAGTCAGCAGCAAGGATTTAAGTGTTTCTACACTGACTCAGCCTCAGGCAACAAGCTGGGTCTGTTACAGAGCAGACTAGATTAACAGTGCAGGTGATTAGAGTCTATACTATGCTGAGCTGCTTCAGTTTATGGGATGAATAAACAACTCTCTAAAATCCCAGTTGGCAACATCTGAGAGCTTTTTAGATTAAAGCCAACACTTTGTGGAAGTGAGGGAGCTGGTGCAGTTGTCAAATAACTAGTGTCCCTTTTGTTCCTTCTATCCATTTAGTAGTAACCTCCAAGACGCAAGTCATGAGTTTACTTGGACTGCTGTTTCTCAAATTCCACCCAGTTAAGTCAAGCAAATGGATCTCTGTAAGCAGATGACTAAACCAAAACACATTTCTAAAGATTGTTTAGACTTGAAGTGCCACCAGGGAATAAAAAGAAGAGATTTATCTCCATACTCTCTACTGGAGGCAGACAGGGGAAAAAAGACTTGTCATCAGAGATGTATCATTCAATAACCCTGGAAAAGATCTGACTTCATCCCAGACAAGTAGGGCACTGCAAACCTAACTGTTCTGTACTGATGACTGCAGTGAAGACTGGTAGGCACTGAAAGCAGTAAATACCAGTAGTTTATAATGTTTCTTGAAGGATGAAACATTGACTGCTTAACAAAATTAACAGGACTGATCCAAACTCCCTTTCCAGAGCTCAAATCTGACCATACCAGAATGCTGGGACCACACATGAATATGTTGCTCTGCTGTCTCTAAGCGACAAGTCAAAATTGCATTGGAATCACCACCCAACTAATAAATCTTACTGTCAGTCAGGTTTCCTTGTCGTTAGGGACTTTTTGTTTGTTTGTTTTACTCCTAGTGTGCTATCTTGGGTAGCTGCATTAAGCTGACAATCTTATTTTCATCTTTAAAAAGTATTTTTGTTCTCCCATGTGGCTGCAAACAGTAGGCATGTGCAGAGGCTGAGGGAAGGAATGAAGGATATTGTTCTTGTCACAGTATTCATTTATCATCAATGACTTGAACATGTTTTCTCCCTTATGGTGTGTGTATATCCACTGGCTTGAAATTTCTCAAATATAAGAGTGAAGCTCTGTTTACAGAATGACGAGAAGAAAACAGAGACATTGTCAGGTTCTTTGGCATTGCTTATGTCTGATGAAACACACTCAGTATTTTAGATTTTGGCATAGGAGAGAGTCTGTCCATTCAGTAAATTTACCATAAGTGCATCTGCATTTGGTGTAAATTAAGTAAATAATTTTTATTATTAGAAATCTGCATGGGACTGGAGTAAGCTCCACTGGAGTGGATCACAGATCAGAGCAGCTTTGGCTCTGCTAGAGGCTGGCAGTGATACAGCAGTTCTGGCAGAGAACGAGCAAAGGTTGAAATCACAAGAAATCCACTGTGCAGTTAAAGTCCTTGCCTGAGACACTGCAAAGGACAAGCATTTTGCAAAGGCTGGTGCAGCAGACAGAGAAGACAGCTATGCAACTATGCAGTGTGATGTGGTTTTCTTTGATTTATTTTTCATATAGATTTTACATAAAACAGAAAAAGAACCTACAAATTAACACATTTTTGTAAAGTGTATTTGTTTTAATAGAACCATTCTTGAGAGAATTCCCCACACTCTCTCCTTAACAAAAAAAAAAAATCACTTGAGAAGAAAGGAAAACTTCTCTGTGTGTCTCAGAGTAAACATTCCATGCTGGGCCTCCTGGCAGGCATCGAGTCCACCCCTTCAGAGCAAAATGAGATCCTGAAGCAAACTAGGTAAAGGGAAAAAAAGAAAAAAACAAACAGCCCAGCTGTTAAAACATTTGGGCTTTTCCCCAAAATGGTGCTACAGAAGTCACCATTTCAGTTGGTTAACTTGTGTGTTGGAAGCCTCAAACCCTCTACAACAGGACGTTAAAGAGGATACGTGGAACATTCCCATCTTGCTGTTCCTCACCACTGTCCTCTTCATCACTGTCTTCCTCTTCACATTCTGAAAGACAGTCAGAAGATTTATTGCATAATTTCTTTGGCGGCTGCTAACCAAGTGTGCAGTTACAGCTTGGTTTAATTAAGAAATCAGAGTGATTCTTTTATGTAGGTCACATCAGTTTTTGATTCTGAATCTCATAAAGTTCTTACCTTTCTGAAAAGCCAGCAGTGTATATATGGCTTTAAAAAAAATTACTTTCTCAAATGCTTTTGAGTGTTGTTTATGCCCACAAATGCCACTGCTCCTTTACTAGATAAATTGTGAGAAAGACCTTTGTTTGAATGTGGCAGTTGGTGAAATCTCTATTTTTGCAGCAAAGTAAGTATTTTCAAATAGGATTTATAAACACAGTCTGAGCTCCCAATTGTTTGAAGTACAGCCTCACTGGAAAAAGAACAATGGATGATTTGAATTTTCTTTCTTTGTCTTTCATCACTATTCATATCAATCAAAAACATCTAAAAATCAGATATTCATTGCCCATCAGAGAACAGGTAGATGCTGGCTCAGAGAGGTGGAATTTTTTTAATTATCTAAATCATCGACTTCACTAAAAGGAAGGAGCCCGATGTCTATAATGTTTATACATTTATTTATTTTTCTTGGTAACTAGACAGCACATAAATCCATAGATATTGGCTACTTCTCTCAGTATACCACATCTATATGACCACAACAAACACGTCTTCTCAGCACCTTACTCCTTCATTCCATTAGACTGTCAATCTCCTGCTGACTGCGGGTTCACTCACTCTGCCTCTCCTTGGTTCTGAAGGAATCAGCATGTGACATGTTAAATCAATCTTTATTAATTTTAGAAAGCTTCCTAATCTTTCTCTGACTTAGTATCAGCAGACTTAATGCAAGATTTGAGTAATATTCCTTAGAGTACATTTTTCGATATTAAACAAAAAGGCCATTCATTCCTAAGGAGTACAGCATTTCAACCCTGATCCTCAAGGTTATTTTTGAAGACAGAAGTTATTTAAAGGTTTTTATAAACTCATTGAGAAGGTTGCATCATGCTCAACAACATTTTTACTCCTCAGGTAAAGTGAGCAATGTACAATGAGCAAGGTACAACATCTTCAGTGTTCAAGGACAGGAGATCTCTCTACCAAAGTATAAAGTTAAATTATGCAGGAACTGCATCTTTCTCAGGATTGTCCCAAATCTCTGAAATGAACTCATTCAGAGAACTTAACACGATCACAGCCTGCATTGCCTTCTGCATTGCAAAGACTAAATCTTTGAGTCATCTACCTTATAAAATCATGCCAGCAGTAAATGCTTTATATTAAAGCAAAACAATAAAAATCCCCGAGAACCCCAGACACAAATATACAAAAAAATCCTATTGAAACAAAGTCTTTTCTGAGGTCTGGTTTTCCTCTCTAAGACTAATGAAAGGACAAAGAATGTTGGAAAAATGTCAGTCACACACATTACTTATATTAAGTATCAAAACAGGCCGAAGCCTGTTGTCTGTGCCCGACTATGAGTGCCATGGCTGGCATGCCTATAGTTAAACGTGTCCCCTCTTCCCTTTCTGAGGTTGTACTGCCTTTTAGGGAGCATCCTGACCTGTGTGATCCCCCAGTCATGCCTGGAAGTGACAGTGGTAGCTTTGAGAGGTTAAAAATGCACAAGGAATCATGCCAACATTTATACAGTATGGATATTCACAGGCCAGTGCCCCGACTCAATGTAATTTCCTTGTGTAGATGTAACCAGAGCGTAGAGTGAGAGCTTATGTAGTCTTTTAGGAAATAAGATGCAACAGAAATAAGGAGGAGGAGAGCAGACTCAGATGAACAGAGAAGAGAGAGTTCAGCAGAGTTTATACCATATTACTGAGGCAGGGATTCAGATCTAGCTGTTTAATATCACCCTGCAGGCTAAAGAGCACTATCTGTATCATCTAGAGGTAGGATGCCAACATAATGAGGCACTGTTTATTAAACCTTTTTGAAGGAGAGTTGGAAAGAATGTTATCCCTCTACATTTGTTTAGGGAAATGTTCCAAAAAAAGAGTTATAAGCTGCATGGAGGGTCCTATTTTTTTTCCCTAGCACAATTAAGAATCATGATTTTTTTTACTTTAGATGTCCTCATGTTCCAAGCAGCCTTCTCACATATCACTGGTGTTCCTGACCTGGCCCTGGCAGTAAATGTCTGTGAGACCAGGACAGCAGCAAGCAACAGTTCTTAAGACCAGAACTGCAGCAAGCATTAGTTTTTATTTCAAGTAAAATTTCTCAAAACTGGATTAACATGTCATGTGGAGTTGCCCATTTGTCAGGCAGAAGATTCGTGACAGTCCCTGGCATAATTTTCTCAGGCTCAGCTAGAACTTGATAACAAGAAATGAGTACTGTAGACCTGAAAAGCAGCAGTAGAGTCAATATTAAATATTTGCAAAGCAGCATGGCCCCCTGAGCTGATACAAAAATCATACCCTAAATATATTTGTTAGAGGGTCCACCAGCATGGAGCAGGAACCACTCCTAGAACTGAAGCTCTGGCAGCTCCTTCTTGAAGAGCTCCCTCATCCTCTGGTAGCCAAATATCTGTTTCAAAAATTACATTTGCCAAACTTTTCCTATAAATGCATTTCTTCCTGCTTTTGTAACGTTTCCATGCCTGTAGCATTTCTGCTAAACACAGGTATGAATTTACTGAGCAAGATAAAGAGGCCCAAATGGTTTTGTTGTTCTACCTACAGCACAGTACGGGGGCCTTCTAGTCACAGGGCAACGTTGCTTTACAGTAGCAGTGCAGTTCCTCCCCTCCCACATGGAGGTCTTGTTCGTCACTGTTTCTTGGGCTCGAACTGCATTTTGTAGATGCAGCCACAAAGCTTTTCACCAATTGCAAACAATTATTTACTACCCCCGTTTCCTTAACTGAACTTTTGTGTGAGTCGGGATCACGTGGATTCATTATTTTGTACTGTAATGTGAAAATCTGTCCTTGTGGACAACAGCACCAAAATAACTTCTCGTAATTTCTTCTGGATTCGAGTAAAAATAAAGAACAGTTTTGACCGAAGCTTTTATTTTGCAGTTTTTTTCTTAATATTATGTTGTAAGAGAGTTGGTTAATAATTTTATTCCAGAATGTTTCCCTCCCTCCCCCGACATTTTTACTAGAATAATCTGTATTTTCTGGCAGCCATAGTGAAGCTTTGCCCTGGTGCAGTCCCGTAAACACTTGCAAAAATCATGATTTTTCACAGTCAGATATTCATAAAGCAAAAACTGGGTAACTTCATGCTGCAATAGCAAACGGCTGCAGACAGGCTGTCTTGTGGATTATGCACTAGGCTGGGATCCAAGAATGCTTGAATCTTAGTGCTGGCTCTTCCACGAGCTTGCTGTGTGGTCTTGGGCCTGGGCAAGCCACAGCCTCTGTCTCACAAGTTGCCCGTGTATAAAAGGAAGATAATAATATTTGCCTACTTCACAGGAGTCAACACTCCGGTGTTAATGTTTTTGCAGGACTCTGAAAAGCTAAAGAGCTGCCAAAGTGCTAAAGCTTTCTACCAAGAAAGGCATTTGTCTTTACGTTTTAGAATGCAATTTGCTTTAGTGAGAAAAAACATTTCAACCACCTGCAAAGTTTTACAGGCACTGTTGGATATCCAATGATGTTTTTTATTTATATGAATATATATAGCATATATTATTTTAATTTATATTTTTGTATTTTATTTTATTTTTTATAAGTTACATTAGACATGATTCCTTAAAATAGGAATAAAGGATTTCTTTTGCACTTTCTGTACTCTTAAGCTGACTTGCTTATCCCCTTGCTCCATGCTCTGTACTTATATTGCACATTAGCCAACTCTTAGACTCCTAGATCCACTAATGAATTTAAATAAATGCAGTCTATTGAACTAATATGATCTTTCTTGTTGTTTGCAGATTGACATGCAATCAGTCTTTTTAGTAAGTTTAAACTTCCGGACATTACAATGTATGCAAAATAAAATCAAGACAATCCATGATAAAATTACCAGTCAAAGACAATATTAATTCTGTCCTCCTGACCTATCAAAGTACAAAGTCTTTGATAGGCAGAGTGTGTCCGCTGTTGTGCTGGGAATCCTGCATTTAACTTGCCAAGGAAGCAAAGATGCTCTTCCAGAGAAATTCTTTGCACAAATTATAAAAAGATATAATGTGGAGCTCTGGGAGAGGAGGAGGGCAAATCTTTATAGTTTTATGGAAAAAAACCTTTTTTCTTTTCTTTCCCTTGCCCAAATATACAGTTTCAGGGGCAGATGAAACCATATGTGAATTGAGGTCAAATTTCAACAGCCATTTTGGTCAACATGACAAATGCTTTGGAAACCATTAAGCAGTTTGTTTAGATGTTTCTGTTCTGCTGTTTTAAAGTGCCACTTGTAATTCAAACATCAGAAGACAGTAACTAGTGTCAAAAAGTCAATGCCCAACAACTTTCAGATAAAAGCAGCATCTGCCTCTGTGAGCTCTTTCTCCTCTTCATTCCAGTGAAACCTTTGATGCTTTTAAGATTCTTCACTAACAAAACTCACCTAGTAATGCAAAAAAAAAGCTGTTTTTTTCACAGGCTAAGTTTGGCTAGCCTGTAAGTTCAATCATCTTACAGTAGAAGACTTGGGAGCACACATTAGGAATGCGGGAGAGCCCCATGACTGGAGAATAAGAGAAAGAGAAATATTGACTTTTTTTTGATCAGTAAGTTTGTACTTTAGTTTATCAAGGTGTCTAGAGCCTTAGTAGGGCTATGACCAGCCATATGGGCATTTTCCAAATTGCAGGCTGAGTAGCAGGTTGGTCACTACTCCTTTCAGACTGACGTAAGGAATAAAGGTGCAGAGTCATGCTATGTTTCATGTAACCATCAAATGCTGCCTCCACTTCAGGCACACAGTTTTGACTGCTGCTTTGGTCAAACCTAGGGATTATGTGGCTGAACGATGAGCTGGTGAACTTGGAGATCTTGTGAAAAATAATGCAGTGTTGTTTAGGTGGTTGCACAAATACTAAATCCAATGTGAAGGAAGGGCAGAAACCAATTGCCCTCGGTCAGAGAAAAGAGGAAAGCCCCATATTTTTGTCACAGACACTAGTTAGATCTCATTTAGCATAACCTGAAATCATATCCCCAAAAATACCTCAGTAAGGAAGAGGAAAATGTCCTGAAATTTGAGCAAATCTCAAGGAAAGGGCTATGATGTACGAAAAAAATGAATCATTAGACTTTCATATGAGGATGTAAGGATCTTGTGACAACCAAGATACTCAATTAGGAGACATACTCTAGCCTAAGAGCTGAACCACAGAGGGTAATAGAAAGTTTTAAACTCCATCTAAATGCCAGTTGAAATAGATTTGTTTGGTTCATTTGAGATTCCTTTGTTTTTAGACACTTTGTTTGATCTTTAATCTATTTTATCTCAGCAAATATATGTTTCTAAGTTTGGAATGGTTTCAGTGTGACTGCATAATGTTGGGCTCTCACATCTCTTGAAAAGAGCCAGTCTGTATACCTGAGCGTGTTTAACGGTGCTTTCCTTAACAAATCATTCCAGTAATACTATCTTGTCTGAAAGTGAGTGACACAACACCAGCCTGGCCTTGAACATCACCACCAGCAAAGAATGCTGTCTGGCTTGCAATGATATGACACAGAATATGCCCAAAATACCTGCCGGCTACTATCACAACCTCCTTCGTTGCCACATTGATGGGCAGTGGAGCTGCTTTTCCAAAACCTCTGGTATGCAACTGTTTATATCACTTCACATATGGACTCTAGGGAAACATATTACAATCACCTTCTTGAGTATTTTTTATGGGGAAGTTAGAACACATAATTCCCATTCTTCAATATTTAATAATATTAAATGTATATACAACATTTTTTATAATTATGAATGAATACATATTATTTAACTAACTCACATAATAGATATTAAATTACTATGATTTTTATATAACTTTCTATGTAGTCTATTATATATACACTCATATTTATTTATCTAAAAAGATGCATTCTATAATTTTTTGTTCATGACAACAACTGTTCTTGTAGATGCAAGCTATGCGTTTGTAACTGAGTTGAGCCTTTACTGTGTCAAAAGCTTCACCTTTTAACAACAGATCTATTTTGGGGGTAATAGAGATAATTAAACCCGAAAGAAAACAAGAACTTCCTTTCTTTGCCAGCTCTGCCTCTGTGGTATTATCTTAACAGTTTGAACAACACCTGACAGAGAAATCTAAAGAGGAACACTGAACTCTTATTACTCTGATTTTACTGATGAATCAGCTATATCTCTAGCTGGTTATGGGACACTGGAAAAAAAGTATTATTTCTTGCCAATTATCCCCCTACAGTCTTTCAACAGTATTCACACAGAAACCAAATATTTCCCTTTGCTATAGAAACTAATGTCAAATGTAGACAATGTAGCTGAATTTTTGTCCACAATTTTTTGACCTTTTCTGACCAGTGACAAGACTGAACAAGAACACAAAGCTCTAGACAAAAGGTTCGCATGAGTATTTAAAAATCCACCTTCCTCAGAGAAAGAAACATTTTTAAATGTAAAAACCCATCTTTGATTTTTTTTTAAATCTCTCTTGCAAAATAACTCCAACTAAAGGGCATTCTTTGGTTTCTGACACCTGAAATATCTTTACTGTTTTTTATCTCCAGACTTATTGTATTTTATTGGAATAGCAGAGCAATCCAAATCTGTCATCTCTAAACTATGGGAATAAGCACACAAAGAATATGTGATTATTGAACACATTTTTAAAACATCCTTTAAAAATTCCCAGAATCCTCACTATAATCTGCTTAACAGAAACACCCACACTGAGGTAGAACAGGAGAATTCTTTCAGAATAATGACAGAGTGGTGAAAATATTTCCAGGTATCCATCTCTACCAAGTGCTGGATACTTCAATTTTTATTTCGATTGTTAAAGTAGTATTTTGCTTTGGAATTAATCCAAAGATCTCATAATTTTATGAGGAGAGACAGATTTCCTTTACTGATCAGCTGAATTGCCATGGATCATGAATTGCCATGGAACAGACCCTGTGTGGAATTAGCTTCCACTTCTATATTTTTCTCAGTTGGTAGTGATTGTGTTGCTTTTCTTTAGACAAGACTGTGGAACATAGAGATGGAAAAAATAAATCAGTAGCAACCCCCTCCCTTGTCAGACTCATTTACTTTTCTCATTCACAGCTCAGGAATCTGTCTTAGACTTTTTTTTTCCTATACATTGTCCCTTTGCATTTTAATAGTTCCACAACAAGATTTCCTACCCTTTTTTCTCAGGAAAAAAATTCTAAATGTTCCTCAAGATAAGAAAACAGTTTCATATATGTAACCTGAGAGGAGATATATATATATATAGACAGTTTCATATATGTAACCTGTAGGCTGAGAGGAGACCTCATTGCTCTCTATAACTACCTGAGGAGAGGTTGTAGAGAGGAGGGTGCTGGCCTCTTCTCCCAAGTGACAGGAGACAGGATAAGAGGGAATGGCCACAAGCTCTGCCAGGGGAGATTTAGGCTGGACGTTAGGAAAAAATTTTTCACAGAAAGGGTCATTGGGCACTGGAACAGGCTGCCCAGGGAGGTGGTTGAGTCACCTTCCCTGGAGGTGTTTAAGGCACGGGTGGACGAGGTGCTGAGGGGCACGGTTTAGTGTTTGATAGGAATGGTTGGACTCGATGATCTGGTGGGTCTCTTGCAACCTGGTTTTTCTATGATTCTATGATTCTATGAACCTGTATTTGACATTTCTGTATTTTTTCGCTTTCCCTGTTTGTAGTCTAAATAATGATTTCCTTCATTAGTATTTATAGCAATCAGAGATTTGTAGGCTATTCTTCAATTAGGCAGACAGGAAATTGGGGTAGATTTACAGTATACACAACACTATATTAACCATGCAAACCTATAACAGTATGAACTGATTCCTGCTAACTCTGCCCCTGCTCTTTTATGTTCCAGCTGCACTTGGAAGACTTGAGCAGCACATAACCATGTAACCCACCATGTACAACTATACCACTGTTATTACTGTCTCTCTTTTAGCAGATAATCTTGCAAGGAATAAAACTCTCAGGAATTTTCTTGTGCCATCAATAAAGGCATACTATATGCTGTACACATATAGTAACCTCAGCTGGGGCCCTGTATGTAGAATAGAGCACTACACCCTGCTGCTAATGCACTCTCTCCATAATGCAGTAATTGAGGCTGAGAGTTAGCAAGACAGCAGGACACATGCAGAATGTCTACAAATGCTTTAGTCTGTTAAAAATAATAATTTAACAGCTGTAATATGATTTAGACTTGGCTAGGCCAAGTTACCTTATTTAGTTACTTTCAAATTAAAAGACCAATTTGATTTTTTTCTACCTTTTCTTTCCTGTGTGAGTGCAATGGGGTTTATTAGAGGAAAAGGCAGTGAAAGTTACTGAATCTTTCCACACACATTTTACTGGCTATTGGGCTTGGAAAAAAACCATCTCTGCACTAATGCAAAATAGCCATGAGGTATGCCTGCTTTCTTTTTGTGTGATTCCTTACCCTCCGTTTATGTGTAACAAACTAACATTTGCACTCCCTGGAAACATCTTCAGAGCAGAGTAATCTTTGGGTTTCTGTTACTTCTTTCTACCTCCTTGTATCACAAGGACAGTCTGTTGCTAAAATTCACTTGCGTCTCTCAAAACCACTAAAATAAACTACCCTTCTGCTGTGGAGACAGGCTGTTTATTTGATGCTGCCCGAGTTTATTATTTTATAAAACTTTGATTTGCCCTTCTGCAGTCCTCTGACTGACTGCGGGCAGTGTAAGGGTCACAGTCAGCAATATTGCAACTGCACAATAACACTAGGAACAGGTAATGCCAACAAGTCTGAGCTGAACTACAAGCAAGAGCATTCACCTCTAAGAATTACTATGGAGGAAGAAGGACGCCTGATGAAATTACTTTAAAAGCCCATTTGAATTGTCTGTGTAAATCTTAGGAGTGATAAGCAGTTTTCTTCTGTTAAATTCAGACATACTGTTTTCAACATAGGGATATTCTATAGGGAGATAATTCACAGCTCACTAAAAGCAAATATTTAATGGCAGTAAGAAGTGTGTTGTGTTGGGTTTGTTTGTTTATTTGTTTGTTTTTAAATTTCCTAATCATTCTATGATCCAGCGTTGTAATTTTCTTAGCTAAATCTGATGTCTAGTGTCTATTGGAAGTTAATTTCAGTACTACAGCAGTGATTTATTTAATGAAGAAAATACATTTGATGAAATTTAAAGTGAGATCTAAATTAGATTTATTTCAAGGGGAAAGGGATTTGTTTTATGCAATTATGCAAATTAAAAGAAATCAATGTACAATGTACAGAAACGTCATATGACTTAGTAATAGAGAAATGAAGTGAATTTTTTCCATGAATAGATTACTGACAAATCATGGGCTGAGGTTTGTTTAAACAGATGGTTTGCAAGATAGTTTCCAATAACATACATAACATTCACAAAAAGCCTAATCAAATAAACTACTACATTAAAACAAAAGCAGATTCACTGGAAAATTTATCTACTTAAGTAGTTTTACCATTAAATGCTGAGACAATGTGTTGAAAGAAGACAAAATGAAAAAATGAAAAGAAAGTTATTTTATTTTCTTTTTGAAATCACAATAAATCTTTCAGGACTGATATATTAGTTTCTTCTCCTAGTAAGACATGGGAGACATGTGGCTTAGAATCTGCTCACTATTACTGATCTATAGGTTTTAATATTTCTAATTATGATTTATTATGAATGAAGGAATGAGTAGAAGAACAACTGAAAGACTTTTAGGACCTAAGATATAGACAGTAATTACATGTTCTGAAACCTCTTCGGATGGACACATAGGACTGGGGCTTCCATAGAGGATGAAAGGAACTCCACTCATTTCCTGCAAGTTTTTCCTCAGAAGTCCCCCAAATTTCCTACCAATTTTTTAGGAATATCTTAATATTTTGTTAATATTGTTATAAACTCAACAGATAAGAAATCCAGATTTTGGGCATATGACTTCACAGAACTACAGGAGAAAACAAACTGAGAACAAACATACATGCCTAACGTCTTGCATATGTCTTTAACTTCCAGTGATTTCTCTCATGTCTTGATGTCTTTTAGTAGTTAGTAAATTTTAAGAAAACCAGTGTTTCCTGGTTCTGCCATCTGGAACTGTGCTAATAGTCTAATAGCTGCCTGTTACGCTCCAGGCTGACAGAGCTGCTCCAATCAAGAAAAGCTAGATTCCCTTTGCCTCACCTTGCCTTCCCTTCCCTTTCTTTCTCTTCTCTCCTTTTCATATAAGTATATATCAGAGCAGGTCCACAGGGGAACTGTTCTTATAGAAGAAAGTGTGGAATTTTGTACTTACCAGGGTAAGTATTTCCCAGAGAAGTCAGTGAGCATTTTGTGTCAGTTAGTAGGTAAGGTGACAGGATGATTCCTGTGGTTTCTGAAATTCCTCTCCATGATGCCAATCTTAGAGACCTGTCACAATCTCTTGTATTCTAACTAACTCTTTTTACACAAGTTTTAATATTACAAGCAATTTTATTAGAACCTTTAAGAGCTTTTTATTATGTGCTCTTAAAATATATTACTCTATTATTTTGATACTATTTTCTCTTATTTATCTATGACTGCTGCCCAACGAAATGTGGGCTTGTGCAAAGAATTTGACACTGTCCTGCATGACATTCTGATCTCTGAATTAGTGACATATGGATTTGATGGATGGACCCTTTGGTGAATAAGGAATTTGCTGTATAGTTGCACTCAAAGTGTTGCTGTCAACAACTCAATGTCTAAGAAAAGACCACTGACAACTGGCATCCTTTAGAGGTCAGTACTGGGACCAGTGTGGTTTAACATCTTTGCCAGTAACACAGACAGTGGAACTGAGTGGAGTCTCAGCAAGTTTGTTGATGACACCAAGCTGTGTAGGATGGTTGACGTGCTGGAGGGAGGGGATGCCATCTGGAGGGACCTTGAGAGGCTTGAGTAGTGGGCCTGTGAAACCCTCATGAAATTCAACAAGGCCACGTGTAAATTCCTGCACATGGATTGGGACAATCCAAAGCACAAATACAGACTGGGTGGAGAATGAATTGAGAATAGCCCTGAAGAGAAGGACCTGGGCATATTTGTTGATGGGAAGCTCCAGAGGAGCTGACAATGTGTGCTTGCAGCCCAGAAAGCCAACCGTATCCTGGGCTGCATCAAAAGAAGCATTACTAGCAGATTGTGGAAGGTGAGTCTACCCCTCTACCCTGATCTTGTGAAACTCCATCTGGAATACTGTATTCAGCCCTGTGGCACCCAGCATAAGAAGGACGTAGACCTGTTAGGGTGAGTCAAGAAGAGGGCCACAAAGATGATCAGAGGGCTGGAGTACTTGCCCTATGAAAACAGGCTGAGGGAGTTGGAGTTGTTCAGCCTGGAGAAGTCTTCAGAAAGGCCTTATAGCAGCCTCCCAGTACTTAAAGGTGGCCTACAAGAAAGATGGGGAGAGACTTTTCACATGGGCATGTAGTGATAGAACTGTGGGTAATGGCTTTAAACTCAAAGAGGGTAGATTTAGATCAGATATAAGGAATAAATGACCTTGAAGCTGGTGAGTCACTGAGACAGGTTGTCCAAGAATTTGTGGATGCCCCCTCCCTGGAAGTGTTCAAAGCCAGGTTAGATGAGGCTTCGAGCCACCTGGTCTTGTAGAAGCTGTCCCTGTCCATGGCAGGAAGGTTGGAACTAGATGATCTTTAAAGTCCCTTACAACCCAAACCATTCTATGCTTCTATCATTCTATGAATCATTCATGAGTGCCTAGAAGAAAATAGCCCTGGTTTCACATATCCTGTAATCTTATTAAATATCTCGCTGTCAAGCAACAGCATGTAGGAGACATAACGGAATGTGGATGATTGAGAAAGTAAAAAAGGTGTTGCAATTAGCATAGATAATGATTTTTAGAAATTAGGAAGTGTGGGAAAATTGTAGTTTCAGAAATCCAAATATTTCTCAGTGACTGCTTTAATATTTAAGTAGTATCCAACCAGTCCATTTTTTGGTACTCACACTCTGTAGGTAGGACAGACCAGTAAAAGAAGGATTGTGTGAAAGGCTCCCTATTGATTTTATTTTCTTTACCTAGATCTTTCTTTCTGAGTAATTCCACATGAATCAGCTAGTCCCACCATCATTGTCCCTTCTACAGAGAGTGCAGTGCTACTATGTGAAATTTAACTTACCAAACAAGAAAGACAAATGAAGCTTTATGTTGTGTTTTATTTCATTTTTCAAACCAACCAGGTATTTGTTAGTAAACACTCTACATACACAAATAAAACATTAGTCTCTCAAGCTGGATTTCTATTTTACATGAAGCAGGTTGCTGATTTTCTAAAAGTTTGATTTTCACAGCGCTTTTTAAAATCTCATGAGCTTCCCAAAAGATGTGCAACTTCTATCACACCCTGAAAAATCTTGGAGTTCTTTGGTGATAGAACCTGCAAGGTCTTTTCATGTGCTTATTGAGGTACTTGATGCCAGCTCTGATATTTTTTATTGATATTGGCTGCAGAAGAGTTTGCAGCCACCACAGTCTTATCACCTCTCGGAAAGGCTGCTGTAGGCATCACTGCCCAAGCAACACCTACTCTGGGATTTCTGGAGAGCGAAAATAGTATTTATATCTAAGAAAGGATGATTTATAGTAACTCATGTTCTGAAAGGCAGTAAGAATGTATGAATGTGTGTGGCTGGCTAAGTATGGGGAAAGATTAAGTAAGAAAGAACAAAAGGAAGATGCTAATTTTAAAAAATGATTTTTTAAAAATGTTTTTTACCCCTTGCAAAGGTAAAATGCCATTAAATTTTTAGGATCCTGGGCCAACTGGATCCATAACTATATCTAAGTATCTAGAGGTTTTAAAATATTCAAAATGTACAGCTCCTTGTTGGTTATATTAAATATTATCTAGGACAGGGCTTCAATAGGGTACAGTGGGATTTAGTACCTAAAAATGTTAACATTACAAGGGGTTTTAATAAGCACAGTCATCTTTAAGAAATGCTGCTTCTTTGTTCTGTGACATTGATAAAACTGATTGAAACCGATAATGGAACAGAAAGATCAGAGATAATTAAAAGGAAACAAAGGATTCCTGAGCCTCTGATCTTTATATTGTATCAAATAGTAATAAATTCAGCCAAGAAAACTGAATATGCCACTAACCTCACATGTATTTTGATATATCAATTAAAAGCAAAATAAAATACCTCATGGAAAATAAAAGCAAATCAGATATCACAGGAAGAAAGAGAAAAGTTCAATGAAAGGCTAAGTGTAAACTGCTTGGTATAAGACTGAGAGGAAAAAAGATCTGTCCTCACCTCCAGTAAAGAGATCTTCTTCTCCAGTACTCCTTGGGCACCAGGTCCAGTACCTTGCTGCGTTCATGGTGACTCTTCTTTGTCTGCAGTTAGCCAGAACTTCCTCTGCTGTAAAGGCTGTTTCTCCCTAAACCCCTTCTGGTAGTTGAAGACTGAAATCTTATCCTTCATCAGCCTTCTTTTTTCCATGCTGAACAAATCCCTTTTTCTTATCCTCTCTTCTTACGGCATGTGCTCCATCTCCCTCATTATTTTGGTGACCCCATGACAGGTTCTCTCCAATTTGTTGCTTTTTGTTGTAAAGAGAGGAGAACCTTGACACACTATTACATCTGTAGCATCATGAGTGCTGTGTAGAGGGCAGTAAGGACTTCCCTCAACATGCTAACTGTGAATTTGCTAATGCAGCCCAGTATTCAGGAAGCCTTCGTCACTGACAGGCCAAACTAATTTTCTGTTCAACTATATTCTCTGTGTTGCTGGAATTCACTTTTACAATTATCACAGAAGACTATTACCTATGTACAGCATCTCCACACGAATTTCTATAAAAAGAAACATGTTAAAGAAGGAAACAGTATTCACACGCTTCCTGCTAAAAACAGTGGACCCTACCACATATCTTTTTCTTGTGATTTGGACATAAATTGAAATTGCTGAATATAATATTCAGCTCTCAATTTATATATATGTGAAACATACATACATTTTTTTATAGAGTCAAATGACTTAAACAAGAACATCCTCCACTCAAAAACCGGCTATCTATCAAGGTATGAGATAGTTCATAATTCAGAACTGTATTGGTAGATCATAAGTACTTGGAGAAGAAACATCACATATATGAGTAAAGCCAAAAGAGGAGTAGCAGAGATAAAAAGGAAAAAAAAAGGAGATCTCTAGTGTAGAGAAAGGCCTGTACAAAGAGGTTTGTTTTGCTTTGCCTTGAGACAAATTATAATACAAAGAAAGAGTGAGAGTAAAATATTTACTCAAAAGAATGACTGTTTTTCCAACAGTTAGCCCTGGTACTAAATGTATCCCTATTTTATTTTTTTATCACTATTAGGAAGATATGACTTATATAGAAAAAAAATAATTCTTTTTCTAATATAAAGCCTCTCAAGTGTCTAAATTTGTTGAAGAGCAAACAGCTTCACAGCTCAGCAGGTGGTGAGCTTCAAGGAGAAGCACACCAAAAACGTACCAATTTAAGTGGTCATATACCGGTGTTGTAGAAATATATCACTCCAAGGATCTTGTTTTTAATCTGATGGAGTCTCCTTACTTTAACATCCTTCACTGGTAGTCTTAAATCAGCTTGAGTGGTAAATGCAGATTTTTAAGAATACGGTTAGGTATCCTTTCACTAAATTGACATAAGGGTCTAGAGTTGAAATGCCCATACCAGAAGTCTGGACTAAGTCTAACCCATATTGGTTTACCTCCCTTGACTATAGGAAAGTATAGTGCAACTAGAGCAGATATAGCTGTCTAGGTTGAGTCTGATGAATCAGATATATGAATGAAGTCACTTAGTGACTTGCCTGGAAAGTATGTTATTTCCCGCTACTGAAAATTAAGGCCCTTTCTGCCTAGATACTGAGGAAAGACAAGATATATCCTCAAGGGGATAAGGTTTAGTGTCTGAGAGACCCAGAGAGCATTGTAGGCTGTGCGAGAGAATAAAAACATCAAACAGTCTGACAGACATGACTTTAGAAAGGACACATGATCCTTGTGGTACTACATTGCAACCCTTGTATATCTAAGCTAATGGTTTAGAATGTTTCTTTTATTTATAGGTATTCCCGTAACTGACCTATTTATAAAGTATACACAGGCAATAGGTACGCTGAACAAAAGCACAACTCCCATTCTCTATATTCCCCCTCGTTTCCATAATACACTATGCTACAGAAATAAAGAAATAGTGCAAAAACGGGGTTATTTATTGTTTTCATAGAACTGAAGTATTTCAGCTACCCTTCTGTCCTTCCTAGCCTGCCCTTTCCAGTCTCATATGTTTGTATCACGTACATGTGACTGCGTGTGTATGTAAGTGAAATATCTTTGTTCTGGGAATGCATCAAGTAAAGAAAAAAAGATTTTTTAACAATCCTTTATGAGTCCATTGTGTTATGACTTCGAATTATGGACTCAAGCTGAAAGTATACTGCAGGGGAATTTTAAAAAGAAATTTTAAATCAATTAAATCTTATTTTATGTAATATTTTCCACAATTTAAGATCTTTTTTTTGTGGTTCTCATGGAATCTAAATTGCAATGTGAGTCATTTAGGTATCACTTTCCCTTTTCCTAGGAGCAGTTTGGGAAAGGGGTGTTGTTCCAGGTCTGACAGGGTTCAGCTTTGCAGAAGCTGTTGCATGCACCCAAGCATAAATTAAATTACATGTTGTGGTCACAACAGAAACAAATGAGCCAAAAGGTGGCTTTTTAATTCCTTATACGTCTTACTTATGTATAGGCAGTATCTTCTTTTTTTTTTTTTTTCCCCTGCCATTGCAAATTAAAGAACAGGCAACAGGGAAAATGCTGTGCCAGCTCTGCTGTGCAGAATCCTGCTGTGGTCCACAGGGCTCTAGATATCACCTGTGCAAAGTGACACTGTGGTATTTGCTCATGTACGAATGCATCTGTGTTTCAGGCAGCACAGAAGCCCAGTATTCATTTTCACGGTTGTGTGTGAACTACACTGCTGGTTCATGCAGACAGACACAATGTTTACACACTGATATTCTGAAGGGGAGAGAGACTTTATTTCCTGCCTTGCAACTGTTCGTACATCACAGAAAAAAAGCCATATTAGTGCTGGATCCAGGCAGGTAGATTAGGGCTGCATATGCATTGCTGACTACTCTTTCCCCTTATCTCCTTCATGAAGAGTTTCTGTGATTCTTGGGAGAGTGATCTGAGTTTTTCTGCATAGTAAAAGCAAGACCCAGAAGACGGTATAGTAGACAGTACAGAGTCTGAGATACTATGTTCAACGATAAGCAGAGGAAGTGTTAAGGTAGGTTATAGCTGGCACATACACAGCAGGCTGTTTTGAATTGACTATGGTGTTATAAGCAATATTCCATGCTTTTTATCCAAAATAGAAAACATTAACATGAACTTCACAATGAACTTGCTGTTAACATCTTACTGGCACATGTTAATGCATCATGTTATATTGGATGTTGATTTTTTATACTTCACATCTATAAAACATGAAATGGCCACCATCCTGCAGTACACCTGACAAGTATTAGACAAACTGTTTATCATATTTGGGCTGTAGGTTAAGGCTGAAATGAAAAAATAAATTGTGCTCCTTTTTTCATGCATACCCTTGCAATGTGTAAATTTAATAATGGAATCCACAGGGTGTTCATCATTTTCAGACGACTCACATAGGGTAGGCTGGAATCAAAATAACTTACAGAAGTCAATAGTGTCACCTGAACATTTCTTACCTGAACAGGTTCCTTAGCAGATCCTCTCCACAGAAGAGTTAAGATAGAATGGGGAAAAAAAGTTTTGGAATAAGGTGGTCCTGAACTACAATAAAAGGTGAATGTTTCTTCTTCTGCACACACAGAACTTCTGTATTTCCAAATCAGTACCCAGGGTTTGCCAGAGCTGCAGTCAGCAGTTTGCCAGAAATTCAGAATTCAAAGTCAAGCATAATATTTAAAAGCTACCAGCTAATAGCTTTTTGGCTTCAGTTTGGCAAATGAAATGTGAAACCTGACAGTAGCTGGATATTTTATTCAATGGTTCTATCCGAAAGTTAGAACAGAGTAGGGGTTATATAGGAAAAAGTGAATGTGACAATGTGAAAAAGGGCAAAGATTTTGACCCCACAACAAACAATAGTGTGTTAAAGTGACTAATTGCTTATTCTGAGAGATTTCTCTATCTGTTCTAGCAAAGGCCCAATTAGTTTCTTGTACATACAAGAAACATATGTGAAATGAATTTTTCTAGCCTTCTGTTACTCCAGCTCTTGAAGGCAATATGAATAGTACAGTCTTGATCAATTATATGCCTGTATGTTGCTAGTATGACCCCATTCACTCACTGGAACATGTCTAACAAGTAAAAATTTACCTGTTTCCTTCTATGAGTACTTTACCCTCTGCCTCCTGATCTTGCAGAGTTGGGACATTACATTGGAGGGGATACAGAGCAGCAGGTAGAAAGACATAGCAGAGAATCACAGAAAGGAGTACTATTGTTGCAGCAGCCAGTAAATCTTCACTGAGCATCAAAATATCCAGGATAAATAAGTAAGATTGCAGAAAGAGTGTGTGCTACTGTGCAAGGTCAAATGACAAAATCAGTCAAAAGGCAAGTAGGTTTTATAGAGGAGTTTGCAATGTAAGGTCATAAGCCTTAGAAGCATCTGTTTGAGTTGCGTGCACTAAGAGCAGATGAGCCCAGAAAGTGACAAGAAGGTCAGAAAAAAGCCAACAAACATGAACCTGTAGAAAAGTCAAAAGACAAAACAAAACTGAGCAAAGTATTTATTGGGAGAAGTCTTAAAATTCACGGAAATTGTCTTTTATTTTGTCTGACACTTGTTCAGGAAAAATGTGGGTTTATATTTTTTTTTCAGTAAACAAGACTGTGTGAAAATACCTAGACACCAAACCAGTGTCCCTCAAAAAAAAAAATCCAAGCCATAAATTAAGGCATTACAGGAAATGACAAATGCCACTCTACCCAAAAGTCCTTTGGAATATCCACCCTCAAAACAAACAGACGCACAGAAAGAAGTTTCTTTCCTTCCTCTCTGCACAGCACGAGTGGTGCCTCTGCACTGAATTACGTGTTGGTGCTACATCCTTAAGCCAAGATGCACAATACAGATAGGCTCACATCAGTAAAGATGTGAGGATAGAATAGGAATACATTCTGACACACTTACACTCCTGTTCCTTTTTGTAATTCAGGTTATCCTCAACTACAGAGAAAGCAGAGAGAAGCTGGGGTACTATGCACCACTGTGTGTGCGTTTGGTAGCTGGACAGGAGCTGCACAGAGTTTGAAAGTGGAATAGTGATGGAAGAGTAAGCCCTAGTAGCCTGACCTTTTTCCCTCCTCAGTAAAATCTGTGTCAGAAGGACTAGTTGGAACAATTAATCGGCATGTGGGAGTTCTATCTTTATATTCAGTGAGAACTTTCAAAGCTGAATTCCCAAACCAATGCCCATACCAGTATTCAGAGAGCTGGTATTCTAAGCTCATTTGTTTTCTGTGGGTGCTGTCCTACTCTACATCAGCTACTGACTTTGCCAGCTGTTTAAAGAACACAGCAGAGATAACAAACATTGTTTTAACTTCGTGCTCTGGATCAGATCCCTGTTTCAGATGGATCTGCTTGCTGATCTTCCACCCTTTAGCTGATTATTCTAACCACTGAACTTAGAAGCTATAGGACCATCAGCAGTTTTGTGAATCAAATTCCTTAATTTCCATCACAGCTTCCCAAACCAAAATGTTTCTGAAGTGTTGAAGAAATATTTAAAAAACAAACTGTTGTTTTGAAAATATTTAGTCATTCTCATAATGACTGAAACACTCAATTTTCC